>CM053576.1:127040304-127517081 GCA_028646485.1 Cryptoprocta ferox | reverse complement strand
GCCAGGGGCAGTGCCCCCCACTCCTGCCCCCAGTCAAGCGGTAGAACCCATCTGCTGGAGACGACCCTTTGCTGCTGCCTGGCAATGGGCTCCCCATTTTGCACCCAGATGCCACCTGAATTCTGCCGGTGCCACCTCCTAGTTAGCAGCTGGGCTGCCACCACCACTGCCACGCCGCGGTTGTCTGTGGTCTCCACATTGCTGACTGTCTACACCCGCAGCAGGGTTGTCGAATGGCAGATCCCAAGTCTGCGCCCAAGCAGCAAGGAGGTCCTTGCAGCCAGTTCCTGACTCTTGAAGCTTATGCACTGGGAGGCAGGTTCATGTGGTCCTTATGGAGAGTAACCGAAGGTCCCCAAAGAGAGATGTTCAGATATTAAGCAGTCAAAACAATGAGAGATAACCATAATGATAATACCTGTTATGTTTATGTTTATTTATTTTGTGAGAGAGAGAGGGAGTACGTGCATGTGCACAAGTGGGGGCGGGACAGAGAGAGGGAAAGAGAGAATCCTGAGCTGAGAGAGATCCATGCTGTCGGCACAGAGCCCAACTCAGGGCTCGATCTCATGAAACATGAGATCATGACCTCGATGTCGAGTCAGACGCTTAATCAACTGAGCCACCCAGGTGTCCCAACAATAAATACCTGGTTTTAAGGAAGCAAGACACTTGAGGGAAGCTCCTAACAATGATGTAGGCCAATGTCTATCTGAGAGCAAGACTGGGGTGGGCGGGGGAAGCAGAGCCAAAGGTAGAACCCTATCTTCCTCCTTCTCCTTAAAAGGGCCATAGGTAGAAATACACAGAGAATGAAGTATAGGATGGAGAGGAGCCCCAGAAAGTGTCTAACTGCCTCACCTTGTATATTAAACTGGGGGCTTACTGGGCCCCTGGGTGGCTCAGAAGGGTAAGTGTCCGACTTCAGCTCAGGTCATGATCTCGCGGTTCATGGGTTCGAGCCCCGAGTCGGGCTCTGTGCTGACAGCTCAGAGCCTGGAGCCTGTTACAGATTCTGTGTCTCCCTCTCTCTGCTCCTCCCCCGCTCATGTTCTGTCTCTCACCTTCAAAAATAAATAAACATTAAAAATAATAATAATAAATAAATAAATAAATAAATAAACATTAACCTGGGTCCTTGAAAGTCTCATGGTCTTACCCACAGCACACAGTTCAAACCAGACGTGAAATCCCCAGCTCTCTATCCAGTTATCTTTCTACGAATCACTTTTTTGAAAATGTTTACTCTCTAAATTACCTCCGAAAGATCTGGCACAATGCAGATTTCTGTGCAGGTCGGTCTTCGTCAGGTCAACATTATATCAACTAAGTCTGGTCCACAATAACTAACTACATTTAACGATCAGCCTCAACAATATGTAATTAAATATTTCCCAGGGAATGTCCCAGATCCCCCAGGCCATTATTTTTACAAGCCCAGATGCATACTTTAGGGTAATTTCACTGCCCATAATGCAGGTTTAAAACTTGAACTATTTTGATTTGCTCTGGCCCCGCAGTATAAAGCTGCACACTCTGGCTGGCTGATTGGCACATTTGAGTGGTTCATTCTGGTTGGGGGTGAGATATAAAAAGCATGTTTGGGACAGTTTTCTAGCAACGAATGCTCCACGCAGACTGTGTGGGTGATGGATGGTGCCTCCGAAGGCAGCATTAGACATTCGGGTTTCAATCTCTCCTTATGGGCTCTTTAAAATCCAAGCTGTGAAACGGCAGCTGAAGCTTCATGTCCGGCCACTA
The DNA here is from genome assembly GCA_028646485.1 of Cryptoprocta ferox. NCBI lineage: Eukaryota > Metazoa > Chordata > Mammalia > Carnivora > Eupleridae > Cryptoprocta > Cryptoprocta ferox. The sequence continues at coordinate 127,515,320 of CM053576.1, read as the reverse complement.
AAGCCAAGACCACACAGAACAGGGCGAGCACATGTGCAAAACGTGGGGTGGGCTGCTGCGGGCACGGCCCCGGGGTCTGTCGGTAGGTCCCGCTCAGGAGTCCGCAACTCCCGATTATTTTACAAGACCCTCACTCAGCCTCTTCGTAACTCAGAGACAAACAGGAGGGGTTTAGCGAGAAAGAAGCAAGTGGTTTCCATGACTTGAAGCCTAAATGAGAGGAAGGGTTTCCCCATCACTGAAGAACAGGCCATTTCAACACTGAAGGGACTTTAGTCTCGGCAGCTCTCACATGATACTCTGATGTCTCAGAGGAACCTCACCTGGAGACACTCCACGGCCGGACTTTGCACCTTCTCTGCAAATCCGCTCCTTCTCCAGATTTTCAGTCTCTGGGGCTACCTCCTGCTCAACCACCTGTGCTAGTGGAGAGTGAGGCTAAATGTGTCTCGATTCAGAGGGCCAGAAACTCTGATCACAGCCATGTCTGACTCCTGGAGAAGTGACTTGATTTCTTGGGAGTCCCTAATTCTTTTACGTAGCAAGACACCTTAATGGGCCTGTTCTGCACTGGGGGCAGTTGAACCCCCTGAGACTTGGCCTGGAAAAGAGGAGCTGAGTTACTCAGCGATACAAAGTCAAGATGTCTGGGCACTCTAAGCAGGGAAGATGCCCCGCATAGAAAAATGGAGAAAAAGCAGGAGACACATAATGAATCATGGAGCACATTTTGTAGATAATGGTGAAGTCAGAGGAGCAAATTATCATAACAACTATCAAGAAAAGATGTGTTACCAGCTCTATACCATTCTGAGACTGACCGAGCAGAGTCTTACGTGGACAGACACGAGGAAGATGGGAAGACAGTCCTAGGCAGCGAGGCCCAAGCTCCCGGGGGCCAGCTGTCCCAGAAGGGCAGGAAGCAAGAACTGCATTAAGTGAATGTGGCAAACACAAGTCATTGCAGGCTGATCTAATGGATCTGGAGGGAGGATACAAGGAGGCCCTCAGGGCGGAGTGACAAACTTCTACATCACAGCTCGTCCAGGTCACAAGCAGCACCTGCTTCTGATCAGGCCTCCCGTATCCTGTTGTCAGAGTGTCTACTTGAGGGGGTAGCCACCCAACTTCCTCTCTCCTTGGAGTCTGATACCCATCCAGATGGCACCGGCATATGCAGATAGAGTTGGACATTTTCTTGGGAAGAGTGGAAGTTACTGAATCCTTCTCAGAAAGTCTCCATGGGTAGAGAATAGGGATAGAGATGGAATGCCATTCAGAGAATTGCGACCAGTTTTCAGAGAAATTCCCAGGCGTCCATACCCTGTTATTTCCTAGGGCTATATTGTAAAATTTCAAAAGGTTAAAGACAACGCAATGCTCGTACAAATGTATACACATGCCAAAGATTTATTCAGCTCATTAGGCTGTGAGGAAGCCACTAATATGTTCATATTGGTTCAAATGAGAATTTGAGGAGCTGTATATCTGTGTATGATTTGATAAAGGAATGTTATAAAGATGGCTGAGTTAGATATGTAGCTGGATAATATACTACAGGGCCCTACATATAGTCTTTGTGGCCATTTCTCCCCCCATTGGACAGAAATTATTTGCACCTCTCCCAGATAAAATCTACACAGCAATCTCTGTACTATAGAGTTGCACAATTAGGAAGTCAAAGGTGCAAACCCAGCCATGCACTGAGAAAACACCTAATAATCTTATTTGCATACTTCCAAATTTCAGATAATCTTTCTCACATTAGAAAGCTCTCCTGTATCTCCCCTTATGATTCTCAGAACTGTTAGCATGAACTACAAAAATTAGTTCAAAGGTCCTATTAATTTCATGAAATACTTTAAGGTAAGAATGAGATGAGAACAAGCATCCCAGAGAATGAGGCTCCAAGAGCCTAGACAGCACTTGGCCAAGTTCAAAGAACAGATTGCTCAGTCACACGCGTATGAAAGGATGTTCCTTCCCCTTCTGACACAGATGGAAAGATTTTGTGGAGCACAAACTCCCTTAGGAATGCATTCTTTTGCTAGTCCTCTAGTAGAGGAAGGGTCAAGTTGATCTTTTTTCCATATAAGATGCATACATCAAATTTCACATCGAGGGGAAGTTACTCTATTTATGTTTACTTGATTTGTTTGTCTCTGAGCTTGCCCAAAGGAATTGAGTCGTCCGTCATTGAAAAGAAAGAAATTATTGGGCTCCATAATGCTGGCCTCTGTTCTTTTTTACATGCCTTTAATACCTTACCCTTCAGAAGAGAAGTGTTTTCTCAGGTACAGGTGTTGGCATATCTTTTATTTCAGAAGACTGGCTTAGCAATTACATGTTTAGCTGGTCCTGCACTGAAAGCTTGAGCAGACACACATGATTTTATGAAATGGTGAGTCAGGAAGAACTTTGTATGATAATAGGTGTCCCCCTGAGAGCTGAAATGGCCCCTGCCCAGCCTAGAGGAAGTTCGAGAGCCCCCCAGGTCAGGTGACTTGGCGGAACCTGTGTGGAGGACTAGGGGACTTGAGTCTCCCCTCTGTGAGAAACAGAGGGAGCCCCAGGGGCCACATCCCCCTCTGGGTCCACAGTTCCTAACACCTCTGATCCGCCATCGGACCTGCAATAAACAGACGTGAGAGCAACCTTCCCTGCACCAGGAGTCCCCCCAACCCACACCTGGGACCGATTTGGGGTCTGCTCAGGCTCACCAAATAATCTGAAATTGTTATGCTCTAGGCTTTTTCCTGCTCTAGGAATGGGAAGAACTGAATACATCAGCCAAATATCTTTACAGCCAGAATTTTCAGTATAACAAAAAAGATTTCCAAGTCCTAGTCACATTTAGATCAAGGCACATTACCATAACAGATTTCAGGGTCTAACTCAAGAATTTTGATGATCTATTACAGTTTGCCATAATGGGATTTGGCCTTTACTCTAATTGAGAGGAAGAAACACAGAACTGGGCCGTAGGTCCAGTGCTGTTGTGCGGAAGAAGTTCTCTTCAATCATTTTATAGAATGCATTGATTGCTGGAAATATCATCTTACTCATTCCATGTGTTTCTAGATTTCAGTTTTCTCAGTGCCATAAGCCTACCTAATTTTACCATGGGGCATCTGCAGATATATTTCTAACATGGAACAAAACCTTCAATAAATCTACCCAGTTAGTGGTGGATGCCATTATAACTTCAGAGTTTGTTTTTGTCTCTTTTTTTGATGCAAGTTAATAATATTTAAACTGTTTAAATGACCCTTTTCCTGTTTCTAAGCAGAAATTCAGAACTTGTTTGCGTATCATGTTAAAATGCTGGCAAATAATGCCTTGGCCTGGCAGACTCTAAATCCTCCACTTAAATGGAAACCGATACCTTCAAAGTCATAAAGCCTCTGCCAGTGAGAAGAGTATCAGCAAAACCAGGAGCCCTAAGGATGTCTCAGCTCCGAGGCTGTACTTTGGTCAGGGCACCAAGGCTGACTACTCAAATCAATACGGTCTCCAGAGTAAGCTATAAAGTGTACCGAGGAAAAGTGTGGGCCCAGTGTCCTCTGTCGGGATTACAAGACCACTTTTGTGACCATTTCAAACACTTCTCACATACTTTGAGCCTTGTGGAAACATGTCTCTTCTCTTCTATATTCACATCTGTTTCCTATGTTAGAATATAAACATCTTCAAGGAACATACAGAAATCTTGTTCTGTACTTGCACGTATTTAAGACGGGTGTGCACTGTAGTCTCACGGACCCATGGTACTGTAGGAAGGCTCTGTGTATTCTTTTCTGGTGAAAAGTATCCATGTTAGTACTTCCCAAGAAGAATGTGAAGGAGGAATGGATAAAATGAGTCTTTCTCTCACAATTTAATATTACACATGTTGTCACTTCTATCCCCAAAACAGAAACACATGCGGGTAAGAGAATGGGTTCTTTGCCCGAGGTTTCTATTCTCTACCCCACCCCCTACACATACACACGTGTGCGCACACACCCACGTACATGAGTCACACGTGCAAATCTTCAAAGATGTGGAGCTGAGCCTGATAGCAAGATCAGGGTGCCGAGTCTCAGGAAGACAGGGAAGGGGCGAGGGGACTCCAGAGGTCAATGAGGTCCACGTGGGGACCTCCTCAGGAGTGGGCTAGGAGCCCAGTCTTGCCTGAAGCGACCAGAAGAGGACACTCCATCAGGTGCTGACTGTTGTCTATCATCAAGAAGTGATGCTGAGTGAAGGGTGTCTACAGGACCTCAGAGATGTCATGAGTGTGAACAAGGGCAGAAACCATGGCTCAGAGAGGAAAAGTGTTTGTTCACACACTGTGAGCAAATCCGAGTGATCAGCCATGGCTGGAGGTAGACAGAGAAGTGTGACAGCCCAACAGGACACCACGTAACAGGGGTGGGGGCACAGCCACAGGGAACAGTGACAGGAGGATCTAAGAGAGGATCTAGGGAGGGGTCATAAATGCTATGCAAACCTTAAGTCCTAGATTAAGAAAGACCCTTCCTGGGGTGCCTGGGTGGCTCAGTTGGTTGAGCATCCAACTCAGGTCATGATTTCACAGTTCGTGAGTTCAAGTCCCACGTTGGGCTCTGTGCTGACAATGTGGAGCCTGCTTCAGATTCTGTGTCTCCCTCTCATTCTGCCCCTTCCCCACTCGCACTCTGTCTCTCTCTCTCAAAAATAAATAAACATTAAAAAAAAAAAAAGAAAAGAAAGACCCCTCCTGATCTTCAACATATGGTGCTTAGACACTGGACAGCAACATGCAAAAGAATGAAGCTGGACCACTTTCTTACACCACCCACAAAAATAAAGTCAAAATGGATGAAAGACCTAAATGTGAGACCTGAAACCCTAACAATCCTAGAAGGGAGCACAGGCAGTAATTTCTCTGACACTGGACGTAGGAACATTTTTCTAGATATGTCTCCCGATTTCTAGATACTTTTCTGGATATGGCAAGGAAAACAAAAGCAAAAATGCACTCTTGGGACTACACCAAAATAAAAAGCCTCTGCACAACAAAGGAAACAATCGGCAAAATTAAGACAATCTACAGAACCGGAGAAGATACTTGCAAATGACATATTCGATAAAGGATTAGTGTCCAAAATGTATAAAGAACTTATACAACTCAACCAAAAAAAAAAACGGATAATCCACTTTAAAAAAAAGCAGAAGACATGAACAGAAAATTCTCCAAAGAAGTCATACAGATGACCAAGAGATATATGATCAACATCACTAATCATCAGGCAAATGCAAATCAAAACCACAAGGAGATGTCACCTCACACCTATCATCAGAATGGCTAAAATCCAAAACACAAGAAACAAGAAGTGTTGGCAAGGATGTGGAGAAAAAGGAACCCTCATACACTGTTGGGGGGAATGCAAGCTGGTGCACCCACTCTGGAAAACAGGATGGCGGGGCTTCAAAACCTTAAAAATGGAATTGCCCTATGATCCAGTGATTCCACTAGTGTGTATTTACCTAAAGATTATGAAAACACTAATTTGAAAAGACACACACACCCTTAGGTTTACCATTGTTTACAATAACCAAATTACGAAAGCAGCATCATTAGATGAATAGATAAAGATGTGAGATACACATACACACAATGGAATATCCTTCAGCCATAAAAGAATGAAATTGTGCCATTTGCAACAACGTGCATGGGTCTGGAGGGTATTATGCTAAGTGAAATAAGTCAGAGAAGGACAAATGTGGAATTAAGGAAGTAAAACAAATAAAATAAGCAACAAACAAACAACCGAAAACCAACTCTTAACTACAGAGAACACAATGGTGGTTACCAGAGGGAGGTGGGTGGGGGATGGAATCGGTGAAGGGGACTGAGAGAACACTTACCACGATGAGCCCTGAGTAATGCACAGAATTGTTGAATAACCCCTTGTACACTTGAAACTAATGTAACACCACATGTTATGTCTGCTGGAATTAAAAGTTAAAAACAAAGAAATACCTCTCCTGCTGCTTAGACCACGGAATATTACTCAGCCATGAGAAGGAAAGGCTACCATTTGCAACAAGATGCATAGACCTTGAGGGCATCACACTAAGTGAAACAAGCCACAGGAAAACAAAGGCTGCGTGTTGTCACTTATATGTGGAATCCAAAAAAAAAAAAAAAAAAGCCAAACTCAGAGAACCAATAGAAAATTGGTTTCCAGGGGCTGTTGCGGGGCAGGGGCAGGGAGAGGTCATTGCAGCTATAAGATGAATGAGATCTAAATATCTGATGAATAATATAGCACAACGATGAGAGCTGGTAACACTGTGTTGTACATGAATTTGCTGAGAGAGCAGGACCTAAACGTTCTCACCAGACAACCAGAATGGTTACTATGTAAGATGATGGACGCGATCACTGACTACACTGGAGGAGCCTCTCAGTGTGCTCGCGCCTCATCCCAAAGTGAACTTTAAATATCTTACAATTCCAGGGGTCCATTATACCTTAATGGGGCTGAAAAATAGTAATGATGCTATTAGGAGAGGAAGGAAGGAAGGGGAAGGAAGGAAGGAAAGGGAAGGAAGGAAGGAACGAAGGAACGAAGGAACGAAGGAACAAAGGAAGAAAGGAAGAAAGAAAGAAAGAAAGAAAGATGAAGGAAGGAGGGAAAGAAGGAGAAAAAAAGAAAGAGAAAGAGATGAAGGAAAGAAGGAAGGGAGGGAGGGAGCAAGGGAGAGAGAAAGAGAGAGAAGGAAAGAAAGGGGAAAAGGAAGGAAGGGAGAGGAAGGAAGGAAGGAGAGAAAGAAAAAGAAGAAAGAAAGAATGAATGAGTGAAAGAAAGAGAGCGCAGGGCGCCTGGGTGGCTCAGTCGGTTAAATGTCCGACTTTGGCTCAGGTCATGATCTTGCGGTTCGTGGGTTCGAGCCCCGCATCCGGCTCTGTGCTGACGGCTCAGAGCCTGGAGCCTGTCTTCAGATTCTGTGACTCCCTCTCTCTCTGCCCCTCCCCTGCTCGCGCTGTCTCTGTCTGTGTCTCAAAAATAAATTAAAAAAAAAACATTAACAAAAAGAAAGAGAGAAAGAGAAAGAAAGAAAAGACAGGGAGAGAAAGATGAAGGGAGGAAGGCAAAAAGGAAGACAGACAGACAGACATCACCACCGTTCCAGTGACGGCTGTGGAAAGGCGTCTGGTTCTAAGACAACTTCAGAACCAGGACTAAGACAGACCCTAAGAAGGTGACTGGGCCCTTTCCCTCCAGTTCAGGCACCCCGATCACTTCTCCTTTCTTGCCTCCCCCCACCAACCCCGCCTGCTCAGTCCTTTGTATCTGGGGGTGGGGTTGGGGGTGCCGCATGATTTACTGTCCACCGCTCTACGGCTTATGGCCCACACCGCACGCTCCGGGAGTGTAAGGAGGCAAGAATTAACAGTCACTCCGGGCCACGCACACACCTTGGGACTCTCCCGGGCGAGGATGTGATCGTCTTATTTGTCCTTCAGTGTGGGTCTAAGTCAATACTTTAATCTTTCACCTGGACACTGCTTTTCCGGATTTCTCCCATGTTGTTGTGGTTTTTAGGAATCAGAGAGCAGTTGTAGAGTTTAGGTGGCAGAGAAACGCGGCTCTCTTCCTCAGAAGACAACATGACCCTTTCCCGGGCTTCACCGTTCATTTCCTGTATAATATGCACAATCTCCCATCAGCCCTCCGTAACTCCGCTTCTTCATCTGCATAGTGAAATAAATAATGCTAAAAAAGAAGAGTATGGCGATTCCATGACAAAAGTGACGCCTGTTTTCATTATGGTCACGGGCAGGGTCGTCACCATCACCTTCTGTTCTGAGGAAGGTCACGGACACTCTGAAACTACGCTCTGGAGTCTCCATCTTGTCCCCGCTCCTTCTGCAAACGGTTTCACGCTGCCATTTCACCCCCTGAACTTCACGTGGCCAAAGGGTAACGTGGAAATGTAAGCTAAGAGGCGTGTGAGCCCCAGGCACGCACGGGCGTTCCGGGAAGCCCACATCCCGAAATTCACGAGGCATGAGCATTTCCCAAAGAGCGCTGTGCCGAATCCATTCTCTTGGTTTTGCATGTGCTCCAAGATCTAACCCCGGGCAGTGAACTAAGTACAAACGTGTCTGGGGAGGGGGGCGGGGCGGGCAGTTTAAGTAACTTATATGAAAACACATTTATCTCAAACCTCAAAATGCAACACAATGAAGTTGAAAGTGGGCAATTTATTCTCGAACAAGGAAAAATCCAAAGAGATTTTTCCTAAAATAAGGGAGATGGGAAGGGTCCCGGGCACAAACACGGCAGGCGGAGATTTATTCTAGCATCTCAGTCAACCGACGGCTTTAGAACGGAGAAGTCCCCTCCCGCTCTGGGCAGGACATACGGGGGCCTCTGGCTCTTCCCTACCTCCTGCTAACACCTTGTGGTTATTCAAGAAAGGAAACGTGATTAAAAGTAGAGCAAAACACAGCTTACAATTCCATGTACCGTCTGCTCCCTGCGTGACGGAGAAAGGGAAGGAGAGCCGCTCGATTGTGTGCCTCTCTTTCATGCCTTAATGATGATAATGTGACGATGATTATGTTGATAAAACATGCTGAGGAAACCTTTTTGTGTGTAGAATACAATATTTTCCATGGCACTTTTCTTTCCTAGTGGGAATTGACTTGAATCAGGATGCGTTACACGCAAGTTCCTTATCTGTAAAATAGTCAGGAGAGACTTGGAGTCCGACAGAAATGGGTCCTGCCAGAACCCTGCCAAATCCTTAGAAGCACCCTTGTTTTCTCCATCTGTAAAATGAGATTAATTCCTTACCGTGGAGTGCTATGCGCAGTATTGTGTGAACAGCATTTAGCACGATGCCTGGAACACAGAAAGGCTCAAAGGGCTGGCACATTTCATTCATTCAGAAACTGGTATTCACTAACCGCCTACCAGCCCTTTTCTGGGCACCTGGGATATGACGACAGAAAGAACAGTCCTCGTTTTTGCTTTCAGGGATCTTACAGCTAATATGAGGATATCAAATAAATAATAGCACTACTACAAATATAATTGCAAACCTTGACAAGTGCTGTTATTAAAGAAAAGAAAAAAAATGAAGTCAACGAAAGCACCGCAGACAAAGATCAAATCTAGTTCGACGGGTTGCGAAGTGTCCTCAGATGTAGTTACATTTGATGTAAAATCAGAAGAAAGGAAGCGATGAGATTCTGATGGAGAAAGAATATCTATGTATGAAAACAGAGCAGGACGTGCAAAGGCCCTGAGGCAGGAGGCAACCTTTAAATTGAGTTTTACATAATCTTTGTTTCCCAACCTTTTGAAAACGTAAAAACCATTTCAGCTCCTGAGCTGTACTTTGCCAACGTGAGCTCATCAGTTGTTGAATTTTCTTCCAGGCATTTTGTGTTGTGCTCAGGGCACTCCGAGGTCAGGCAGGGGTGAGGGTGGCGATGAGTAAATACCAACCTCGGCCAGCACTGTACCTACCCACGGCTAAGCTCTGATCTAACCAGAAGGTCCTACCACAAAGGAAAGAATTCAACTGGCTGATTGAATGAAAAAGTGAATTAACTATGGAATGAATGAATGAATGAATGAACGAACGAACGAACGAATAAAAACAAGTAGTTAAAAAAAAAAGACGGTTTGCCTGGGTACTAGAAGCATCTGATCTGAATAAACCTCATGACTATTCTTGGACTTTCATACATTTCCCTGACAGTTTTCAAAAGCAAAGCCCCAATTTGCATCTCTAATTAGAAACATTTTGTGACTTGAGAGCGGGGAGCAGAGACGGGTCTGCATGCTCTCATGTAGCTTTGGGACACTAAAAATGATCAAGAAGGAAGGCCTTGGGTCTGTGCTAGGAGAGGCATCTTCGAAACCCCCCAAAAGGGGGTTCAATCGAGCCAGCATATGCGAAAGATTCACAATTTTGTATTTCAAATAAGAAACATGCTCGGGAGAAAATAAGAAGCTTTGCGGTTAAAGAGAAACGGAGAGAAACACACAATCGCTCTTAGTCTGTCATTTCCCCCACAGAGCAGTAAATAAGAGCTTTGATACATAAAAGCAGTTATCAAACAGTAACAAATTAGTTCTTCACCATCTGTGATCCATGAGAGGGGGTGACAGTTTTAGTGCAAGATTTTAAAATATGAAATCAACTATTTATGAACCGGGTTCAGAGCCTCCATGCCTGCCCGGCCTCTTAAGGCAGAACCACAAGAAAGTGCTGAGGTTTTCAACTAACAAAAGCCAGAAGTGGCGGCCCCTCTCTTTAAAATATGCTAATTACTGCCTGACATTTGTAAACAAGATGTTTCCTTCCCTACTACAGCTCACTCTGCTTTCATACTTGCACATCACTTTAAGAACCAGCTTCACACGAGAGTCTAGTGATTACAGAGCCTCCAGGCAGAAGGAAGTCCACCCTCCCTTGCTACCTTGGTCTGGATCTTGTCCAGGCACAGATCAGCCGGATTCTTGGCTACCCAAAGCCTTGCCCTTGGGCTCTCTCCTGAAGCGCAGCTGGGACCTCCCACCTTCTGCCTCAGTCTCCTGCAAGGCACCCGGCAGCCCTCCACGGCGCTGTGTGTTAGGTCCTGTCCGATGCCAGGCCGCCCCAGGACTGGGCGATGATCTCAAGTGCCTCCTTCGCAGGGTCAGGGAGCCACGCCGTCACCCGCTCTCCCTACCACCTACCTGTGTGTTGGCAGGAGAAATCAAAGAATGACGGACGCTGGTCTTCGTCTTGGCTTGGATCCCCAGTGCTGCCTCTGCTCCTCAATCTTATCAGTGTCCTGGAATGCAAGCCATTTCCGAGGGTAAAGGGGTCCATTCCAAGGGAGGGGGTTGCAAATCCTCAAAGGAGCTAGTGATTCCGACTTGGGGAAGTGGGTACAGAGGTTAGAAATGAAAGCAAATGGTTTTCCAGGAGAAGAACTCCCCCACCCCCACCTCCACCCCACCCCCTGCCTGGATGTTAGATTTAACTTTTCCTCTCGGCCATACGGCGTTTTTCTTCCTCGATGAGTTATTGTAGATTTTCAACGTATATCCCTGCTTCTATGTTTTCTTCCCCGCCTTCTTCTCCTTTGTTCTTTTCCTTTTCCAAGTGGGAAGCCGAATGGAAGGAAATAACAACTTACTCTATTTGCAATTCACTATAACGTTATCGCGAACGACCGGCTTGCAGTCGGAAAGAGAGGTGTTCGAATCTCATCTTGGTGTCACGGCTCAGCATGTGAGGCAGGCAAATCCCTCCAACATAGTGTGCCTCTCTTCTCTTGCTTGTAACATGGGAACCGCTTCAAACAGATCAGCTAAGGGAATATATACGAGAGTGGTTCTTACACGTCTCGGGCAAGGAGAGCCTACAATCATGCGGGCAGGTGAACCTCACCTCCCTGCAGTTCAAGAGAGACCTCGTAAATGCGAACCCTCTGCCAACCGCAAAGTGCGATACGAGCAAAAGTCAGCGCTCCAGGCTCTGACAGCAGTTCATGGGGGAAACTCAACCACGTCATCAGGGTCCGCATCGGACGACTGCTTAGGTGCCTTCCAGCTTCGTCAACCAATGGGTCCGCCCCGTGGGGATTTTTAGGATTCCTGAAGAGGCGCCGTGAAACTGGGACCTGAGGACCTGAACGGTTCATGCTCTGACCGCTCATCAGCCAGGGTTTGACCGCACAATGCTCTCCTGCCCTCCCGGTCTTCACCCAGGGGCGATTAACAAGCGCCCCGGTTTTCAGTAACTCTATCTGGAAACTGGCTGCGTGTTTAACATCCAGGACACACTGTACTTAGATTCCTCAGCTCTAAAATTAAAGGGTATCTCTGTTATTTATTTACAGTATTTATTTTGTACTGCCATAATTCAAACCAAATCAAACTCCAACCCCAGAAACAATAGCCTGATGAATTTTTGAAGAAACTTTCCAAAATAAATCTATCTTTTTTTTTTTTTTTTGGCTTGGGTTAAGTAGGGGAAGTTTCCACCCCTAAGGAAGAGCTCTGCTTTGCTTACTTGCTCTGTGAATGCTAGAAGGCATTCAGTAAGTCATCACACAAGGCGCCCCGCTGTCTCAAATAGGAGATGGTCCTGGCATCCAAATATGCAAGGAAATCATCATATTAAGAGCTATTATTTGCCAGTATTGAAGGGCTTATAATGTGTCAGACATCACTTAAAAGCTGCACATAACATAAAAACTGCAATACTAACGTTATTATCTCTATTAAAGCTCTAAGAACTGAGTTCAGAGAAATTTTATAGCTTGGACAAGATCAGACCACGATGAAAGGAAACTCAAACCAAAACATTTCCCCTGCAAAACCCCACGTCTTTCTCACTTGACTTGATCACACGGCCCCTCTTGCACACAGCTGCTAAAGGCTTCATTGTTGTTGGTCGTTCGGTTTTGTTTTATTTTTCCCCTAGTGTGTTTTCTAGCGAATATTTTCAGGAAGTCCCAGAAGACATTCGCATCCCACCGCAGGAAGCCTGTGCTTTTCCCAGGAAATTCTAGCCTGCAGTCTTGCCTGTCTTCAATACGTTTCTCAGTTTATATGGCGTTCAAATCACCCTTGGCATATCGTATGCACCTGAGAAAATTCACTTAGGAGAAACAGATAATTATTACATGTAAGGGAACTATTTTAGTGGTAATTCCAGGTAAAGTCCCCAACAGAAACGTCCCCACAGAACCATCAGAAATGCGACTGCGTGAATGAGACAAGTGGAGAAATGAAAAGGGGAAACAGGATTCAAATGTAAACTCACGGCTTCACGAAAACCCAGCCGAATCGAATTCTCACTTCGCCACTAATTCCTCTTCACTTTGCTCCTGTGGTTACTAAAACATAATTTATTGAAAACGTGTCTCTGTGTTGCTTCCTCCACCAGAAAAAGAAGTCAAGTTGGCCTTGAAACTTCCTCATCCCTCCCCCCAGCCTTTCACTAAATGTCAGCCCCTGCGCCCTGCTTCCCACAGTGTCACCACCCAGTCTGGGCCACCAACTAACTGGTCTCTGCCTCCACTCCAGTCCAATCCAGATTCAGCCTGGGGTGAGAACAAGGCTTGTCAGATACGTCTGACCTCGATGCCCCCGCAGGAAACCCTTCAAGGGACTCCCATTGCTCCAGGGTTCCAGTAAATCCATGAGGAAGGCCCTGGACTTCTCCTGACTTTGGTCGCTGCCTCATCATAACCTTCATCTCTCACTACACTCCCAGCCTGTGCTCAAAATCTAAGTTTTAGCCATGTTGTGGTCCCTCCTTCCTTCCTTTTTTCCTTCCTTCCTTCCTTCTCTCCTTTCCTCTCTCCTTTCTTTCTTCTCTCCTTCCTTCTTTCTCTCCTTTTTTCCTTCCTTCTTTCTTTCTCTCCTTTTTTCCTTCCTTCCTTCTTCCTTCCTTCCTTCTTTCATTCTCTCCTTCTCTCCTTCCTTCCTTCCATCCTTCCTTCCTTTCTTCCTTCCTTCTCTGATTCCTTCCTTCTCTGATTCCTTCTCTGATTCTTTCCTTCTCTGATTCCTTCCTTTGTTCTTTCTCTCCTTTGCTCTTTTCTTCCCTCCTTTCTTCCTTCTCTCCTTCCTTCCTTCCTTCCTTCCTTCTTTTTGAGCTAAATGCACCTCTTCGCTCTTCCTTCAGCCTGAACTGACATCTTCCTGCTGCCTCGCCAGCTGCTATTGTCTTCCAGTCTCTGGACTGTGATGTCCTCCAGGGGCCTTTTCTGTACCCTCTTTAGACTTGGTTTGAAGTCCAGGCCCTGAGCCTCCACTGGCACAGCGTCCCTTTATCTTGTGTCACAGTGATTGCTTGCCTTCCCCACGATCCATAGCCTCCACGAGAGCACATTCTGTGTCCCTCTTAGGGTTATGGTTCCAGTGCCTAAACTAGCAGTTGGCACACTGTGTGCACCCCATCAGTGTTTCTTACGGGAATGAGTGCGTTTCAAATATGCTGAAACATTAATAGAAAGGGGGTATGCCATCCAACATGAAGTTAGAGCACCAGCCTCCCCAGACAACTTGTGGTGCAGCTACATGAGAACTTTTCTCTTCAGACTCCTCATTTAATACTCTTGTAAATGCAGGTTAAAGACATGAGCTTGGTGTTTAGGACTGGGCCTCAGTAATATCATGAGCCAAGTGACCTGAATCAAAGAATGATCTTCTTGAGCCTCAGTTTCCTCATTGGTAAATTGGTGTAATCATACCTGTCTTGTCTTCCTCTCAAGGACATTATGGTCATCTAACGTGATAATGCAAAAATGCACTCTAAACCCCAAAAGCGTTCAAAAAATAAATAGTATCTTATTGGGAGGAAAGGAAAGAAGGAAGGAAGGGAGGAAGGGGGAGAGAGGGAGAAGGAAGGAGGAAGAGAGAGAGAATGAAGGAAAGAACGAAGGGAAGGAAAGGGGGAAGAAGGAAAAAAGAAAGGAGAAGGAAGGAAGGAAGGAAGGAAGGAAGGAAGGAAGGAAGGAAGGAAGGAAAAAAGAGAAATGGAGAAAGAAAAAGAGAAAAAATACCAGCAACCTCAACTCTATGAAATAAAAGGTAACACATACTGTGTGCTTACCGTGTACCAGGCACTACTCCATGTCCCACCCACTCATTCCTACCACCACTCTAAGCTTAATGAGCAGTTTTCTATGCCCACAGCACTGTGGAGAAAGAACACTGATAGTAAGACCCTCTGTCTTCCTTCAGCAACCCTTGCTGCTCTCCACCATGTGACAGCATCGAAAGTACCCAGCCAGCACCGCACTAGCTGCCACGTTCGACAGCAGGGCCCCACTATGGTGATGGAGTCAGTGTGGTGGCTCCCCAGGGCTGCCATACTAAGTTACCACAAACTGGGTGGCTTCACACAACAGAAATCTATTCTCTCACAGTCCTGGAGGCCAGAAGTCTGGAATCAATGTGCAGTGTGCGGGCAGAGTTGGCTCCCTTGTGGGAACTCAGAGGGAGAATCTGTTCTTTTCCTCTTCCGCTGTATGATGGCTGCCAGAAACCTGGTGTCCCGTGGCTTGTAGGGACATTGCTTCCGTCTCTAACTCCGTCTTCATGTGGCGTTCTCTTCTTTCTCTGTTTCTGTTTACGGTCTTATATGGACACCAGTCATTAGATAAAGCCCACCCTAGTCCAGGATGACCTCGTTTTAACGAATTACATCTGCAAGAAAACCAGTTCCAAATAAGGTCACTGCTATGAACTAAAATATGTCTTCCCCAAATTCACATGTTGAAGCCCAAACCACCTATGTTTGTAGATAAGGCCTTTAGGAAGTAATTAAAGTTAAATTAGGTCTTAAGAATAAGTTCCTAACTTGACGGGACTCATGTCCTTTTAAGAAGAGAATGAGATACCAGAGCTCGCTCTCTCTTTCTGCCGCATGAGGACACAATGAGGAAGGGAATGTCTGCCAGTCAGGAACAGAACCCTCGCAGAGATTCCCACAGAGCTCCACCATGCTAGTACCTTGATTTTGGACTTCAGCCTCCAGAGCCCTAAGAAAAAAATAAATTTCTATTTTAATCCACCCAGTCTATGGTATTTGTTACGGCAGTCTAAGTGGACTAAATCCCACTGCAGATTCTGGATGGACATGGATTTAGCAGTACGCTGCTCGCTTCAGTTTCGTCAATAAACCCGGTTAGCTTTACGTCTTCAGAGACAGGAAGGCCCAGAAGACCATACGTTACTTGCAGAGATCTTCATTGAGATTTAGAATGCAAAGTCTCATTTATGTGCAAAAGTACTTCCCAAGGACTCCTTGTTTCTGGTAATGCGAAACGAATGAGGAATCCCTGTGATACAGAGAATAGTGGCCACCCTTTTATAGTTCAACTTATGGGGGGAGGGCATGCATTTGCTATAGAAATGTTTGCCTTTCGCCTGTTTGCGGTTTTGCTGGTTTGGAGATGATATTTCTGTGGCCGTCTAGTCTAGATAATGCACTCATTATCCAGCTCTCATATGGGCAAATGGCACAGAAAGCTAAGAAAAGTGCCCAATTTGTCTAAATACCAACTTCCGGCCGAAGTCACCACGGTGCCCGGGAGAGCACGGCTTCTAACCTTATCAACACTGGCCGCAGGAGGGCCTGAGAGTTCAGTGCTGATCCAAGTCTCCTATTTGCCTTGGTGCTTGTAGGCTGCCCATTTGGAATGAACGGGTTGAGGAGGGAGTCTGAGGGGCCGGGGGTGGAAGGTAGAGAGTTTCGGTGCTCTTGCCCTCTACGTAAATTCAAAACATGCAGCCAATTTTGCAATGCCAGAGAATTTGAAGACGATTCTGCCCCCTCTGGAATCTTCTCCAAGATGAGTCCCTTGGTTTTGTTTTTGTTTGTGTTTTGGTTTTGGCACAGGATTCCGAAATCACTGAACTAATGATTTCCCCAAGGGTGGAGAGGGTGCGGCTTTCCCGCTTCCCAACTCACAGTCATCTGGAGACCAGAAGCGATGTCGAGGTCATGGGTCTGTGGTGGCCTCTTTTCCTTCCTGCACTAGCCAAACACGAGGGCAGGGAAACATTCAGATCATTTGATCGATGGATAATTTCTAACACACAATATCTAACTATATCAAATCTATCCGTGTTTTACGCGGATAATATAGAAGATCATTTCTCATTAGAAATGCGTTAATCCAGTCACTGGATGTTAACCGAACACTTGCTGTCTGTCAGGTCCTGTGTTCCTTGGGGGAAAAGGCTGGAGCGGTGATTCCAGCTCAGAAGGAACCCATCCTGGGGGAGTGGGGGGCCGGGAGGGTAGACACACAGCTTCGCTTCTTCCTTGCAATATAGCAATATGGTCTGGGGCAATTTACTTTACTCTTGGGGCCTTTGTTTTCTTATCCATACAGTGGAGATAGCAGTAATAATACCGTTAGTATAAACAGCCATGAGGATGAAATAGACTAAAATTGGGGTAACACTTAGAATGGTTCTTGGCTGGGAGTCTGCGGAGAAACCGTCTTAACAACTGAGAGCAGGAACTTTTCAGTCGGGAGGCGAGATGCACGTGAACACAGCATCACAGAACAGTCCACCTGAGCATGTGCATCTGGGAACCGGACTCGGGCGGACCCACCAGCTCACGGCCTCAGAAGACCTGTGCTCCCACACTTCCAAAACAGTCTGGAGGGCATTCGGGGCCCTGGACTTGAACACCCTTGGGGCTGCTTGACTATTTCACCATGAGCCTGTTTTGCTTTGATATAAGGAGGATGTTCCAGCTAATGTCTCAAGGTCAGTCTCCAGCTCAGATGTGTTCTACGCCTTCATCAGCACCGTTCGGTCCCATCTCCATGCACCAGAGCACGAGGGATGTGCGGGGAGTGGGTAGAACATGGAAACCCTTGCAACAGTAACCTACAAACCAGCGTCCTCCTCTCCAGGCTCTGTCTTCACGATGCGTGCCGTCTCAGGCTGGGGAAGAGAAGGCTTGTTTTTCCGGGCGCTGCATCGGCCCAGAGGAGGAAGGAGTGGTACCTGTGGAGGGGCTCGGGGTGTGCAGTCCATGTTTCCGCAGTGCATGCTGTACGTCAGGTGCATGTCATGGCTCAGCATGACCACGAACTGGGAGCCTCCTGGGGCAGGGGCTGTAGGAATCAGATATTGATGCCCAGACAGCAGCAGAATGTCTGATGTCAGCTGGGTGCTGACTAAATGGCTGAGGGGCCAGTGATGCTGGGCCAGTAGGGTGACCAGGACTCAGGGTGACCCGCCAACCCAGGCAGGGCTGAGGCGGCTTTCCTCCCAAGGTCTCAAGCCTCTGCTTCGGAAGTTAGGGCCACTTTGGGGAAGACCCCAAACTCACTCACTGCAGGGTCCATCCTGGGCCAGGGACCTCAGGGAGAGGGTGTCCCCAGGGGTGAGCCTGCCCAGGCCAGCTGCTCCTCAGGAAGGCACAGACTTCTTCTGAGGGTCTGGACAGTACCAGGCGTGCTGTCAGAGAAGCCACGGAGAGGGGACCTGCCTGTGCCGACCCCGAGATAGGCCACATAGGCTTTTCTGCAGGAAAATCCAAACTTGTTCCTACCTCTTCCCTCCCTGGGAAGCTCTTGAGAGGAAAAAAGGATAAAACGCGCAGGTGTGCAAGCCTGTGTTACAAAACAGTGAGGTTTCCCCAGGACTGCGGAGGAAAGAGGAACAGGAGAGAGGGGAGGTCGAGGGGCCCACCTGGTCCTGCCGTGAGCTTCCTGCGCATTTGGGAAAATCATTTAAACTTTGAGGGTCTATCTCCCCATCTGTTAAATGAAAAAGTCACCTCGAGTACCTCCAGACAAGGGAGTATTATTCAGCACGAAAATGACAAGACCTGGAGGAATCTTAAGTGCACATTCCTAAGTGAAGGAAGCCAATCTGAAAAGGCTTCAGACTGAATGGTTCCAACTAGAAGAGGAAGAGGAAAAACTACAGAGATATCAAAACAATCAGTAGTTGCCAGGGGTGGGGGGTGGAAAGGATGAAAAGGCAGAACACAGAGCGCTTTTAGGGCAGTGAGACTACTCCGTGTGACACCATAAGGTGGACACATGTCATCATCTGTTTGCCCAAACCCACAGAACGGACAACACCGACAGTGAAGCCTAAGGTCAACTATGGGCTTCAGGTGCTTATGATGAGTCAGGGTAGGTTCACCAGCTGTAATAAATAGCCGGCTCTGGTGGGCGAGGCTATGTCCACACGGGACAGGACTATATGGGAAATCTTGATCTCCCTCTCAATTCTGCTATGAACCTTAAAACGCTTTTAAAAAACAAAGTCTTATGGGGCCCCTGGGTGGCTCAGTCGGTTAAGCATCCGACTTCGGCTCAGGTCATGATCTCGCGGTTCATGAGTTCGAGCCCCACATCGGGCTCTGTGCTGACAGCTCAGAGCCTGGAGCCTGCTTCAGAGTCTGTGTCTCCTTCTCTCTCTGCCCCTCCCCCTGCTCACGCTCTGTCTCTCTGTCTCAAAAAACAAAGTCTTTAAAAAAAAGTCACTTTGATGATGTCTAACACAGCTTCCGCCATAATTTCCAGTGTTCCCATCCTCCAAAAGATGCCACTATGTCCAAAGAAGCCTACTGGGTGATTGGTCCCTTTCCCATACAATTCTCTTCCTGGAACTTTAACCAAGAGACTCTAATATGTAAATGCTCCCTTTTTTTGTCATCCAAAAGACATGCTCATCTGATTCAACACTAATTGCCACTAAGAAGAACCATAGCAAGTTAATTATGTTCAGTTTCTGCCTCAAAAATACCTGATAGGATTTCAAATGCACAACTACCAAGAGTTCGGACGTCACCGTGGCCAAACCATATGTCCTGTATTCCCAGCTTGTGTTCTGCGTTATCTACTCAACGACCGGGTTTTTTAAAAAATTGACTGCAGTGTTTGTGAACTGCAGTTAAGTCTGCAGATTACACAAAATTGGGATGTTTTGTGTTTAGTTGCTAAGGAAAGTTGCAAACAGATCTTTTCTGTTACTTCTCTTTCAAAGATTATTTGTGGCCTGAGCAGGAATAACATGGTACAGATAATACTATTTACTTGCAAAATGAACTGGCAGCCCAATGACCAAGACGTTGAAGGTAAAAATTACATGACATACAGTTTTTCTAGCCTGACTCAGAAAACCTTCAGCTCCTCCTCCACCAAAATACCTGAGATGCAGCCGTCATGAATTCACTTTGCATTTGGATTACCTTTGTCGTAAATCTAAGGGCAAAGTTGGAAGAGATCCAATCCGTTTCTTCAAACCCCTTTGCACCCAACTTATATTCCTTAGAACAACTTATATTTACAAAATATATTACATATAAAGCATACCCAGCTTATGTTTCTCAGGTCTTTTAGAGCATGTAACGTAATCATTGGGTGCAGGAAATAGGAAGATCAAAATAATAATTCCTCTTCACCTTAACTAACTCCTCAGTGGGTCTAGTGTCCCTTTGCTTTGGGCTATGGTTCTTATTTACATATATTTACATATTTCTCCAGCCCCCACAGTGGTCTCCTTCTCAACTACAGGCCCCGTTGCACTTTGATGATGTATCAGAAAGGGTATGACATCTTTGCCAAGTGTGGAAACAGATACAGCGCCCCCCCATCACTCATTTGGAAAGACTAGTACAGATGCTCAGACATGGGGATCTTGTCCCTTCATTCTTCCCATCCCAAATCTTTACAGAACTAATTATAGGAGGGTCTTCCATCCAGTGCCCCCAAAAGTCCATGCTTTCCTTCACTTCTCCTTCAACCCTCCCAGTGCATTTGAAGGAGACTGACTTCTCTGTCCTCTCCTACCTCCTGTCCCCACTCTGATTCTTCCTATTCTGTTCTACCACCTTCTGTTCCTTCCCCCTTTGCTGCAGCCATTCCGGATCCTGGCGTTATCCATCAAGAGTCAGCTGCTTCAATACTGAAGTGTTGCCCCCGGTGTGTGGTCACTTCGCCCCCTCTTCAGCCCACTCCACCATCCAGGTCTGGCAGCATTTGAGCTGAGGCCTCTGGACAAGGGGGAGCAGACTCTACAGGTGGGCAAAGGCGTGGAAAGCAACAGAAAGAGCACACAATTCCTCAAGTCTTGTCCTCAGGACTCATGTACTGAAACAAGATTCCCATGAGGTTGGCTCTACAGTTCTCTGTCGGGCGCCTCCCCGACACCAAATTAGCTGCATTTCCAGTTGTCTTCGCCTTGGTTTCTATCAATGTTGGAAGCCCATCACTAGCTTCCTGGCTCCTTGCCAACTTAATTGCATTTAACTAATTGAATGCCTCTAGCATCCCTGTGCTGCTCACTTTGGTTTTTCTAGTGACACCAACACTCTTGCCAGTACGTGTTTCGTGTATTTTTCAACACTGCATGTTCCAGACCCCAACCAAGGGAAATGAGCTGGTCCAGGAGGTTTTGGGTTTTGTCCCTTAATGGTCTTTCCACACTTGGCACCTTCCTTCGTTGCTGGTGAGCAAACAGCCACAGAAATCACTCTGTCCCCCACAAAGTTTGGACACACCAGGTGGTCTCTTTGAGCCTCTGTGCCATCACCCATAAGATGGGACACTAAGTGTGCAAGCCCCACAGTCACTGGTGTGAAGACAGCACGGGTTCATTCATGGGAAGTCTCAGAACTGTGCCTGAAAGCAACAAAGTGTCCAATCAACATTATCTGTTACTTTAGTTTCTTTATTAAGATGATTAATGTAGATTTATTTTTTCAAGACTAAAACGTTTCATACTAACTTGTCTGACTTTATGGGCAGGAAGTTTTCACAAGCTCTAAATGATCCAGTGTCACCGCCCAGGGACACTCTGGCTCCATCCCCACGTAGATGGGGCTGCAGGAGCATTCGGTACAAGGTTTCAGCTCAATCCATTCTTTCCCCGACTCCATCTCATTCCCAAGACTCCTGCCTGGGATTATGTGGGGCCCATTTGGTTGTGGGAACCTGTGTGGTTTTCGCTTCCAGTACCAACCTACCCTTTGACACCAGCTGAATGTGGATTTCTGACACGAACCCAGAGTAAGCACAGACCTCACACGTTAAGGACTCAGTCCCATGAGACTGTCCCACTTCACACCAGCCGAGAGTACGGGGCTCAGGCCACCCACACTTCTGCCTGATCACCCACAAATGTGGTGGTTCTCACGACCCCCTCCTCAAGTTCAATAATCTGCTAGAACAAGTTGTAGAACTCAGGAAAGCTCTTTGCTGAGGTTAACCAGCCTGTTACCAACAACAGAACTCAGAATAGCCAAATGGAAGAGACACAGACGGCAAGATATGGAGGCTAGGGGGCAAGGGAGAGCTAGGCATGGAATCCTCCCAGTACCTAGATATTTTCACTAACCCAGAAACTCCCCAAACCCATCTTTTAGGGATTTTTATGAAGCTTCATTACAGAGGCATGTTTGATTAAATCATTAGCCCTTGGTGGTTGAACCCCACCTCCAGCCCCTCACCCTCCCTGGAGGTCCAGGGTAGGGCTGAAAGAGCTAATCCTTAATTCTGTGGTTGATTTTGGTGACCAGCCCCCTAGTCTCAGGCTATTTAGCCTTCCACACCCTCCCCCAGGGGAACCATCTCATTAACACACAAAAGACAGTAAATTGCAAGAGTTTTAGGACCTCCATACCAAGTCTGTCTTTTGTAAGTCACAGCAGTACCCCAACCCCAAAGCTGTGACCGGGCTGTGACCTGAGAGGCAGGGTGGTGAAGGGCACATTTCCAGCTGTGCCCTAGGGGAATGCACTCATCTCCATGGGTTTGCTTGCTCCCAAGTCAAATGAGGAGCTGAACTCAACCTCAATCGGGAGGATCCAACTCTCCCTCTGGGAGCACCTCCCATGTATAGGCAACCACCCTGTTACTCAAAAACCATTTCTAATCCTCACAACAACACAGTCATGTGGCCGAAGCTGGTTTAAGAGGTAAAGGAAAAGAAGTTCAGGGAGGTGAGTGGTCACGGTCAAGGTCACTCTGCTAGTAAGGAGGGGTTCAAATTCTGACAGCAAAGATTATGTTTCCACCATGAGCACAATTCACTAATGAACCTTCCAACTTGGAAACACAAGGTCAACTTTGACAAGAGGGATTTCAGGACTATTCATGTGTCTGCCTCTAGGACCCCTCTCCATACTGCTTCTGGGTCACATTCTATCAAAGGTGAGCTCTCACGAGCCCTCCCAGAGTTCATCCCCATTCAGATTTTCTTCTGAAACTCTGTGCCCACTGCAGTTGAATGAATAACAGCAAGAATTTATTTTGCCTACCTTTCCCATCAAGCAGAAGGTGATTCTGAAGCATGCTGCTGTCCTGTGGACAAGCACGTTGCTTGGATGTGTGATGCCTTCGGCCCTTCACGCAACCCACTTGTGGGCTGACCCCGGGGGCTGCCTGGGCACCAGATCCTGGTCACAGAAGACCTTGGGCTCTTTCTGGCCAATGCATATTTTAACACGTGCATCCTTTGGAGTTGCCAGCCATCTGTCGGCTCCAGGCCCTGCAAACATCCCTTCATCAGCTCTTTCATCTGGCCGAGTTTTCTGAAGCACTTCCTAACTCAAAATCCAGCAGAGGCCTTTAATTCCCTTCTAAACGCCTTCACGGAACTGACAGGACTCCTGCCCTGGACTGACCGACCCAAGCTCCACCAAGTCCAGGGCCCGTTTAATAAATAGTAGATTTTTCCTGTGTGTAAGCTCTTCCCAAATTTTTGACATTCTAGGACAAAAGTGAAGTGTTCTTTGCAAAACATCCTGGAAGAGCTAGGAGTCACGAACACGGAAATCCCCTTGCGCCTCCTTGACCATTTCTAAGCTGATCTAGGAGGGAATGGAGGGAATGGAAGACTGTTGCCACAGCAGGACCAAAAGCCGGTCTGAACTAGAAGCTGGCATGTTTATCTGGAAAGAAAGTATAAGAGTCATCATGCCAAGGAGTCACTGCCCGAGCAACTGGTCATCAATAGTCAATTGGAATTTCCTGCCAAATCTCCCCTCTCAGGACAGTAAGTGAGTCCTAGAATGTATGATCCATCCATGTTGACAACCAACCCGGGTTAGTTCAGGGCCCTCCGCGGCTCCCTGTGCTGGGACAGTCCTGAGGATGCCGCCAGAGCCCGGCACCCACACCCACGGTCCCCAGTGAGAGACCAGGGTGTCAGGACGCGATCACTTCGTTTTGGTCCAGATATCGGAACACATTCTCGTCTACACTTGCTGACATGAATCCATGTAACTCTACTTAGGATGTCCTTATGCCACTAAATCACTTTTTTCTCTGATCCTGGAAAGATTTAAAGCAAATTTATCAGAAAGACACAGATGAGGGTAATGTTAATGAAATGGAGGTAGAAAATCAGAACCGAGAAAGGGAGGAAAACCCACAGAAAACAGCAATAGTCTCACTTTAAGATCATGTCCTTGCTTAACTTTCAGTCGAGGGTTGCCTATAAGAAGCAGTCGTTTTAAAAACCAAACTTGGGGCGCCTGGGTGGCTCAGTTGGCTAAGCGTCCGACTTCAGCTCAGGTCATGATCTCACAGTTGGTGGGTTCGAGCCCCGCGTCAGGCTCTGTGCTGACAGCTAGCTCAGAGCCTGGAACCTGTCTTTGGATTCTGTGTCTCCCTCTCTCTCTGACCCTCCCCTGCTCATGCTGTCTCTCTCTCTCTCAAAAATAAATAAAACATTAAAAAATAAATAAATAAAAATAAAAACCAAACTTACATGGTCACAATTGTCAAACAGGAGTCCATGATGCCTTTCAGTGTCACCCCTGTAATATTGAATGTGAAAAATGGTTTCTCGAATTTATTGTCTGCTCGGTTAAACAATTTTGTCTACTCTGGTTGGCTGCTTCCTCCTTCCCAATGTTGTGTACCTTGTGAAGTCGGGTGCTTGCCTTTCTTTTTCCATGCTGGCTGCAAGGAGGCACAGAGCAAAGTCCAGGTCAGTACCTCTCTCCTCTTTGCTATGTCTCACCTGATTAGTGGACACGTTTACTGCATGTAGGAACAGTATTACAAGGGCTTTGAGGAGCATATAACCAGATAACTGACCAACAAAGACATCTGATTATTTCACGAGGAATAAGACCAGATAGAGCTGGTACCCGGGCCAGTTCTGGGCTCACCCAACTTGCCTGGAACCCAGGTTCTTCCTCCTTCCTGCTCTTCTGTCCCCAGTGAGACCCTGAATGTATCCTCTTAAGGTCACAGCTGCTGTGGCTTCCAATGTTCCATCCTGGGAGTGGCGTCTGGGAGGGAAGAAGGGGCAGGGCCACAGATCCTACCCCTCATCACCTCCCTCTGCTATCTGGGAGCAGAACCCTTTCCCAAAGTCGCCAGACAGAGTTTTACATTCCATGGGCCAAAATCAGGATGCACAAAGGGAGAGGTGCCTGGGCAGCTCAGTCGGTTACACGTCAGACTTTGGCTTAGGTCGTGATCTCATGGCTCCTGAGTTCAAGCCCCACATCAGGCTCTGTGATGACAGCTCAGAGCCTGGAGCCTGCTTCAGATTCTGTGTCTCCCTCTCTTTGACCCTCCCCTGCTTTCTCCCTCTCTTTCTCTCTCTCTCAAAAATAAATAAACATTAAAAAACGTTTTTAAATTAAAAAAAAAGATACATGAGTGGACCACTGAAAGAGAGAGAGAGATAGGACTGCCTTACTCCAATCACAACGGAGCCCCTGGGCTGAGGATAAGAAAATAATAGCAATATGATAATACATAGCATTAAAATGTAGATAGCTCTTGTTGTGAGCTAGAATTAACACACATTTGCATTCATCAATTCATTTAATTCTTTAACAATGCCCTGAGGTTGTTAACCCCAATTTAGGACCTGGAAAACAGGTACAGAAAGCGTTAGGCCACCGGTCCCAGGTCCCCCAGCTGAGGACTGGCTGGGCTGGAGCCCGGACAGCCGGTGCCCTTGACCACTGACCTCTGTGCAGCTGACCTCTGTCCATCTTGAGCTTTCCTAAGAATCTTCATCCTCACGGTGTGGCTTCTCAGAGCTGATACAAGACATAATTTGAGATTATAAGAATCTTAAAAGGACCCAGTGTCTACTTGGATTAAGTGAAAGATGAGCTTTTAGAGCTGACTCACCTGAGTGCTCATGCAAACCCCGCTGTGGTGCAGATCAGAAAAAAGTAGTCTAGTAAACCTGACCGAGGTAGGATTCAAAGCCAGGTTTCTGCCCACTAAGTAACTCACATAAATGTACTTCACAAATACACTTCCCTTCCTCTTGCCCTCCTGGAGCTTCCATTCTCTCTCCGCCACCGCAGTCCAGGCCAGTGACACACAGGCCACCCCATGAATGGCAGCCGGTGCCCCTGTCCTTTCTCCAGTGGGCGCCCAAGGCTTCAGATCTGGGGCTGAGCTGGTGCAGTCAGCGCAGGGCCTTCCACGCAGGCCCCGCACACGAGGACCCTGGTCACCGCGGCAACACAGCTGAGCAAGTCCCAGAGCCTTGCAAACAGACCTGTGCTCCTCGCAGTCTGTCAGAGGCTCCGTGTCTAGTGTGTGAAATGGGATTGATCCATCCCCCACGAACTGCGAATAAATAGGATTATTTGTATACCAGCAGTTTTGTGACTGTAAAGTCACGAATTCAGTTTTGTTATTATCTATCTTATTCACACATAATTATAGGCTTTGGCAAGCCGTTCAGTGTGTTTTTAAAAGTTTTTTTAAATTTTTTTTAATGTTTATTTACTTTTGAGAGAGAGACAGAGACAGAGTGTGAGTGGAGGAGGGGCAGAGAGAGAAGAAGATGCTGAATCCGAAGCGGGCTCCAGGCTCTGAGCTGTCAGCACAGAGCCCGACGCGGGGCTCGAACCCACAGACCATGAGATCATGACCTGAGCTGAAGTTGGACGCTTAACCGACTGAGCCACCGAGGCGCCCCTGGTTCAGTGTGTTTTAAATCAACTTATAGATAGCTGGATTTCACTAACTGAAATACATTGAAACAGCATCACATGCTCCGGGTTGGCGGCCATTCCCCCGAGACTGACGGTGGCATTGAAGAGACGTCAGGGTCGCTCCCATGGGGCCTGTGGCGGGCTCGTGGAGCAGATGTCGTCAGCCATGCCCACATAGGGGACGGTGTAGTAGAATCCGGGAGGCATGCCATAAGGCTCTCTGGGAAGGGATGCTGTCCCTTCCATAGACATTTCCCTTGGGAACCAACAACAAGGGGCCTGGTTTCAACTGCATCCTCCTCTCAACTTCATGGACAATCTTCTTATTCTAATGCCAACCGCAGAGCCAGCTCCAGGAAAGATAGCTTTGCAACAGAGAGCGATAGCACATGTCCAGTCTCGACAACGACGACCCCTCTAGCTAGAGTTAACTGAGTTCCATGTGCCAGTACTGCGCTCCTTGCAATGGCTAACCTGCTTCTTACCGAGGATCACAAGGACAGGTCCCCGCCCCTTGACAATTTCTCTAGACACTGGAATCTACCTCCACTCTTTCGATACTTCATTCAAACAATGATTCTTGGAGGTCTATGCCATGTCAGGTGCCGTGTGCAATGCCTGCACGGCTACAAACAGAGCTAAGATGTGTGACCTTCTCACCAGGCTCTTCAGAAGATGAGGAAGCGTGTTACAGTAGAGACAGCATCCATCTACATCTGGAGATGCTGTTCTGTTTCTGGCTCTACCAACAGCGGTGAGACCTTGTGTGGAGCAAAGCCCTTCTCTGAGCCTCCAATCCTGCATCTTTAACATAACGTACTTGAACTCTTCTCTGAGCCCCCAGCACTGACCTTGTCTGGGACTAGCCCTTGAAAAGAGAGGTTTGGTTTGGGGGCTCCACAAAAGAAACCCCAGTGCAAGGACGGGCGTGTCGCGGGAAAGCAAACTCTGCCGCTCGCTGCTGCTGCTGCTGGTGACAATGAAGACATTCCCACTTCGTGTGCCAAACAGGCTTGTCACAGATAAGCGTAGTGTGAGCCAGCATCTCCGCAGACTTCTGGCTCCTGTCCATCAGGCTCAGAAGGAACTCAGCGACTGGGGAGAACAGCTCATGACTCAAAATCAGATCCCGCTGCTCACCCGGCAAGACCTCCATCCAAAGGCAAGAGTGCAATCAGGGGACGCTGGGCCTTGTCATAAGCAATGGGGACAAGATTTCCACTTTCTTTCCAGCCCTTGAGTCAGCAAACCTTCCACGGGGTCCATGCTGCTTCTATTTAAGTATTTCCTCATCTGCAAGCATCAGCATTTATCACACTTAGACTCAGTGCCATGCACGCACATATGCACCTTGTGCACGTACACGCTCATCTATGTGCACATGCAAACACAATATCACTGAACAATGGCAGCTATTGCAATTCTGGTGACTAAGCAAAAAAGACTTAATGTTTACCTTTTTCTTTCCGTGGGCTCAGTTTTTCACTTACGGGGGGTGGGGGGGATGGAAACAAATAAAACCAAATAGTTGGCTTGCCTTGGGTGCTAGGGATTTTCTTTGTAACTGTTAACAAAATACCCCAGAGTCAAAATATACTGTCCCTATCAGTCTACAGAAGAGTCCTAAATATTGAGGGACCTATATGGAAAGCCCTTGACTATTAAAATCTATTTATACACCTAACTGTACAGGCCGATGATGTTAAAATGTACTAAGGGATGTCAGCCCCTTGAGTGATTATATTTTCATACATTTTCATGTGGCTAAAACATAAATGCTACATCTGGTCAACCTGCTAGATTCTTGCTGCCAGTTACTGAACTGGAAAATGATGGGTGCAGAAACCAAACCCAAACCAAACAAAAATCTATGACTGATGGTCTTGTTCAAAGCTCCACATGTCTCTTTACGGCCACAAGCATACATTTGTACTGAAACGGCAGGCAGACAGCTCGCCGGTGGTGACTTTAGATGGTTCAGGTTGTAGAATTCTTTAAGGAGAAACGGCACACACTACTATGTGGGGAGAGAGAGTGGGGGAAAGTCAGAGAGAGGGGACACAGGATCCGAAGCAGGCTCCAGGCTCTGAGCTGTGAGCACAGAGCCTGACACGGGGCTCGAACTCACAAACCGTGAGATCATGACCTGAGCCAAAGTCGGATGCTCAACTGACTGAGCCACCCAGGGGCCACCCCCCAACCCCATTTCATAGGTGAGAATGTCCACGACCACAAACCTAAGCACTTTCCCAAAGACAGGCGTCCAGTACGCAGCAGAGCAGACCCACAACTGCAGACTGGCCTCACATACCTCGTCTCCTGCTCCGTGGCTGCCTTGGTTTCCCACAGCACAGGCCACAGGGCTTCACGCCTTCCTCCGGGCTTTGTGCTCTGAGCGCTTTCACGGACGAGAGCACCGCGGCCCCCTTAATAGCCTTCCAAGCCCAGATCAAATACACCCCACTCATATGTCCCTGATGACCTCAGACAGAATGATCTGCCCCCTCCTTTCTGCTCCCGGGGAAGCTTATAAGAACCTGACCCCTTCTCTGGCACACGGGACTGAGAGAACGGCGTGTCAGGGAATGAAGTCAAAGTGTTATGTTAACCCCCAGGCGGGAAGAGCTGTCTACACCACGGTGAGAAATTTCTTCTGCAGCTCTTATAGACTGAATGTTGTGTACCCCCAAAATGCATATGTTGATGTGACGAGATTTGGTGATGGGGCCTTCGGGAGGTAATTAGGTTTAAATAAAGTCATGAAGATAGAGTTCCCATGATGGAATTGGCACCCTTTGAAGATGAGAAGAAACTAGCAGTTCTCTCTCTGCCACGGGAGGACAGAGCGGGAAGGCGACTGTCTGCAAGCCAGGTGAAGGACTCTAACCAGGAAGCAAATCTGCTGGCACCTTGACCTTGGACATCTAGCCTCCAGAGCTGTGAGAGGTAGATGTCTGCTATTTAAACTCCGCAATCAGGGTATTTTGCTCTAGCAGCCGTAACAGATTACAACAACAGTCAGTAGGCGCCTCAGACGGAGTTAAGGCAGGTAGTATTGTGGTAAGATTATACGGACAGATGGACATTCCTAATTTTAAAAGAGAAAGCCATACTTCTGAATTCTATTCATTTATGCCATTGCAGGCATTGATAAATGTTTTCTGTAAAGAGCCAGGGAGTAAATATTTTAGGTTTGGCAGGAGATCCGCAGTGACTGTCTTGTGGGCCGTAGGCCGTGGTTTGCCGACCTTGACAGCATACCGTAAATTTTCCAAAAGAAACCCACGATTTCTCAAAGACTTGCTTTTGTGTGCTGGGTAGACATCCAAATAATTGTTCTTTATGGGAAATGTATTTAAGTGTCACTTTATTACAAATACAATGAATTCAGTACACACACGAAGTACACAGACACACACACACACACACACACATGCTGTTTGTTTCAGCATCTCTGTGCAGGTGAGACACCAAAATATGATCCACTGGGGTTAAAAAAAAAAAAGAGAGAGCGCACACAGTGTCCACGCATTGAGGATCTCTCAGATGCCCTGCACGCCGTGCCAGGGGTGCGTCGGTCCTGAGGGACCCCAGCCTGCTTCTGGAGAAGTCACCAGCCCCTTATCAGAGCCTCAAAGCAGTT
Source organism: Cryptoprocta ferox (assembly GCA_028646485.1). Taxonomy (NCBI): domain Eukaryota; kingdom Metazoa; phylum Chordata; class Mammalia; order Carnivora; family Eupleridae; genus Cryptoprocta; species Cryptoprocta ferox. The sequence goes on along the minus strand of CM053576.1, from coordinate 127,485,217 downwards.
TCATTTCATAAAAAGAACCAAAAGAGAAAAAGATCCCACATGGGAAATGTTGCAGCCACAAGAATGCGGTTGCCTTTTTCTCTGTTACCTTACATCTAAAAGTAGGTACCGCTGCTGGCCCTGCTTCAAACCCTGCTCATCGCACAAGAAGATCTCTGAGCCCCCCTCGCCTGATGCCGCCCCTACCACACAACCACCTATATTTTCAGCAACTATCAAGGCTGTTTATTCTTGCCTTGGGTCAAAGAACCACTTTCTCATCTGTGAGTGTGATAAACCTGCTAGGAAAGGAGACTACGTTTTCTTTCCCACCTGAAGGCATTTTAGCTTCTTGATCTATGTATCCCTCCCCAATAGCTGTATGAGGGGGTCACTCTCGACCGGAATTTACAGATAGTGAATTTGAACCTCGGAGACCCTCAAGGTCACCCATCTGGTGTGATGGCTGAGTGCAGACCTGAACCTGACCGGTAAACTCGGGCATCTGTGCCCCTTGCGCCCGCAGGGTTCTTTCTCTCCTCTACCTAACACTCCCCCCCAGAGCCCTTCTGTCCAACTGGGCACAGCCCACAGGCTCCAAGTGGAGCCACAGAGCGGCAGCTCTCTCAACCTGCAGTCGGACGGTCCCTCCTTCCCACCCCCTCAGGCTGGGCACCCGCAGCCTGCAGCCAGCGGCGGGTAGGGAGGGGTCCCCAGGTGGCCGTCCTCCTGGGCGCACCGCGGAGCTGGGACACGGCGGGGCCGCGGAGGCTGGGGTGCGCCAGGGAGGACGGGGTGCTGATGCGGGGGAGACAGCCCGCTGCCTCTGCGGGCAGAGCAGGGCGCCGGGGAGGGAGCCCCGGGCCCGGGAGCCTGGGGAGCCGAGCCTGCCCGCAGAGCCGCCGAGTCTAGACTCCAGATGTGCTCTCGCCGTGCGCAGGCCAAGCCAGACCCATCCAGCGGGGGAATATTCCTACCAGATGACAGCGGGCTCCCTTACGGCGGTGATGACAGAGGACAAAAATAGGAGCAGAGTAAGTACTGGGCACCGCTGTTCCTTGGGGGAGAGAAACACACGCGCACACGCACACACGAAAGCATACGATCCACATGCGTGCGCACACACTCAACAATCCCACACGGTCACATGCATTCACATACGCTCCCACACCCTCACATGCACGCCCACACACGCACATGCACACACACATGCATGCCCACACACGCCCACTCACATGTATGCTCACACACATGCATTAACACACTCCCACACACTGCCATGCATAGCCACACACTCTCCCACACACTCACGTGTGTGCCCACACACTCCCACACACGCACACAACGTGCGCACACACTCTCACATACTTTTTCAAGATGCTTTTATGCTGGTAGGTCATGTACACCCTATATTTCCTTGTTATGTTGGAATAGTTCCAGGATGAATTGAAGACTATTCGAGTCAATTAGACACTTAAAATGCGCTGAAATTGGGTGCAGAGAGAGGACACACACCGTTGACCTTCTGACTTTTAACCTTTGGAGAGATTGAGAGCTGAGAAAACAGATAGAAAGCAAGTGCGTTTTGCTTTTAAGTTTTTAGAATCCAGGGCAATGAAGTATCAATTTACCTTGAGAGAAGGCAGTTTTACCATTTCTTTGGAGCCTCAGAACAGCCCTGCTTAACAAAAACCTAAAAATAGGTCTGCCCTCCAGCTTTCCTCAGCCCAAGTTTTCCACTGTCTCCCACATCCAACGCCTCACCTCCATTACAGCTCGTCCCAATGACGTCATATGCTAATTTCAAAAATGTGACTTTTTACGTCTGCCTCAAGCAATCGGAGAGAAAGAACATAGGCTTTCAATAATTCCAGAGTTGTAATATCTCTGCTTAAAATATATTGGCACCTGGTAGGAGGTAAGGTTTCACTTCCTTGTGAAATTACAGACTTCCATATGTCAGACACAGCAGCTGAAGATGAATGAAATGCTAGAATGTTTTCATAAACTCCCCCGCTCAACCCACAGCACCCCGGGAGGCAGTCAGGTATTCTGAAGGACTTTCGCGTTTCTGTTCCTTTACTTCTTGAGGAGATAGGCTTTTATTTGGGGTGGCGGGCCCAGATCTAAAACTGGACTTTAAATCAGCCCCTTTATTCCCATGTATCAATTATTATTTTCCAGACACCTCGCTCATTTTTACCCCCTGCAATCTTTGTGGCAGCCCTAAGAAGTATTTTCTATAATAAGTAATTTCCGTCGAGTCACGGAGATGGTCTGTGACAGAGCGGAGATGGAGCCCATCCTGCCTGATTCCCGATGGAAATGGAATAGGGAAAAGGATCAGAGTGGGATGAGGGGGTCAAGTCACACTGACCACTTCATCTCCTGGCTACAACTGGCGTAGTCTTTTGTCTCTAAAGCATGAACTCTCTCCCGCAATTCAGTGAGTCCAGAACTAAATGTGAACTCTTTCTCTTCATTCGTTTGCAGATCAAAACTGAAATTTACCTCCCAGATGAGTTTGAATAAAAAGTTGGCAATACACAGAATTTCCACTAACAACAAACAAAACAAACACTATCTAGTAGATTCAGTGTGGTCATAGGGGTTATGATCCCGGCCAGCTTAATCATGGCTTTAAAGGTAATAAAAGTACCTAACTTAAATACATATTAATGTATCTGAGTCTTTCTTCTGGCGTGGGGTCATTATAATAGAGCCTGAATTACTATTCTATCACATTGTAGTCTCTGAAAGTCAATTATATAGAATTTACTATTTCATATTACATAGATATATTATAAGTTATAGCATAATTTATAGTGTATTACTTGGTATTATTTGATTTTCCCATTATTTGCCTACTCGGAGAAATGGAGCGCGTGTGACCCATTTCTTTATTTATGAAAGGGAACACGTGAGTCACCGAGACAGGTGAGAAAGAAATTGATGGTCTCCAGGTGAGTCTGTCCTTGGCCTTTTTCTGTCTGCCTTCCAATCATCAGAGGATCCCATTTGCTCTCATAATTTCAGCCCCTCCACTATGGGTTAAATGTCTGTGATTACACCTTGGCTCTAAGTATGCAGAGTCCTACCTGGCTGTTTCCCTGGGTGTTTCCTCCACCCCAAGAGGGTCGGCCAGACCCTGACCTTCTTTCTTAATGCCTCTCCTCCTCCTCCCTGCTTGCTGCCACAGCCTCTCCTCTCGGCCACCAAGACCTGAAATGCCGGAGCTCTCGCTGACTTACTCTTCAAGCCCACATGCTGCCTCCCATCTGTCACCGGCCCGTCGCCATCTTTTCTCCCCAGGCCATGGCTCTGGCTCAGACTCTGGTCATTCTCCTGAGGGCTGCCCTCAGTGTTTTCCACCTGTCCTGCTCTTTCCCTGCCTCCTGACTTTCCCTTCACCTCATATGCTCCTAGAATGGGCTTTCCATTGTTCTTACAAAAGAACCCCATTAGAACGCATGGCTGCAGGCTTCCTACTGTAGCTGCCACCCCCACAATCTCCTGTCTCCGTGTCCATGCATAGCCTCAGGCCCTCTGCAAGGGGCTGCCCTGTATGCGTGGTTTTGCTTCCACAGGGACTTGGTTATTGCTGTTCCCCATACCTGCAATGCCCTTCCCTGCACTTCAGCCAAGGTAATTACTACTACCCTTCAACTTCTGCCTAACTGTTCATGCCTTGGGGAACATTTTCTTGTGCTCTCTGCTGGACGGAAGATTACTGTTCTACTCTACCCATACCCTGGGGGGGTCTTCTCAGTTACCTTGGGCCCAGTTTTACCTGCATCCTGCTGTTATTTATACCTGTCTCCCTCACCATGTCATAAACCTCCCGAGGCAGGGCCCTCATCTGATTCTGCAGACCCCTGTGGCTACAGCTCCTCACACACATTGTAACACATAATAAATGCTGATAAATATTTGTAGAAGGAAGACGAAAGACAATAGAAGGAGAAGAGGGAGGTGTATTGGTTTCTACTGTGCGTAACAGATTTCCATGGACATGGTGACCTTAAGCAGCACAGACTCATCATCCCCAGTTTCCTGGGGAGTCTGGCTCCCTGCTCAGGGTGCCACTGGACCGAAAACAGGGGTCACCTGCCTTTCTCCTTACGTGGAGGCTGAGGAGGGAAAGCTTGCTCTCCTGCTAGCTATCAGCCTGGGGACAAAGGCTGAGTCACGTCCTTGCTGGGCAACCCCATCTATAGGCCCTCACCGGCTTCCTGCCTCTTTGACTTCAGGAAGGACCGCATGAAGGCCTTTAAAGAGATGACCTGGTCAAGTCAGCCTACCTAGATAATCTCCATTTTGGTGAACTCCAAGTCAACTGGTCAGGAATCTAATCATGGGGGTGATTTGTGATCATCACCTTCATAGGTTCTGCCGGCAGTGCGGTGGGGAGGGCATTGGATGGTCGTGCAGGGGTCTTGGGGTCATCTTGGAAGTCCACTGATGACCAGGTGGAAGAGCACCATCACTCTCGTGGGCGGGATGCTGGTCACCATATGAGGCTCTGGACCCCGCAGAGCTCCACCCTGTGCCGGCCAGAGATGCTGAGCCAGTCTTGGCTCCTGTTTGGCCGCGGAGGCAGGTGTGACGTTCAGGCGCCCAGATAACAAGAAACCACTCACTACCTCAACACTCCCCCACCCGGAGACCTTCAAGGGAACCATCCATCAAACCCTTCCGCCCTAAACAACGGACACGTCCTCGCCGGGAACAAGAAACAGCTACCAACAAATCACCTTACATAAACATGTCAATACTTCATACCCACCCCCAGCCAACGCCATAAAAACACATTACCCCACTCCCGGGCCCGACTTCCCTGGCCCCTTTCTGTACGGACCAGGGAACCTCACCCGAGAGCCCTCCCAATAAAGGCTTTTTTACTTCTATATCTGGCCTCGGTTTCTGCATCGGGTTTGCTACATTACATTTGGTGCCAAAACTCGGGAGGAGTTTTAAGTCCCCAACCTTGGTTGGGGGCCACTCCTCTCCCTCAACAAGGACCTCACCCTTCCAAATATGTTTGGTGGTAAGAGCTTGTATGAACGGCATGTGTGTATATGAGTGACTCCACCGGATTTTCTCCTACAGAGTCTGATTGGGCCCCAACCTGCGGTTCCGTGGTGACTTCATAAGACTCAAGGCAGAATCAGGCCCAGGGTCTGATCCGTGTCGGGGGCTTATACCGACCTGCCAAAGCCAAGAGGCACCTAGCTCCCCGCGAGGGGAGCGACCAGGCAGGCAAGCTGATTGACCCCTCCTCCTTCCTTGTTTGTTTGTTCGTCTGTCCTCCCTGTTTTAAAGGGACAGTTGGCTGATTTCTTCCCTGGTCTCCCACCCTCTCCCGGGACCCCTGTCCGCAAATGCGGCCGCGTCAGGGATATCCCCCGTCACTTTTAACTCTGGGCCTGGTCGACTGGGGAGACGTCCTTAGTCCTCCACTGCTCTCTCTTCCTCTCCTCCATCTGCAAATGGAATCGCAGACTCAGGGATGCCTGTCATCTGTCTCTGTTTGCTGGGTGGAAAGACCATGGGAACAACTCATCCTAAATTCGACCCAAAGACCCCCTTGGGTTGCCTTCTTGTTAATTTCTACTGGTTCAAATTTTCGCAGGATCTTAGGCATAAATGCCTCATCTTTTTCTCCACTGCGGCCTGGCCCCAGTACAAACTAGACAACCGGTCTCAATGGCCACCCGAGGGGACCTTCTACTTCCAAATTTTAACGGATCTGGACAATTTCTGTCGGAGGATGGCTAAATGGCCTGAGGTCCCGTATATTCAGGCCTTCTGGGATCTACGCTCTCACCCTTCCCCCTGCTCCTCGTGCTCCACAACCCAAGTTCTCTTGGTCAGAACTCCCCCATCCCCTACCAGAGAGGCCGAAACCACTCCGTCACCTCTCTCCAACCCTCCCGAAACTCTGTCACTTCCCCCTCTCCGCCCTATGCCACCCCCTTACCCTAATCCTGATCCCCCACCTCCTTCGGCCCCCTCTCTACAACCTGCCCCACCACTACCTACACCACCCACCCCCATACCCCCTCACTCCTCCACCAGCCCCACTGCAACCCCTGACTCCCCACCTGTGGCCACCCAGACCCGCTCCCAAATGACCCCAGACCTTAACCTCCTCTGCCCTCTTAGGGAGGTCGATGGGGCAGAAGGTGTGGTCCGAGTCCATGCCCCTTTCTCCCTCCAGGACTTATCCCAAATAGAAAAGCGCTTAGGGTCTTTTTCCACTAATCCTGCAGCCTCTATTCAAGAGTTCCACTACCGCACCCAGGCGTACGACCTCACCTGGTGTGACATTTTTGTCATCCAGGCATCCACTCTCTCCCCCGAAGAGCGAGACCACATCCTGGTAGCGGCCCGGGACCATGCGGACCAGGCTCACCTCATAGACCCCACTATGCCAGTAGGGGCCCTCGCCGTCCGGGCAGCAGACCCCAGATGGGACTATCCGGCAGGACAAGACGGCCGCCATAGGCGAGACTGGATGCTTCAGTGCCTCTTGGCGGGAATGCAGGCCGCCTCCAGCAAGGTGGTCAATTGTGTTAAGTTGAGGGAAATCTTACGAGGTCCCAAGGAAAACCCTGCTATTTTTTTCAACCGTCTCACCGAGGCGCTCACTCAATACACCGGCCTTGACCCCACTTCCCCTACCGAACCCATTTCATTACCCAGTCAGCTCCAGACATCCGTAAAAAGCTAAAAAAGGCAGAAGAGGGCCCCCAAACCCCAATACAGGACTTGGTGAAAATGGCATTTAAAGTCTTTAATGCTCGGGAGGAGACGGCTGAAGCCTGTCGCCAGGCTCGCATAAAACAGAAGGTAGCACTTCAAACCCAGGCCTTGGTGGCAGCCCTGAGGTTGGCAGGCCCCGGGGGCCGACAAATGGGGGTCCCCATGAAGTCCACCCCACCAGGGGCTTGCTTCAAATGTGATACCGAGGGCCACTGGGCCCACCAATGCCCCAACCCGGGGACCCCAACCAGGCCCTGCCCGGCCTGCCGACAGATGGGGCACTGGAAGTCAGGTTGTCCTTCAGTCAGATGGTCGTCGGCGCCTCCACGTGGGGGACCATCTGACCAGACAATCCCCTCACTCGAACTCCTCGGGTTGGCAGACGACTGATGAAGCCCGGACTCGGGGACCCCCCTCACTCTCGCCGAGCCCAGGGTAACGCTCCGGGTAGTGGGCAAGTCCATTTCCTTCCTTGTGGACACGGGGGCCACCTTTTCCGTCCTGCCGTCTCACTCAGGCCCTACTCCCCCTTCACCAGTCTCAGTGGTGGGGATTGACGGCACCCCCTCTTGCCCAGTTAAAACCCTTCCACTCTCTTGCTCACTCGATGGATTCCCTTCTCTCACTCCTTCCTTGTTATTCCATCATGTCCTGTTCCTCTCCTGGGACGTGATCTCCTCCAAAACCTGGGGGCCTCCGTTTGTATCCGCCCCCTTTCTGTTTAAACCACTCTCTTACTGATGCCTCTTCTCTCTCCGGATCCCGACTCTCACATCCCTTCCCTCCCCGACCCCGCCAACCCGTCTGTTTGGGACACTTCCAAACCAGTGGTCACCACTCACTACCAACCCGTCCTTGTTCGCCTTAAACAGGGAGCTGGCTTTCCCTCGCGGGCCCAGTTCCCCATATCAGAAGCCCAGAGACGGGCCCTTAAGCCTATCCTCACCCACCTATTAGAACAGGGCTCCTTATTCCTACTAACTCCCCTTGCAATACCCCATTCTCCCTGTCTGCAAACCCTCAGGGGCCTCCCGGCTGGTCCAGGACCCCCAACTTATAAATGAGGCAGTAGTGCCCCTGCACCCAGTCGTCCCCAATCCTTACACCCTTCTCTCTCCCATCCCCCTTCCACCACGCACTTTACCGTCCTTGATCTCAAAGACGCCTTCTTCACGGTGTCTCTACACCCAGACTCTTGCTTTCTGTTTGCCTTCACGTGGGAGGACCCTGACACCCGCACCTCCGGTCAGCTTACTTGGACGGTCCTTCCACGGGGTTTTAGGGACAGCCCCCACATGTTTGGACAGGCCCTCGCCAGTGACCTCACGTCCTGCGATCTAGAGCCAAATACCCTCCTCCGGTCTGTGGATGACCTCTTACTTTGTAGCCCTTCTCTTCATCACTCTCAAAAAGGGACCGCCTCTCTCCTGAACTTTTTGGGCGCACAGGGCTACCGCATTTCTCCATCTAAGACACAACTATGTACTGCCACTGTCACATACCTAGGAATTTCCCTAACCCCCACCTCCAAGGGACTCACCACCGATAGCATCCAACCTCTGTGCGATCTCCAACAGCCCCAAACCACAGATCAGATCCTTTCCTTTCTGGGACTGGTAGGGTTCTTTCGACACTGGAATCCCAATTTTGCCATCGTGGCCAAACCCTTACACCAGGCTGCCAAAGAGACCCCCTCAGGGCCACTCACAACCCCAACCTTAGTTAGACAGCATTTTTCCAAACTCCGAGATACCCTGACCACTGCCCCTGCTCTTACTCCCCCCAACCCCTCTCGTCCTTTCCACCTATTCACAGATGAGCCACGGGAACAGCTACAGGTCTCCGGGCTCAACCACTAGGCCCCATTTACTGTGCTGTCGCCTATCTTTCAAAACAACTAGATCCTACTGTTAGAGGGTGACAGCCTTGCCTCTGCGCTTTGGCAGCAGCCGCCGAACTCACAAAAGAGGCCCTCAAGCTCACTCTGGGACAACCCCTAACGGTCTTTTCCTCCCATCGCCTCACTGAACTCCTAGGCCATAAATCCCTAGCCCACCTCGGACCTTCTCGAGTCCAACTGTTCCATCTTCTCTTTATCGAAAACCCACATATCACTCTACTGCCTTCCCCTGCACTCAACCCAGCCACTCTCCTACCCACTCCCACCTCCCAGCCCTCTCCCTCACATTCTTGCCCCCAACTCGTAGAGGCCCTTACCTCCCCTCGCTCTGGTCTCCACAACCAGCCTTTACCACATGAAGATCGTATCCTTTTTGTCGACGGCAGTTCTGTACTTGGACCCGACGGCTGGGACGAGCAGCTTATGCAGTGGTAACTTTAACCGGCACCGTTGAGGTGGCTTCACTCTCAAAGGGAACCACCTCCCAAAAGGCTGAGCTACTAGCTCTCACCAGGGCCCTTCAACTCTCCAAGGGACAGAAGGTTACCATGTACACTGACTCCAAATACGCTTTTCTCATTGCCCACACACACTCAGCTCTCTGGCAAGAGCGAGGCTTCCTCACCACTGAAGGAACCCCAGTGATTAATGGCCCCCTCATCATGAAACTTTTAGAGACACTCCAACTCCCCAAAGAGGTTGCCATTGTTCACTCTCAGGGCCATGAGTCCCCAACAGACCCTGTTGCTCAAGGAAACTCAGGAGCTGATTTGACGGCCTGAGGGCTCACCACTGGCCCTCCACCAGCCCCAGTAATGTTCTTGTCTACCCCAAATCAACCGTTCTATGAGCCGGCTGAACGAGCCACCTTAATATAGGTACAGAAGCAGACAAAGGATGGATATTTGTGGAAAATAAACTGGCTCTTCCCTGGAACCTGGCACCCACCGTAATTGCTGATGTGCATCGGTCCTTCCACATAGGCCCCAAGGCTCTTTATCAGTTCTTAGAACCTTTATTTCACTTTCCGGGTCTCTGAGAGACCATACAACAAGTACATACCACCTGCTCCATTTGCTCAGCAGTAAATCCCCAAGGGGGAATTCGTTCCCATACCCCCACACACCAACTCCGAGGCCACCAGCCTGGAGAAGACTGGCAAATTGACTTTACCCACATGCCCCGCCATAAGTCTCTCCAGTACCTCCTCACCCTTGTTGACACTTTTACAGGATGGATAGAAGCATATCCCACCTCCCATGAGATGGCTGATGTAGTGGCCTCTATACTCCTAGAACACATCATCCCTAGATTCGGCCTCCCACAAACCATCCACTCTGACAATGGACCAGGCTTCTTCTCCAAGGTGATCCGACTAGTCTCTGAGACACTCCAGATCTCCTGGAAATACCACATCCCTTACCACCCACAATCCTCGGGTAAGGTCGAGCAGGCCAACTGCCTACTCAAAGATCATCTCACCAAACTCACCCTCGAGACCCGCATCTTGTGGCCGTCTCTACTCCCACTGGCCCTTACCCGACTCCGCGCCACTCCCCAAACCCCATCGGGCCTCAGCCCCTTTGAACTCCTCTACAGAAGGCCCTTTCTTTTCAGCCACGATTTCCCCGTTAACACCCCTCCCCTCATAAGCTACCTACCCTACCTATCCCTCCTTCAAAACCTCCTTAGGCAGTAGGTGGACAACTGTCTGCCAACAGCAAGGAGGACCCACTTTCTGAAGCCCCCTTAATGCGAAGAGGTTGCGTTCTCCTTAAAGAACTCCAACCACACACACTCAACCCTCAGTGGACCGGGCCATATACTGTGACACTCACCCACCCTTCCGCAGCCAAACTTCTGGGTCATACCTGCTGGTACCATCTGTCTCGACTCAAACGGGCACTCCCTCAAGATGAATGGTCTGCCCAACCCCTGGGGCCTACTAAATCCACATTTGCCACGGTCCTCCTTCTCAATCTCCTAACCCTACCCCCAACAACCCCCAAACCTCCTAACCCCTTCTGCTGGCATTTCCATTTACAGGAGACATGGTCCCAAGACAAAACAACCTTTACTAAACTCTTAACCCATACAGATTGCCAACCTGAGGGTTGCCAAACTCCCATCTCCCTAAAGTTTTCTGCTTTCCACTCGGCCACCTGGGGGTGGTACAACCCAGCAATCTGCTTCATTTATGATCAGACTGACCAATCTTGTTGCACCAAGGGGGTCCAGACAAATGGCAGCTGCCCCTACATTTATTATAAGATCCACGTAGTCCAATTAGACACCCGGGGCATTCTCCGCCATCAACGTTGGCTCACCACCAATGGCAGATCAGAATACTACCTAAACATTCCTGACCCCTGGGATGACAGGTGGGTTAAGGGGTTGAGGGAAAAATATACAGGTGGAGCACCAACTCCTATCCCATAGGCTCTCTCAAAATTTTCTGTACATACACTTGTGTTATCCTGGATGTCCTTTCCTCCCTCAATACCTAATCCAAGGCCATCCATCGTCAGGAAAAGGCCTTATTAACCAATCAACAGCCTCGTCCCCCTCCCCAAAGAGATCCCTTCTCTTGGCTCTCCTTAATTTGCCAGGGAACCCAACTAGCCAATATCACAGGTATAACAAACCTTTCCAACTGTTGCTTTAAATAGCCCTCCTTTAATTGCGATCCTCCTGCCCCTGCCCTTTAACTCCATTTCTCCAGCACCCACCTCTATTCCATCTCAAACTAGCCTTCACAACATCCCCTTACTTCAGGATCCCCTAGCTCTACAGTTTCCTGTCTGCTATTCAACCCCCAACCTGGACATCTGCAACACCACCCTCACCAAACCTGGCCTCCACTGTGCTTCTCCCAGCAGGTTCTTTTGGTGTAATGGCACCCTTTCCAAAATGCTCAACTCAAATCAAACTCTCTTCTGTGTTCCTGTCTCCCTGGTTCCCCAACTCACTCTATATGGCAAAGCTGAATTTCTCCTCCTCTCCTCACCACACTCAGCCCCAACTTGATCCAAATGAGCAGTTTTCCTACCCCTCGTTGTACGGGTTTCCCTGGCTTCATCTCTGGTGGCTGCAGGGGTGGGTAGTGGGGCTCTCATTCATTCTACCAGCATCTCTAGGAACCTAGCTGAAAAATTTCAGCTGGCAGTTGAGGCCTCAGCAGAGTCCTTGGCGTCCCTCCAATGCCAGATCACCTCTGTCGCTCAAGTGGCCCTCCAAAATCACCGCGCCCTTGATCTTGTCACCGCAGACAAAGGGGGAACCTGTCTTTTCCTCCGGGAAGAATGTTGTTACTACATCAACGAATCCGGGATGGTCAAAATCAACATCGATGCCCTTACAACACTCAAGGAGGACCTCCAATGTCGCCAACAGCAGCCAAAGCCCATCACTAACTGGTGGCACTCCACTCTCCTAACCTGGTTAGTGCCAATTCTGGGGCCCCTCCTAATCCTTTTCCTTTTATTAATGCTGGCTCCTTGCACTTTAAAGTTTCTCCAGGAACGGATCCATGAGGTCTCCCGGGTCACAGTCAATCAGCTCCTACTGCACCCTTATACCAGCCTCCCGACTAAAATCCTGACAGCCGATGAGACCCCACACACCCCTCTCCAGCAGGAAGTAGCCAGATTTGAGTCGGCGTCCAACACACCAAAGAGGTAGGGATGTTTGGCCAGGGAGGCAGGTATGACCTTCAGGCACCCAGATAACAAGAAACCACTCACTACCTCAACACTCCCCCACCCGGAGACCTTCAAGGGAACCATTCATCAAACCTTTCCGCCCTAAACAACGGACACGTCCTCCCTAGAATAAGAAACAGCTACCAACAAATCACCTTACATAAACATGTCAGTACTTCATATCCCCCCCGCCCCAGCCAACACCATAAAAATACACTACCCCACTCCCAGGGGCGACTTCCCTGGCCCCTTTCTGTACGGACCAGGGAACCTCATTCGAGAGAGCTCCCAATAAAGGATTTTTTTACTTCCATATCTGGCCTCGGTTTCTGCATCGCGTTCACTACATTACAGTTCCCAAGTAGATAAGACTGTAACAACAGTGATGCCCACTTCAGGACTTGACATGAAAAAGAAAATGATGTCCTGCACGTAAGTCGTTGGGACGCAGAAAGTGTTCACTGAGAGATAATCATCACTTCTGGGATTCTCAAGTATGCTGTGCTTCTGGGAACAAAGGCCACAGTATTTGAAACCCAGATCTTTCCCAGAATACCTAGAACATATGGTCTCCAAAATTAGAGAATCACCATCCAATAAGCAATATATTTCTGGGGGAAAAATTCCCTTGGAAACAAGAAGCTAATGGAATCACTTTTCTTTTTTCAACATACAATTCAAATTCAGGCCTGGCAGCTGCCCATTTTATTAAGACTACTTTCCTTAATAAAAGCATTTCAAGTCTTATTTCAGAGTATTATGTAATGTCATAAGTTCCTAGTAACATAAGCTGCAGGTATGACTATACAGCAAAAGGGACCTGCCTGTTTCTATCATGTTTTTACACAAGTTATCTCCTCCAAAATCAAGCCAATAACATTTCCCATTCAAAACACCCCCAACATCCCTTCCAGTTACTTCTGATGTTTCAAATTCCCTTTCTTGCTGATGAGGACTTTCTTTTCAACCTAATCTATTTGGATTCCGTTTTCTCCATTACAATGCAGAACTTCCTGCCCCCCCCCACAATGAGATCACTTCCTGCTGACTCAGCACACCACCCAGCCTTCCGGACACTGGCCTCAGGAAACCTGTAATTAAGACTGATTGTTGGAGATAATACAGAGCCTTGGGAAGTGTCACCAGAGGCCCAGAGAATAGAGAGGAAAATTACCTTGTAGCACCATTCACTTATACCCTTTGATCCCACTGAAACCCCTGTCCATCCGTCGGGACCTGCTGCCTTTGTCTCCCCCTCCCCCAGCCTTCCTTGCTGGCCACTGTGCTAGGATGGTATCTGAATCCTGGATGTGAGTTCTCGCGATCCTTGCTTGCTCCGTGGTGGTAGTATGGGCTTAGAAGGGGGAACTGATGTGGAGGCTGGATCTTTGGCCCTAACCCCTAGCATCACCACTGCTGGCTGAGATCTGTGTCCTCCCTCCTTGAGCTTTTGTTTCCACGCCTTCGTAATGAGCAGCCCTGTTTGTGCCAAACACACCTCGCATCCCTGCTGTTCATGTAACCAGGTGTTGGATGGCGCTTTCTCTGCATTTGAAATCTGGTGAAAATCAGCCTAAACTCTGAATCTAGAGTAAGAACTCAAAGCCTTCCTTGATTTCTCTCCGTCCCGTTGCACCCAGTCCCCTGTGCTCAGACATTCCTCTTAGGCTTCTGCGTTCAATCCAATCACCTCTGCCATTTTATTTTAGCAACTGATGAAAGATCTGGGGGCAATTTGGAGGTAGCATATAGTACATACTCTGCCATTTGCTCAACTGCACCCCCTTCCTCCTAGCCTTCCTGCCAAAGGATGTCATAGGGTCTCCCATTCCCCAGCCCAGGCTCCTCCTGGGATAAGAAGGCAGCCCAAGTGAGATACCCTCCTTCTTATGGTGGTCGAATCTAATAAGTTACTGGGGCCTTTGGAAGCACTGTGATCATTATGATGCCATTAATAACTGTCAGGTATAATTAGGATTATTTTAGGCATCATGGGGCATGGAAACTTTTGCAAGGACAACTGAATGGAATCAGCAAAAAATCTTGATGGTCCTGTCTCAAGGCACAAAAAAACCCTTTACATGAAATGTGTATCTTTTGACTAAAGACACTAGCTCTGGCAGGTATGTTCCTTAAATAAGCAAGCCCCACAGCCCCAACTCCAGTGACCTTGCAAAATCAAAAGTCTAACTGTGCCTCAACTGAATTGAAAAATAAAACCAATTTCAAACTAAAAAGCTCCTGCACAGCTAAAGAAATAATCAACATAATGAAAAGGCAACCTACAGAATGGGAGAAAATATTTGCAAACCATCTATCTAATAAGGGCTTACTATGCAAAATATATAAGGAGCTCATTCAACTCAACAGCCAAAAAAAAAAAATAAATAAATAAATAAATGGATTAAAAATGGGCAAAGGATTTGAATAGACCTTTTTCCAAAGGAGACATACAAATGGCCATGAAAAAGGCACATGAGGTACAAAGGTACATGAACAGGTGCTCCACATCAGTAGTCATCAGGAAAATGCAAATGAAAACCACAGTGACATATCATCTCACACCGGTTAGAATGGCTGACATCAAAAAGACAAAAGGCAAGTGTTGGTGAGGATGTGGAGAAAAGGGAACCCTCACGCACTATTGGTGGGGATGTAAATTGGTGCAGCTACTGTGGAAAACAGTATAGATGTTCCTCAAAAAAATAAAACTAGGACCACCATATGATCCAGCAATTCCACTACTGCGTATATATCCAAAGGAAATGAAATTATTATCACAAAGAAATCTCTGCACACTCATGTTCAATACAACATTATTTATAATAGTCAAGACATGGAAACAACCTAAGTGTCAATCCTCAGATGAATGAATAAAGAAAATTATATATCTGTGAATATTATCCAGCTGTAAAAAGAAGGAAATCCTGCTTTCATGGCAACACAGATGGACCTTGAGGGCATCATACTAAGTGAAATAAGTTAGACAGAAAAAGATAAATACTGTATGTTCTCACTTATTTTTGGAATCTAAAAAAAGCCAGACTCGTAGAGAGTAGAATAGTAGGAACCATGGTCTGGGGTAGGGAGGATGGGGAGATGTTAGTCAAAGAGTACACACCTCCAGCTATAAGATGAATAAGTTCTGGGGATCTGATGTGCAGCATGGTGGCTCTAATTAGCAATACTGTATTATATACTGGAAAGCTAGTAAGGGAGTAGATTTTAAATGCTGTCACGACACCCACACCCACACAAATGATAATTATGTGAGGGGTTGGAGGTATTAACTAACCTCACTGTGTAATCATTTCACAACATATATATGTATCAAATCATCACATTGTATTCCTTAAAATTACAAATATTATGTCAGTAATATACTGATAAAGCTGGAGAAAAAGGAAAAAAAGAAAAAGAAAATCAAGCATATGTGTGATTACTTCTTCCCTTCTATTTACCAATAGTATTTTTTTAAGTATCCAATAAATACTGAATCAATGACTATTCAAAATATTTTACTATTCTTTTTCTAACATCTTATGAAATATTCCATGTATGCAAAATGATACAAAGACTTAGAAGAAAATATAAATGACAAGATATCCACCAACCAGCTGCAGGAATTAATTATTACCAATATAGATGAAGCCTATCTTGTACCAATTCTTCCCCTGTCTTCCCTTCCATCTTCCCCAGAGACAATCCCTGAGGTGTAACCACTATATCGAATTGAACTTTAATCATTTCAGTGATTTGCATTGTTTTACTTTTCCTTCAGATGCACATATTCCCAAGTGATATTTCCACATTGGAGAGGTTTCTAACCACTGTCCTGAGGCACACTGATATGCATAGAATGGGTCAGAAATCACCAAGTGTCTCAGCCCCCTTGGGCTGCAATAACAAAATATCATAGACTGGGTGGCTTAGGCAACAGAAGTTTCTTTTCCCAGAGTTCTGGAGTCCAAAAGATCAAGATCGAGGTATCAACAGGATTGGGTTCTGGTGAGGCCTCACTCTTTGTTTTAGAGTGGGGGCCTTCTCCCTGGGTCCTCACATGGTCTTTACTGTGGGCGCACACATCCTTGGTGACTCTCCACTTCTAATAAGGAGGACACCCAATCCTATTGGATTAGGACCCCACTCTTATGACCGCATTTAATCATAACTACTTTCTTAAAGACACTATCTCCAAATACACTCCCGTTGGGGTTTAGAGATTCAACACATGGGATTGGGGTAGGACACAATTCAGTCCATAACGCCAAGTAACTGATCATCTCTGCCCTCTACAATCTTACCGATGTATAAACAAACAACATGAATCAATGATAGAAATCACTCCCCTGGGTACTACATGATTTCTACTTACCTAGAACATTCAACCATTCTCTATTGCCCATTTTTTTTCATTTCTTGCAATACCCAAGACTCAGAATTTCTTTGAGGAACTTCTATTTTCACACTACACATTAGGATCTTACAATTGGACAGTATTTTGGGATGTGAGCTTGGTTTCTCCCCTATTAGAACTCCATACTCTTTCCTTTCCTTGTAATGATTCACAGGAATGGAGTACATTAGGGAGAAAAGATGGGTACTTTTCTCATTTTTTAAAAGTTTATTTATTTATTTTGAGAGAAAAAAAGACAGACAAAGTGTGGGAGGGACAGAGAGAGAGAGAGAGAGAGAGAGAGAGAGACTCCCAAGCAGGCTCTGCACTGTCGGCATGGAGCTCTATGCAGGGCTTAAACTCCTGAACTGAGTTTATGGGAGTTAAAACTCATTAAACTCCTGAGATCATGACCTGAGCCAAAATCAAGAGTCAGATGCTTATAACCAACCGAGCCACCCAGGTGCCCCAACACTTATCTCATTTAAAGTCTCATTCTATTTGGTGTACATCTTTCTAGAAGAATCTCTGCAACATGAAACTTCCCAATCCATGTGGATCCGATGCTCCTACTGATAAGAAAAGCCAGCCCAACTGACTTTTCTTCCAAATTAGCCCACACATATTTTCTGAACTGGGCATCAATGGTCCGAGCTCCTCCAAATATGAAGGCTAGTCACATGCCACCTGTTTCAGGCAATTGCCCCACAGTCCTCCCTGGAGCAATTCCACCAGCTGCTGACAGTTCACAGCTAAGTAACTCTCTAGGAATTGCCCCAGTTGCCTGTAATTCAAGACAGCCATCTCCACAGTCATTCCCCTTTCCATGTAGATAGCCTGCACCTGGTGACTGGTCAATGTAAGGCATGTGAAGGCCCAGCCTTCTTCCCTCCAGGCAGGACAATAGCATCCAGAGTTCCCTGTGGATTCAGCTGAGGCCTTTGTGTTGACTGCATTTCAATTAAATTCTTCCATTTGCTCAATTTTATTTGTTTTACTCTCTGTAGATATTGATCTCAAGTATACATCCTTTATCATCTTCCTGCCCTCAAATTTATATCTCAGAGTCCACTTTCCCAGGAATCTGATTTATGGCAGTCAGTGTCAGGCCTGGTCTGAGGAGGCTGACTCTAATGAGGGATTCTGGAACTGGATGACCTCCTGGCCAACTGTCAATGAGACCTCCATCACTGAGGACTAGTAAAGGAAGTATGAAGAGCCTAGGACATGCTAAAGTACAGCAGTTAAAGTTTCACAATTATGAACCAAGAAGGGATATACTGAAGGGCATGAACTGGGAGTCCCATATCACATGCATTTGAGAAATTCAAGTATGGGTGTAGTAATTACAAGGAAAACGGTCTTTAATGGCAATTGTTGAATGTTGCTGATACTTTGGGGTAGAAAATTTGAGACTTAAGTCCTTAAGCTAATATTCAGTGTAGCAGGTTCTAAACGAGGTTGAATTCTCAACTTCAGCAAGGCTATTATCCCAAGGCCAGGTCTCTGTTTGGGAAGATGGAACCTGAGGTGTGGGATGCTAGATAGATGTACTTGAGAATTCCAGATCCCTTGCAGAAGTGACACTCATACCTTCCTGCTAAAATCAAGTGGCTTTCATCACGTAAGACAACAGGCATCCAGTCTCGCTTCTGTGTCACCTCTGCCCTCTGCTTAAGATCTATGGCACCAACCCTCCTAGCCGCCAGATCGTTAATTAGGGTTAAGTCCCAGCATACATGGCTGGGGAGGTGCTGGGCACACACAGGAAAGGGACTACACCCGAAAGAGCCACAAGACTTCACCAAGATATATCAGCAAGAGCTAAAAGAACATGCATGAGACTTGATCTTGAAGGTGTGGAATCAAGGTCAGATGAAACATAATGGAGAATAAGAAGGGGTTCTTCTATGATGAAGGATTTAACACCCTGGCAAGGACCATAAGAGATGGTGCTAACACACTATAACCCACTACAATGGCACTTGAGAGCTGTGAGAAAGCAACAGCCTACATTAAGTGAAGTCTAAATCTCAGAACTTCTCCAGAAGCGTGAAAGAAAGGATCAAATTCTTAGAGAACTGGGATTGCTAGAGTTGATATACTATAGAAGCCACTTGATTTTCACAGGGACTAATGAAATACCTCCAATTAAGTATGGCTGGAGGGCTTGGAGACCCTGTTTGCCAATGCAAGAAGGTGTGCCCCAGGGAATGGAGCATCAGGTTCATGCTCTCTACAGGTAATGATGAACAATGTTGACACTGAATGGTGTTCCCTGATATCAGTATGACAGTAAGATCCTAGAATATCAAAAGTTAGGTGACAATGTTTAACCATTAGAAAAAAAAGGTAAGTGTGATTATTGCAATGGATGGCAAAGTCAGAGTGGCATCTAGGGACCCTGATCCACCAAGAGCAATGGAGATGACAAGAAAACATGTCATCCCCAAGGACAAGAGAGATGGCAACCAATGAGTCAGGAGGGGTATAAACAGAGTTAGTGATCTATGGTACTGTCTTGTCCAAAAGAAGACAAAAGCATTTGTTACGATAGATAAATTAAATAGTTATAATTACTAGGGTAGCCAGTAAAATAATGCATATAAGAAAGGAAAAAGAAACATAGATAAAACATGAAGGACTAAAAACTAAATATATCAGTAATTTCTTTTAATTAAATGAACTAAGTAGTCCAGCTAAAAGATAAAAAGTGCCACAGTCTGAATAAGGAAATAAAATCCAAATATACTCAGTTCATATAAAACATATCTAAAATGAACTGATAAAACTGTCAAAAGTAGGGGCACCTGGCTGCCTCAGTCAGGAGAGTATGCGACTCTCTTAAATCTCAGGGTTATAAGTTCAAGCCCCACATTGGGCATGAAGCCTACTTAAAGTAAAAAAATAAAAAACTGTCAAAAGTAAAAAGAAAGAACACCATATACTATGTAAACACTAACCCAAAGAAATCTGATGTAACTACATTATACATATTTTCAGACAAAACTCATTAATAAAAAGGGTCAATGCTAATAACATAATGCTCCAATCATCTAGAGGATTAAAAAACTGTAAATTTTTATGCAATTAATAACATAATCTCAAAATACATAAAATGTAAAAAAGCTAGAATAAGGATAAATAGAAAAACCCACCACCATTCCAGAAATGTTGACATAACTCTCATTGCTTAGAGGTTTAAAAAGAAAAAACAAAACAAAAACAGTGGAGAAACAGAGATACACACAACTTGATAACATACTTGACCTGTAAAGACAGAATGTTACTCCCCAAACTGCAGAATTCATCATCCTTTGAAGCACACCAGAAACAGCTATAAAAATTAACCACACATTGGGTCACAAAACAATGATTTATTTTTTAAAGAAATGAATTTACGGGGAGTATATCCTCTGATGGCCATGCGATTATACTAGAAGTAAAAAAAAATAAAGAAAAGATAATTTGACAATACATAAGTGTTTGGAAATTAAGAATTACATGTCTAAATAATCTATGAACCTAAGGGAAACTTCGAAAATGAGTGCAAATCATAAAATGCAAAAATACTACCTACTTATCAAAACTCAGGAGATATTTTTAAATGCATATGTTAGAAAAGAAATACAAAAACCCTGAAGATTAATGAGTTAGGTGTCCATGTCAATATACTTGATCTTAGCCACAAGGCCGAGAAGCTATAACCATCCACGTCAATAATCTAGAATGACACAGGAACCAATAAAGTTTTGTTTTTTAAAGGCACACAATAAAGAAGGTCAAAAACCAAAACGTTGATTCTTGGAAGAAACTAAGAAGATTGATAAACTTGTGGCACCGCTGCTAGAGAAACAAGGAGGAAAAAGAGGAAAAGTAAGAACGAGTCAAAATGAAAATGCGGGTGACTTTGCCACTTTATGCCAGTATCAAAAATTTAGATGAAATGAGTAAACTCCTAGAAAAAGAAATGTAACTTACTAGAAGTGACTCAATTAATGTAAATGAATCAATAACAAAAGATTTTCCACATAAAGAATATTCTAGGCCCAGATAGTTTCAATAGCAAATTCAATCAATCTCTCCCAAAGTCTTCCAGAGAATGGGTAGGGGGGGAGGTATCCTCCACAATTAGAGGTTAGAAGAACCTTAATTCCAAAAGTCAATCAGGTCCGAAAAGCAATGAGAAATTATAAAACAATCTGACGTTTAAGCATAAATGCGATCATCCTGAAAAAATGTTGGCATTCAAAATCCAGCAGTATATAAAGGAATTGATACATTGTGAAGAACCTGGCTTAATACCTGGAATTCAAGATTGGCACAACATTAGAAATACCATTAATATAATTCACCACTTTAACAGATTAATGGAGAAACTCCACATGATCTTAATGAATGGTTTTACAAACATCTGATGAAATTCAATAGTAATTCATTATAAACATTATCCTGCGCAAAGAGGAATATGAAGAGAACACCTTAATCTAATAATAGACATCAGTCAAAACACTACAAAAATCCTAATACCCGTCGTAAAATAATGAAAGCTTTTCCTCTGAAGTTGTCAACAGGATGGAATGAAGATTTCCATTCTCACTATCTGCTCTCAACACAGCAGCTGTGCTTAGAAGTAGGGTATCCATATGGGGGGAAAAATGGAAAAAACTTCTAATGGAAAAAAAAAATTGCACTGCATCTCCACTTTCCATCCGGCACAAAAATCAACCCTATGTGTCTTATAAACCTAAGTGTGGAAGGCAAAATTATAAAGGTTTCAGAAGATAATAGGAAGTGATATCTTTCTCCCTTGAAAATATCTTCATGGTTTTAGGGTACAAAAATATTTCTTACACAAGACAAGCAAACAAATAAATTAAAGAAAAACCTAATCATAGAGGGGGAGGGGAAATGGGTTTTTCAAGAACTACCCATGCATGCCTTTGTCCCAGCTCTAACAC
Organism: Cryptoprocta ferox; assembly: GCA_028646485.1. Lineage (NCBI taxonomy): Eukaryota > Metazoa > Chordata > Mammalia > Carnivora > Eupleridae > Cryptoprocta > Cryptoprocta ferox. The sequence continues at coordinate 127,463,515 of CM053576.1, read as the reverse complement.
AGCTTCTTCCAGAGGCTTTCTCTGGCTCCTCCAAGCATCATGATTGATGCTTGCTGATTTGGTCCAAACTCGTGGAAACGTCCTTATAATGTTGTAATATTGTATTATAGCTTCTACGCCTGTCAGTTAAGCCAGACTTTGGGTTCCCTCGTGGCAGGAAACCCGTCTTATTGATGTCTATACTCGGAAGCACAGCAAAGTGTGTGGTGCACGGAAGACCCACAGTGAGCGTATGGTGAACCGGTGTAAACAGAGGAATGGCGTTATTGACTGTGCTGCATTCACCTGCGTACCACGCAGAGCGCTGATAAGAGCTTGGGGGGTCTGCAAGCACTTGCAATAAAAAGCACCCTTTCAAACGCCCTCCTTAGAGATGCTGAAGACACCATGTGTGTGTAAAATCTACACAGACACTGTGAACAGGGCTCAGTGCTTGTTCACCAAGCCTGTGAGTTGGAATGCTCCTAACGACAGCACAAATGTAGCTTATGGAAAAATGTGTTTTTGTGTTCAGATCCTCTGGGTTTTCATGGAAGTGGTTTGGCTGGGCACGCCGTGTGTGCGTTCGAACTGCTGGGGCCCGCTAGATTGCTGTGTTTAATTGGGCAACAGCTGGCGATAATTTTCTGTGTATGGAGTGAGGGATTTAGCGACTCCTTCGCTTTGCATTGTGTTTCATTATCTTTGTTTCTGCCCTTTCAGCTTTTGCAACGGGCTGCAAAGGACTGTGGGGCAGAGGAACTGAGAACCAAATATGAGGCCGAACCCTGTGATCTGCAAGCTGGGTGACGTATGATGTTCTTGCAGGAAAGGTCTTTGTCAGGAAGTTCGTTGACTCCCAAATGCTCAGCCACACCGGCACACAGATCACTGAATTCAATGTCATCCTTTGGCAGCCAATGAAACAGAGGCAAAGGGACCTCCAGGAGATCACCCAGCATGCTAGCCTCTGAGCAGGGATGAAAGTCTCTCCCCACACCCCCAGCCTGTTTTCTCAAACACCACCTCCACCTCTGCCATCCGTGGTCCAGCGATGTAACATCTGGAAAACAGCAGTGCTGGGCCACGGTGGTGTTCTATCCATGAAGTCCTCTGGCTCCGCCCAGTGACTTCTGTGGCCACAGCGGAAGTACAGAAACAAAACAGAATGCAAAAATCCCTGCGCACGTAAGTGATCCTTTCCCCCTCGAGAATCAATTAGTCAATGTTGTAAAGCATTTACACAAATGTGGTGTTATTACCAGGCGATTGTAGGGCATGTGCTTGCTGAGTGTGTTAATGGGAACACTCACAGTCCAGAGACTGCTTGTCAATCCACGAGGTGCCCAAGAGAAAACCAGTTCAGAGTTGAAGTCGTTAGAGGAGGAACAGCAGCAGCTCATCATTAGAAGGTAATGGGACTCAATTTACCCCAAAGGCTCCATTCATCCCGGCAGCCAGGAACCTGGTGCCAGGCGAGTAAACTTGGCCCTGGCTCCCTTGGAAGTTCCCTTTATCCTTGTGTATATCTGAAATTTGATGTCACGTCACATAATGCATGGAAACAGGCGAGAGATAATCAATCAGCAAAGAGACCGAAAGGCAGTAAAAATGGATGGTACATCCACATTTTAGAGCAACAACTCTCCGCTGGTTTTTGCAGGGCACAGGATGCGTCCTGCCTTGTGGCCCCTGAGCTGCCATTTCCACCTGGGCCCTAGAGCATTCTCTGGGTCCTGGTGACAGGCGAGGGGACAAGCGTCCCAGCAGCAGGAGGCAGGTGTGACAGGAGACCCCAGTTCCCTGCCCGTCTTCCCCTACAGCTGCCAGCAAGCGGTAGATGGCACAACCACTCAGGTGACGGGGGCTCCGTGCCCGTGTGGCTGCTGCTCTGCACGGGGACCAGGCAAAGACAGATTAACCACAGCAAACATCTCAGCAGCGGCTGCTCTGGGCAAGGAGGGCGGCCCCGGGCAGAGGCAAGGGGGCACAGCAAAGAAAGCTCAGGGGGCCTTGTTACCAAAGAAAAGTCGCAAGCCATGGATCGAAGAAAGAGATTAGCCTTTAGGTAGAAGGAAGTCAGGGGATGAAATGACAACCTGGAGGGAATGTGTGTGAGCAAAATAAACGTACACTTCATTTAACGAGGGATACGGTATTTATGTCCTCGGACAAAAAGAAAAATTCAGAATATAGGGCAAAACACAGCCAGAAAAAACTTACTTTTGAGCAGTCGATACATATATATATTTATGGATAGTGTGAATCTTCAACTGCGCACTTTTCCTTTTTGCTTTGGTTGCCGGGGAAAGTCCACCTTCTAACTTGCAACCCAGCTTCATGAAGTCAGGGGGCTTTTATAGAAAAAAGTCCCACGACAAACTTTCCCTCTGGTTTCTTCATACCATTTTATCTTTCTTTTCCCTTCACACTGATTTTAGAACTTCACGTATGTATTACTGTGTTATCATATCCTAGTATCATATGCCATATCGAAAACGTTTCAGAACAAGGCAGAGCAGAAATAGAGACAAGGATGCTGGCAGGATTTGAAAATTAAAAAACAAAAAAACAAAGCAACAACAAAAAACTGTGAAATGAATGAGGCCGGAACCCACACACAGGGCCAGGGAAGGACCACGGCATGAGGAGAGAGGCACCTCTGTTCTAGTCCCCTGAGTGACCAACCTCACAGTGCTGACACGGGGCTGACCGTCTTCCCTCCCTGGAAACCCAGTTGCACCAAGTGTGAAAATGGAAGGGCTTATTTCCATCATCGGTAACGATCCCCAGCAAATGTAATAATCGATGATTTGACATTTGTGCAGCTTGTGTGCACCGCCCGGGGGGAGGCTGGAGTGTGTGGCCAGAGCCGCCCTACAATTGGGATGCTGCTGGAAGAAGGAGATGCTGGAGACTGACTGAGGGGTAAGTAGAGGTTGCAAGGGCTTTATTAGTCCAATGAGGTAAGAGTTGGCTTGGGAGTTGGCAACTGAAAAGTGGAGAGACGAGGATTTGAGCTTCTGCTTTATTGAACTCAGAAGATCCAGGGGAGAAACAACAAAACTCTCCCTGGCAGGACAGAGCACGCTGACGCATTCCTGACGGCCCCTCACACACAATGGCTACCCTCTGAGAAATCCCAAATGGAAGTCCAGAGCAGCCATCACGCGTCCTCACAGCCACGACATGATTACAGCTCTGGGGACACAGTTCAGAATGGGTGTCTTGGGGGTGGGTGGGGCCCACATCATAGGGAGTGCGGATGCGCCATTATATTCCATTTGGATAACCCAAAAGTGTGCCACAGAATAACATTCGCCATGGAGATGAGGTACTATTATGTGTTTGATATTTTCTAATAACACGGGCAGATCAATGAAGTATATTTGTTCCTTGGGGGCCTAGAAGATCCAGGAGGCAGACAGAGAAGACTAGCATCTTATCTGTGACTCTTCACGGACACATCGAAGATCTATGCTTCGTTCTTAATTAATGGAACCAAGTAAAAGTTTGGTTAAACTTGATCTCCCTACCACGTTAGGCCAGGAAATCTGAGATTTCTGCAAATAGGCTGAGTAAGGCCAAATAAAGATCAATATTTCTAACCTCAGAATCCATGACCATTTTGTCAATAAACAGTGTGGGGCAGGGTGTGGGGGGTGCCATCCCTGGATTACTGTGCTCCGACCGTTAGCACAACACAGCTCTTGTCCTACTGGAGCCCGCCTTGTCCTGTAAGTGGGCCAACCCGACCCAGTGTACTGTGTGACCCACAGAGGGATCTGAGAAAAGAGAGATGAGCACCTGTGTCTTGGGACACGTAGCATTTCAGAACAACAACGGTGCATGAAGACCCTGGAAGTAAGGGGAAGATCGGGGACATGTAAGATGGTGGCACCGACCCTGCACTTGTGTACAGTGGGTGTGATGGTGTACGCCAGGGGCCTGGTGCCCAGGGAGTGCCCACCTCACACTCATCCCTGTGCCGCCCCTTCCCAGACTTGGGACAGTCTGAGCCCCTGCGGGCCCTCGCCTGCCCAGGCCTCTTCTGAGATGTGTCGCTTCAGGAGGCCCCCAGGTCCCTTGGATGGTTAGTCTCGGTGATAAATGGGAGAGAAGGCCCGAGGGAGGGGACAAGCTGGGACGGGGCTGGTGGTGAGATGTCACCTTGTTAATACTCAATAAATAACACCTTTTCAAAGGACATCAATGTTCCTCAGTGATAAACAGTGTTAGGAGAATAATGACATGCATATTGGGGTAATAATGACACCTCTCCCACTAAAGTGTTGAAGGTTACAAGATAGTCTTTGTATCTTTATTTATTTATGGATAAAATGTTTATTTTATCTATAAATAAATGTTTATGTTTATTTATGGATAAAAATGTTTATTGCCATCCATGAGTACAGAGGCCCACTTATTGGAAATATTTTTACTTGGGATCTGAAACAAAGACGATCAACCATTATTTTTTTAGTAGCAGAAATGCTTCTTCCAAACACTACCTTGCTCAGAAGCTCCGTATAGAAAACAGATAGGAGTCCCTATGTTTATTTATTTTTGAGAGAGACAGAGCACGGACAGGCGAGGGGCAGAGAGAGAGGGAGACACAGAATCCCAAGCAGGCTCCAGGCTCCCAGCTGTCAGCACAGAGCCCAACGTGGGGCTCAAACTCACAAACTGTGAGATCAGGACCTGAACCGAAGTCGGACACTTAACCAACTGAGCCACCCAGGTGCCCCCAAGGTTACAAGATAGTCTTAAATCCACCTGGCATGGGCCCCAAAGAGAACTCATTCCCTGCTCAGAGGCAGACCATGGAGACAGAAAAGTTTAATTTTTCTGATGCCCTTTCAGGGCTGGGGCTGACTTGTTCTCCTCTTGGGCTGTTGGCAGGGGGAGGGTGCGGGGAACACTTGGGCCCAGGCTCCTGGTGGCACACGGGCCGCCTTGCCCGGTGGGTAGGGGCACAGCCAGAAGAGGCCGGCAGTGGGGTTCTCTGACCCGGGTCAGTAGTGCCCGAGAAGGCCACACGAGGAGTAAGAACAAAGGTGAAGACGTGAAGGAAGAGATCAAGGGAAGAAAAGCCATAGGGATCGGCAGAGACGGTTTGGAGGAATTTCTAACGTACGACAGAAACCACTGTGATTCCAGTGAATGGGTTCATTCATTGTATTGGAGACTCAGCAAAAGTCTGGAACTCTGCTGAGTGAGACACGGGGGGACAAGGCAGACCAGCATGGCAGTGTGTTCTGGGAGGTCATGGTTCATCTAAAAGACTCAGGATAGAATTTCTGGACCTTATGCCTGGGCTGCCTGAGCAAAACCAGTCAAACTTCATTAGTTCATTACTTTGAAAAAAATGAACACGGAGGGTGGTTAATTCCCAGGAGCGTGATAAAATCTGCAGTAGATAAACCATTTTTTTTTCTTACTGCTGGATCATTTCTGCATTTCTTCTAAATTTGCCTGTGATTTTCAAGCGTGGGATCAGTTTCAAGTCTAGCATAGAACTTAGTATTAAAAGCACGTATGACCCACGCCGCCTCCACCTGCTCACCCCACAACACCACCGAAAGACCCCAGGAGTGTCTCCTTAGGAAATCAGTGGGTCAGGACGGGTGAGGCATTGTTCCATCTTGATTTTAAAAGTATGTGCTTCAAAACAGGGATGGGGACAAAACATAAGAGACTCTTAAATATGGAAAGCAAACAGAGGGTTGCTGGAGGGATTGTGGGGGGGGGGCAGTGAGCTAAATGGGTGAGGGGCATTAAGGAATCTACTCCTGAAATCATTGTTGCACTATATGCACTTGGATGTAAATTTAAAAAAATAAATTAAAAGTATGTGCTTCAGAGGGCTTTCTCATCCCCCAAAGAGCTCCAAAATGGCGGATTAAATGAAATATATGTTTTGTAGCAAAGACTCTACTTTCCAGAGTTTTGGAAGCTTGAATATTTCCTGCTAAATTCGAGATATGTTGAATCCAACGGAGTGTGGGATGACAGGGTGTAAGTGACCTGGCAAAATAACTTAATCCATTTCCGATACCCAAGAAAGATAAAAAAAATCCTCAAACTATTGCCTGAGATCTGTTGGAACCGATGGTTCTGACAGTCACAAGGTATTTATCCTAACTATTCAGGAATCTTTTCTTTGGCTATATTTTATTTTCCATTCCCTACGGTGATGAACAGATATTGATTACGATACAATGGTCCACACACATAATCCCAGTTTTTTAAAGTTTTTAGCAAATGTCAAAGCAAAGAATAATGTGAATAGTTCTGTAAGAAATGTGTTCCTATTGTTATGTTCATACACTTTCCTTTATTAAAAAAAAAAAACTGGCCTTCTTGAGTTACTGTAGTTCCGAACTCACATAATTTTCGAATCCTATAAAGAAGAGGTTTTAGGGGCGCCTGGGTGGCTCAGTTGGCTAAGCGGCCGACTTCAGCTCAGGTCATTTTTGCGGTTGGTGAGTTCGAGCCCCGTGTCAGGCTCTGTGCTGACAGCTCAGAGCCTGGAGCCTGCTTCGGATTCTGTGTCTCCCTCTCTCTCTGCCCCTCCCCTACTCACGCTATGTCTTTCTGTCTCTAAAAAACAAATAGATGTTTAAAAATTTTTAAAAAAAGTTTTAAATTGAAACATGTCAATATACATTCCCATATGCATGTAGGACTCGTGTTAATTAAATCATCCACTCAATAAACAAATACTGGCAACTCCCATGGGACAGGCGCCGTGCTGGGTGCTAAGATGACTGTCCTTGCCAGACATGACAGAGGGTGCCGTTTCCAAGGAAGGATAATAAACTTGGAATTGAACAATTTGCGTGGCCTAGGCTACATGACTCAAGTGTTGTAAGCCTCGGTCATCTGGATGCAGTAACAGCAGCTCCCGTGGAACAACGTTGGAGAAAGATGATAATAATTACCGGCAGTGTCACGAAGACAAGAGTTAACATGGCCACCAGGGGTTCATCATCCCCTACCCAGATCCTGGTGCGGCTGCCTTCCTCTTGATGGTTGTGACATTTAGTTAGTGGCACTGGAAGATCATAACGTAACGAGCCTTCCCAGAGTGTCGCATGCTTTTTTTTTTCAATTAAAAATTGACCTTTATCTGTAGGACTTTATAACCCTGAGAAACAAAAACATCACATTAGCCCTTTCTGCAAGATATCTAAAAGTACATACTTCTGGTCTTTGTATATCTTTTTGTTTCCATCTAAAACAGCAAAATGAAAATCTTACGATGAAATGAATTGAGAAGGAGCCAGAGCGACTAGCAAATGTGAAGAAGGAATAATCCCTGGGCGAGATTCTGAACATCTGAAGAGAGTGAAAAATACACGGGCGGACCCTGAAGAGAATGGTAGAAGCAGAGTCATCCGTGTTTGTCACACGTGGGGAACAAAAAAGAGGAAGAGTGAGGGCCTTGGTGCAGCTGTGGGTTCATGGCAGGGAGGAACGTGAGAGGGAGTGGGGGAACGGTCTCAGGCAGGGAGATCGGGTCTTTGGTGTTTGAAATTAATTTTCAAGACCAGGTGCCCTGTACTTCATTCTTTTGGACATTTTCCCCCAAAGTACTTCCAATGTCCACGTCCAGCCATAAGAATCTGAGTGCACATCACATGACAATCCCTCAAATATTTTTTTACTTAAAAAAATTGCCTGAATCTAGTATATTCTTTTTTAAAAATTTTAAATGTTTAATCTCAAGAGAAAGACAGAGACAGAGTGTGAGCCAGGGGAAGGGCAGAGAGAGAAGGAGACACAGAATCCAAAGCAGGCTTCAGGCTCCCAGCTATCAGCACAGAGCCTGATGTGGGGCTCGAACTCATGACCACGAGATCATGATCTGAGCAGAAGTCAGATGCTTAACCTGCTGAGCCACCCACGTGCCCCGAATATAGTATATTCTATAAACAGTTGTGTGAGTAACCATGTGTATGTATATATATATATTAATTTCAAATCAATGCCATTGTATTTCCCCAAAATTAAAGTAAAATAAACTCTTAATGAAGTTGCACGGCACATGCCTACAGTTCGAAGTGCCTCCCAGGGATGATGTGTGCTGTTCTCATGGAAGGAGAGCAGAGACAACTGGAAGGGCGATGCCCGTTCATGTGGGAGAGAAGCCTGTAGGGAGAGCCGTGGGTCCATGTGCAAATGGAAAAGACCAGAACGCTGGAGGAGGGAAGAGCCGCCATGCCACAGGCTGTGGGGATCAACCCGGAGAGGTCAGGGAGAGGCCGGCTGCCTGAATGCTGCTGGATGGGAGGAGGAAGGACCAGTGATGGTACAAAAGGTTGACATGATCCAGAAGAATCTAGTGCCACATGATCCAGTGCTGCTGGATGGGAGGAGGAAGGACCAGTGATGGTACAAAAGGTTGACATGATCCAGAAGAATGCAGATGGATGCTCTACACTGTGTCGTCTGCACATTCATGTTGAAAGCCCAGCCCCCAATCATTCAGAAGGAATTTGGAGGCGGGGCCGTAGGGAGGCCATTAGGCCACGAGGGTGGAGCTCCCAGAATGCCATTCGTGCCCTTAGAAGTAGAGACAAGAGAACTCGCTTCCTCTCCCTGTCACGTGAGGAAACAGTGTGAAGCCGGTGGTCTGCGAACCAGAAGAGAGCCTCCAACAGAAATCAGGTCTGTTGTCACCTGGATCTTGGACTTCCAGCCTCCAGCGCTGCGAGAAATAAAAGTCTGTTAAGCTCCCCAGCCTGTGGGATTTTGCTACAGTGGCACCAGCAGATGAAGAAAGGATCTGGCAGTGGGGATCGTGATAGGCAGAGTGGACCAAGGGCTGGGTGGGAGGTGATAGAGCAAAAATTGTTTGAGACATTTGGTTTCCGAGTTCAGGGGGAGTGGGGGGACTAGTAGGAGCATGAGGCACGTGGGAGTGGGGGGACTAGTAGGAGCACTACACCATCACGCAGAGCACATTTGAACGCTGGCGGATTCAGGAAGCCATGGAGGCTGGAGGGGCCCAGCACGAGGCTGACCAGTCCGCATGCCCTTCCACCAGCTCTGAGGCCCTGGTCTGGGCCCCTCAGATCTTCAGCAAGCACAGAAGGAAGGAGCCTAGGAGCAAAGATGCTCCCTTGTTGAGCACTTGAGTGTGCCCGGAATCTCCGCATTGAACCCTCCCAGCAAGCCCACAGGCGAGGCTCTGATATCACCCCTTGTTTCCAAAAGAGGGGTGGAGGATATGTAAGCTTCAGAAATTCGACTGGGTTCTAGGTCAACAGAGACAAAGTAATGAAACCCAACTTGCTCAGAGACTCTAACCTCTAGTTAACACTTTCTGTGCTCTTAGGAGTTCCAGGCCCCCAGAAGGACCCCCATGCTGACCTCAGGGACCCAGTTGTGTTTCACTGGGGCCACATAGCTACAGAGCTGTGCCTCTGTGGTCAGACCCATTTAGTGAGACATGTGTCTGGAGGTCTGCAGAGGCGTCCTTCCATCCTGTGGACTTGTGTCACTCCAAATCGGCAGGAACACAGAACAAGAAACCCACCAAATTGGGGCTTACAGACTAGAGCCCACTGGCTTACAAACATGGTTTGGCCAGTGCTGTATTTCATTTAAATATTTAACGTGAATGTTTCTAGGGAGGATATGTGCTCTCTCCTTCCATCCCTCCATCTTGATCCCCCACCAGCAGCTTCCTGCTACCCTCTGCACACTGAAGGCATTTGAGTTGATGGCCCCTGATTAAATTAATGTTGATCTATCCATAATCATTTTATTACATACTTAATACAATTCAAAAGAAGATCTTCCAGATCAAAAGACCCCTTGCTCATGTAAAGGAGGACTGTGATCCTTTACAGATAATCTCACGTTTTCCCATGAATATTTTGCAAAAGTTTGGTCAGGCAAAAATGCTTGAGGGTTTCCTCTAGAATGGCAGCTTCTCAGCGGATGCTAAAACAAACACAATATTCCCCCCAAGTGGACTGGGATAAGTAAAATTTTAGAATTTCACTGAAGATGTGTTTCATAATAGGTAGAAACAGAACAGAATAACATAATGGCCTCATTGTTCAGGCTAATTTTTGAAGTTTTTATTTAAAGTCCAGTGAGTTAAACACACGTGTAGAGTCAGTTTTAGGTACATAATATTGTGATTTGACACTTCCATACATCATCCGGTGTTCATCCCGAGTGAGCTCCCTAATCCCCCTCACCCATATAACCCATCCACCACCCTTCTCCCCTCCCGTAGCCATCAGATTGCTCTCTATAGTTAAGAATCTGGTTCTTGGTTTGCCTCTCTTTCTCTCTTTTTAACCTATACTCATTTGTTTCTTAAATTCCATGTATGAGTGAAATTATATGGTATTTCTCTCTCTCTGACTGTTTTTGCCTAGCATAATACACTCTGGCTCCATCCACATCATTGCAAATGGCAAGATTTCATTCTTTTTTATGGCTGAGTAATATTCCATTGTGTATAGATACCACATCTTCTTTCATCCATCAATCGATGGATACTTGGGCTGTTTCCATAATTCAGCTATTGTAGAGAATCCTGCTATAAACATGGGGGTACATGTATCTGTTTGAATTAGTATTTTTGTATTCTTTGGGTAAATACCTACTAGTGTGATTGCTGGATTATAGGGTAGTTCTAATTTTTAACTTTTTGAGGAACCTCCATACTGTTTTCCAGAGTGGCTGCACCAGTCTGCGTTCCCACCAAGATTGCAAGAGGGTTCCCCTTCCTCCACGTCCTCACCAACACCTGTTGTTTCTTGTGTTATTGATTTTAGCCATTCTGACAGGTGTGATGTGATGTCTTATGGTGTTTTGGTTTGCATTTCCCTGATGATGAGTGATGTTGAGCATCTTTTCATATATGTTAGCCATCTGTATGTCTTCTTTAACAATATGGACTGCTTGTGGTGCCTGGGTGGCTCAGTTGGTTGAGCATCTGACTCTTGATTTTGGCTCAGGTCATGATCTCATGGTGGTGAGACTGAGCCCCACTCTGGGGGGCTCCACACTGGGCATGAAACCTGCTTAAGATTCTCTCTGTTTCTCTCTTAAATAAATAAAGAAATAAATAAATAAGGAGCGCTGCACAAATTTCCTTGTCATCCTTGTGCAGGGGCTGTGCTAATCGCTGTAAGGTTCCAATTTTAGTATATGTGCTGCCAAAGCAAACATCAGACTAGTTTTTTAAGACGCTTCGCAAATCTGGAGACAAAAGATTTGTTCATCCCCTGCAACAGCTTCCAGTGCAGTGAGCAAGCCCTATACTATCCGGGATTCGTGGGAAATGTGGGGAAGTGAGGTGATAAAACACTTAAGACGTCCCTTTACTCCTAGCTGTGTTCTGGTACCAGGAAAGGCTCTGGAAGCAAAAGAACAGAATCAACACGGGACCTGAAACCTGGTCCTCTCTTGGAGGAAGAAGGGATGATAGTATTTGAGTGTCTGCTGTGCTCCTGGAACCTGGCACTCGTGGTCCTCCCAGCAAGGCCATGGGGCTGCCTAGTCCCAGAGCATATGCACACGGAGGGCAGAGGGCAAGCCCGAGTTAATTGGTGGTGGGGTGGGCGCTGCAGTCAGGCCTCTGGGAAACCACCCATACCCCAAGTCTATTTTGATTGTCACAATTCAGCACTACCCTTCTCTGCCTCCTGCGAGGCCAGGCTGAAGATTCGCTCCAGGTGCAAGTGAGTCTGAGGAGTTTTACCACCTGACCCCTTCCCAGGGACACCCTGGCACACACAGCTCTGTGTGCAGGCAGATGATGGACATGATCCCATTGCACCGCAGCTGTAGGAAGACCAACACTCCAAGTGCAGACTGGCCCTGTGTGCAGTTTGCTTGTGCTCTGAGGCCTGGTGCTTGGGGGCAGCTGCAGAAAGGTGGGGTCAGGGTCCCTGGGGCTCACTGTGGGGCAAGCACGTGGCCATGAGATGTGCTGCTATGGTCCCAGAGCTGCAAATCAGGGACAGTTTATTCCACAGACACAGCCTATAGTCAATACCCTGTGGTGCAAAATGCAGAGATTTTCAGATAGAGATTGGTCCTAGGTGGAGTTGCATATCTTTTTCCATTTATTCAGGCAATAATGATTCACTAGTCCTTAGTGCCCAATTATAGTTACATAGTCCCCAAGTCTCCTCTCAAGGGTACATTCTTCCTGGATTATTTTGTGACTCTTCCATCCACCTATATCCTCAACATTCAGTGCCTTGCCTGGAGCACGACCATTGCTCAATGCCTGCTGTGTGGGGAGCCGCCATGATGCCTACCTCCTGTTGCTCGTGCCTCTGTGTAATCCCTCCCCATGAATCTTGGCAGGGCTGACCTGCTTCAGATGAATCTAACATGGAGAAGTGATGGGATGTCACTCTGAAGATAAAGTTATAAAGAGAATGGCATCCACCTTCCATCTTGCACACCCCTCGCCCTGGGAAGCTCTCTCCAGGAGAAGCAAGCTACCACCTTTTCAGCAACAGTATGGGGACACCCACATGGCAAAGAACTGCTGTCTCCGAGTGAGACCCGAGGCCTGTCCACAAGCACAAGGGTGGGCTTGAGCCTCGAGACGGTGACAGTCTTGTGAGAGACCCTGAGCCAGGCCCGCCAAGCCGAGCCGTGCCCAGAGCCCTGACCACACGAACTGTGAGGCAACAAGTGTTTGGTGCACTCACACATGAGGCTTGGGGCAGTTTGTTACACGGCAATAGATAACTAATACAGACTTCTAAATGAATCATGTGCGGGTAACTGCGTTGTCTAAATCTGTGTGCCCATCCTGACACACAAGTCCCCCCGGCTCATACTGAAAAGAGCTCCAGGGTCCCTTACACCCTGGTGTCCCCAGACATTCCCTCACCCTTCGCACTGGTTATGCCTGTCCCCGCCACCCTGCTGGAGCTGAGGCCCAGAGAGGCCCCACGGAGACGGAGCTCCTTTGCAGCTGCAGAGTCCGGGGTGTGCACAACTATACACTCCGGAGATGGAGGGGCTGAAACGGGACAGCACATATGCTGCCTGCAGCTCTTGCCACTCACAGGTTAACCCCAAGCCGGGGTTCTGCCCTCAGAGCTCACACTCAGCCCACTAGGCAGTACGGATTCCGCTTGCTCACCGAGCAGGGCACGGCAGTCCAGCTGAGCCCCGGACAGCAGTCTCAGTCCCCACAGTCCCTGGTCAGACCTGGTCACAGGGATGTGGCCTCAGCTGCCCCCCAACATTGCAGAGCTGTGGGCCTTCTGATGTGAAAGACGATGGTCTCTCCAGCTTGAAGAGCTCATTCAGCCAGGGGGCTCTGCACCCAAACTGGCAGGCAGCTTTATGGATTCAACTGCCTTGACTGACTTGAGGGTGAAAGTCTGCATCCCCCAGAGGCCGGGTTTGGGCCAGTTGCCATGACAACTGCCTCACAGACCCAGAACCGGTGGGCACCAGCTCTCTCTCCATGTGAGCTTATGGGCATCACTGCCTTCCCTGCCTCCCTGGCCAAGATCAACCCAATGAGTTCAGAGAGTGTTCACTGATCTGTTACCGTGAGGAGCAGGGCGGTGGACATTTCTGCTCTGCACTAGAGACCCTGCTCTCTCTTACCCCTTCAACCCCCAGCACTTCCCAGGCAGCCCTCTGCTCCACGTTACCGTTCCTATCTTGCAAATAAAACTTCGGAAGGTCTCCACTTACCAATTCCAAACAACACAAAGATGAATGAGACACATTCCCTGGCCATGCCCAGGGTTATATGGAAAGCTTAAGAAGAAATAATTTTGCTTTAGCAGGTAGGTGTGGGGTGGGTGGGTTAAAGGGACACTATACACAAAGTATGGGTTGAGCCTCAGATCTGAACGCTAGGAGACAATTTTCCCAATAGATAAGCTGAAAACAAGGACAGTCAAGACGAGGGCAGCCACACGGAGTGGAGCAAAGGCACGAAAGGCAGGTGCGGGTGAAGGGTAACCTTGAGCGTGCCTAGATATAAGGATAAGAACTCCAGAGAACCAGCAAAGGGGGATGGTTGGGGAGGGCATCACAGCTGTTAGCTGTGACTACTTTACAGGGGACCTGGAATTCCCGGCGAGGGATTTGGGGGATTGGCCTCTGGGCAGCCAGTTGTCAGTGGCGTTGCTAAAGGTGGGAGCTGTTCACATCTGATACGTGTTTTGGATTAACTCTTAATAATGTCTAGCTGGCCCTTATTCATCAAAAACCCACTAAACTCCCAGCCTGTTACAAGAAAGCCAGGGCCACAGATAAGCTTAGTTTCTGTTGTGGGTTAAACTGGCAGACCCTGCAGCAGCCCAAGCCCTGGAGAAGCACCTGTTGACACACAAGGTTGATGTGAAGTCTCCTATGCTGATGTTTGGTCACTAAGGTCCCAGAGCAACTTTGAATATTTGAGTCTTTGTTGGTGAATTCTCCTTATCCCATCGACGTGCCTAAAAGCTATAAAATTGTAATCCTTCAACTAGAAGGATTTATGATTACAAGCTCTGATTGATTCAGACCGGCACCCTCTCTCCAGCTCCTCCAGCCCAGCCCCCGGCTTTGTGAATGAAAAGGTGTAAGTGAAAAAGGCCTTCTTCCATGTTCAAAGGATGGTCTCCGTGTAGAGGCAAAAGGGGCTTCTCCCAAAGAGCACTGGGTTTACAGCCTCTCATATCTGTCATCTCCAGCCCAGTGCTCACTAACTATGTGAATGTGGACCTTTGGCTCAAAGGACTGGGATCCCGGTGCCCTCATTCAAACCAGGAGAAATGGTAATAGCTCCCCTTTGGGGACTTGGGCTGCAAGTTTAAGCTTGATGAGAAGGCCTGTACCCTCGGAGATGCCCCCGAGTCTGTCCCCATGGGGAGCACTGGGCCATACTTGGGGCACGTAGTTCTAACCAAAGCAGAGACAGGGATGGTTTTATTAGTCTCCAGGCTGGCTGTGAGTAAATATCTGATTCCTAGCCATTGTTTTCAATACTGAAGATCTCTTTATAAACCACGTCCGTTCTCAGGACCTCAGGACCCTGTATTGGGAACTTATTGATACCGTGACCCCAAATTCCTTCTGGTCCTTTCACAGATGACCTGTTTTCATAGTCTCTGCCAAGGAAGTACACACTGGAATTAACGAATGAGATGCAGTCCTCGAGGTTCCTGGGGAAATCATGACAGAGGCTTGTCAAATCCGTTGAACAAGTCACTGTGTATGTATTTGTATGAGGATTCCCTAAGCCCCTGATCACATGGATTGGCAGAATATCACCCTTGGAAGGGGACAGACAGCTGTCAAGTGACACAAAGGCTGGAGAACAAAGCATATGTTTCATTCAGACAGCTGAGTTGGGAGGGTTGAGGAATCCCATCTACTTACCACCCAAGCGTCAGATTTCACCACTGACACTTGTTGCCATCGTGTTTGTTTTAATTTTGTTCCCCCAATTCATGTGCTGTTCGATTTAGTAATTGGCCCATGTATCTTCAGCTGGTGAGCATCTCGAATGGGCCGGGCGATGGGGTCTTCCTGCAACCCAGCCACAAGATGGCTTTCACCCTCAGAACAGGCAGAGAGGAGATTCTGGGTCTGACCACTTCCCAGGGAGGGCTGTCCACTCAGCCAATGCCCACAGCAGGCATGGCCGCTGTATTCATTCCTCTGTATTCAGCCCAGCACAGATGTATGCAGACCCTTCCTCACCATAAATATGATCTTCAAAGGCTCCCTCTGTTTTCACATCCACAAGCATCGCTCTTATTTTTATTTATTTTTTATGTTTATTTATTATTGAGACAGAAGGAAACAGAGCATGAGTAGGGGAAGGGCAGAGAGAGAGGGAGACACAGAATCTGAAGCAGACTCCGGGCTCCGAGCTGTCAGCACAGAACCCGAAACGGGGCTCGAACTCATGAGCTGTGAGATCATCACCTGAGCCGAAGTCGGATGCTCAACCGACTGAGCCACCCAGGCGCCCCTCATTGCTCTTATTTAAATAATGTTCCAACGGTTTCCGGGGCTTGCAGGTCTGACACAGAGCAGTACCAGCTTGCCAGGTGTCCCAACGCGTCCCCTGCGGCAGCAGGTGGCCCACGCTGCTCTGGACCAAGGGCAGCTTGAGTGATCAGGCTGACGCTTGGTGCGGTGTGGCTTGTGACATCCTCCACAGAAACCGGGAGTGTTGAATCACTTTCTCTGTCAAGCTGCCTTGTGATTCACATCCACCCTGAGCTATTAGGACCCCTGAGAAAGTTCCAGAACTGCAGAGGTGAAAACAGCCCTCAGGTGCCCGATGTGTGATACGGCTTTCTCTAGTAGATCTGCATCTTCATAAGGGAATTCTTTGCTCCTCCCAGCAACTGCAATGACAATGAAAATACTAAAATAACAACAGGGACAGAAATAGCAACGAGTGTTGGCACCGCAGCTGTGTTGGCTTCAGTTACCTGGGAAGCAGAGCTGAGACCAGAGACTGATTCCGGAGGTGAGGAAATGCTGGTGGGTGGGGGACACTCAAGAAGGGAGAGGTGCAGTGCCCATCCCCTGGGGCTGCCTTAGCAAAAGTGACTGTGGGTGGCTGGGAACAACAAAGGGCTATCCTGTCACAGAAGTGGAGGCCGGAAGTCTGAAATCAAGCTGTTGGCAGGGCCGTGCTCCCTCCAGATCCTCCAAGAAGGATCCCTCCCGCCTTGTCCGGCTTCTGCTGGTCCCAGGTGGTCTTGAGCTGTGGCTGTGTCCCTTTAAGCTCTGCTCGCCTACTCATACAGCATCTTGCCTCAGAGAAAGGAAGTTCTAAGAAGTCCCTATGATGAGCGAGGAGCAGAAATGTATTCTCCCCAGAGCCTGATCCCTGAGCTAACATTGTAGATCCTCTTGATGCGAAACAAGAAAGTACTGCGGGGCATTCCTCGTCCCTTCCTGCTTCTCTCTGAGACATAATGTCCAGCCATCACAGAGCTAAAGGATACTCTGGACCGCCTGTCCAGATCTTCTGATCTTAGTGATGCTGGAAGGAGCCCCTAAAGCTGGACCAGTAGGCCCAGGATTTCGAGCCAGGAGTAGAAGGAGACAGGAACAAGGGTAACAACAATCCTCTGTCCTGGGCTTCGGCAGGGCGGGCTATCTCGGACTCCTGACAGCTCACAAAATTGCTAGTCCAGCTTACAGATGAGGAAGCTGATGAGAAACACTCACTGCATCTGACAGATCCTGGTCGCGGGGGAAACGATTATGAGAAAACATGGCTATCCATTTGGGGGAAAAATAATAATAAAACCATATCCTCTCCTCATCCTTCATATCAAAATAAATTCCATATGGATCATAACAATAATGCAAAAAACTTAGATTAAAATCACTATAAAGGATTTGGGTGAATATGTTCATAATCTTGTGATATGAAAAGCCATTTTAAGTATGTCAACATAGCCATAAAAGTATTTTAAAGAAATACTAGTATGGCCAAGAAACACAACAAACAAAGCTTATAGGAAAAATGACATCAGGAAAAAGGTATTTTTAGATAATATTCTTGATATACCATGTGTGCTTTAAAAAGAATAAGCAAAATATTAGTATTTTCAAAAATATGGACAATTCATGAAAGAAAAGAAAAATTAAAGACAACTGACGTTTAAAAACTCTTCAACCTTTCTTCTAATTGAAGAAATATAATTCAAATCCTATACTTTTATATTTTAGATAAAAGTATTGACATGTTGGAAAATCAAAACATCGACACAACAATGAACTGTTGGTACAAGCCTGGAGATGACTTGAAAATACACACCAGCATCTTAAATAAGCGTAACATGTGGTCCGTTCATTTCAGAATGTGCATTTATCCTACAGAGATCACTGCTTTTTATTTTTTATTTTAAACATTTATTTATTTTTTATTATGGAGAAAAGAGCGTGAGTGAGTGGGGGAAGAGCACAGAGAGAGAGAGAGAGAGACAGAGAGAGACGGAGACAGAGAATCCGAAGCAAGCTCAGAATGTCAGCACAGAGCCTGACACGGGGCTCTAATCCACAAACCATGAGATCATGACCTGAACCAAAGTCAGACGCTTAACCGACTGAGCCACCCAGGTGCCCCCAGAGATCGCTGCTTTTTAAAGATTTACATTTAAGGATATTTACCATAATGCTGTTAGAGCAGAAGGAAAGCAAAACAAAATAAACAACTGAAATGTCCATCAATAAGTGGTTTAAAAGATTCTGGTATATTATTTCATGAAATAGAAAAGGCAACCAGTAAAAATGATGGTATAAATCTGTATTTATGGAAATGGAACAATGCTTACATGCATTGATTAGGTTAACACTGGAGCTCAAGAAAGCATCCTAGCTGGAGAAAGAGCTGGAAGGATCAGCATCTAGGTAGTTCATGTTGCTAGGAGAGTAGAGGGAGCCTACGCAGAAGCATATACATAGGAGGGAGTGAAAAAGATGGTCTGGATTAGAATGTCAACATTTCAGTGATGGTACAGGGAAAGGGATCCTTGGAAAACAAAACAAAACAACACAGAAAGATGGCCAGGGAATAAGAAACCAAACTGGAGAAAGCGTCATTATGGAGGCCAAGGGACTAAATATTTTTCAAGAAGGAGGAAGTTCAACAAAACCAAATGCTGTAAAAAAATCAAGTAAAATGAGTACTAATATCTTTACTGAATTTGACACACACACACACACACACACACACACACACACACAGGTTGATAGTGGTCTGAATAAGCATGGTTTCATGGCAGGAGGTTAGGGGCACAGAGAATCCACACTGCAATGGTTTTAGAAGTTGATGGAGTAGAGAGAGTACAGAAAATATAGACAACTAGTTTAGGAAGTTCAACGGTCAATGAGAGGGGAGCCGCAGAAGGGCGTTTTGTCTGCCTCACTCTTTTCTTTTAAGAGGGTCGAAATCTGAACGTGCCTCAGTGCTGATGGAAGACGATGTTGAAGAGAAAGTAAATTTCCTGGGTAAATGGGAGGAGGTGGCCCTATGTCAGAAGAGGAGGCATTTCCTGAATATAATGGAAAGGGAGGAAAAATATGGGTGGACATCAAAGTAAGTTTTAAGGTTTGTTGTCAGTTCACTTACGGTGGGAACTCAGGAGTTCTCTCTTGGATCTGATCAAGCCAGTGAGCCGAAGGGGGAAGAAAAAGAAAACTCAGATGTTGCAGGAAAATTTAAGGGTCAGACTTAAAAATGGCATTCACCACTTCCACCTACAATTGCACTAGCCAAAATCCAGTCATTCGCCCAAAAAAGCCACAAGGGGAGTACAAATGTTGTCTAGCAGTATAGCCAACAAGAGGAAAGAGATAGATTTTGGTGAACATTAGTTTTCTCTGCCAAAGGGGGGGGGGATGTGGTGCTGTAGTTGTTGCATTGATTTTGTGTTGTGTCCCTAATAGCAGACTCTGTTACTTGACCATGGTAGGTCTTCAAAAAAATCATTGAGGAAGAAATAAAGGAAGGAGGAGTGGGGGAAGAATAATAAAGTAAGGGGGTAGTGTTTTTCTAGAACTGAGGCAGATGATTCAGACATAAATGTAGAAGGTAGCTGCTTAGCTGGTGTGACTTGAGTGGTGGTCTTCCTATAAAATTTCTGAAAACCCATTGTGGCAGTTACCAGCTCTACCCTGAAAACCAAAGACAGCTGACCCAAAATTGAAGCCTATCAACAAAGTGCCCAAAGTTATGTAAAAGTAAGAAGGTGCCAGAAACCAAAAAAGGTATGTCACAAATATGCAAATGTTATGGTCAGCCCAAGTGTCCTATAGAATTGATAGTACAATTGGTAGCACTGATGTTGATAGCTATACCTTTTATACCCTTCAAGGTCTCATTTAGCTTTTTGCTTTACTTTCCATTCATTCATTCATTCATTCATTCAACTGTCCAACAAATGTGCACCATTCTGAGTTAGTACCAGTAATGGTGTTTAGGTTCACAGAGATGATTAAGACTATTTTGTAATCTACTAGGGAGAGACACTGGACACCAACAAGTGCACTAAAGTGGATTCCAGGGGATGCCAATGAACCAACTAATTCTATAAGAGGAGTTAGAAAAGTCTTCAAAGAGACTACGACTCTCAAACCAGATCTTGAAAGAGAAGGTGGTGTTCACCCAAGGATCTGAGGGACAAGAGAATATGGAGCAAGAAGGAAAGACGTTCTAAGCACGAACAGAATTAACAAAGACATGGTGTGGGAACATGCACAAAACAGCATGGTGCATTGATGGCCCTGAGTGCCATTCTATGTGGCTAGCTACCTAGTTACTCACCACTTCTAGATGTAGAGCTGGTACTCATTTCTCACACTGGCAAAGCAGCCACAATTCCCAGGAATCAATGGGAGAAAACTGTGTTTCCCATCTTGTTGTTGGATGACCAAACACTTCATAATTCTGATGGTCATATTTATGTCTTTATGTCAGTGTAACACACTTCACAAAATGACCACAGGTTATATCATCCCTTTCTAACATTTATTTGGAGCTCATCTCTTTCTCTCTATATGTGTGATCTTGTTTTTGTTTTTGTGTTTTCATTTTTCCATTTAGAGAGGGAAAAAATCACATCTTGCTCAAAAGACTACGTCTTTAGTATTTCTGTATCTTCAGATTGTCTACAGTGATGTTAACGTAGCACTTTAAAATGCCAGTATGTTTTAATAACATAGTATACCTTTTGCTCTTGCAAAAACATCACATTATTCAATGTACGCAACTGCAAAAGGATATGACTCTTATATAATTTGCGTGTCCTTGTGGTGTGTTATTAATGTGTGCACTTTATAAGGGTATAATTTTGGAAGCAATTTTCCATAAAATTGTTATAAGCGTTATCTTATAAATTTGAGATAATTTGGCACAATATTCATTTAACCAAATTACCCCACTAATAACATCTCTTCATTTGTAAATACCAGTTCAGACTGACACTACACATTTTTTGGTAAGACATTGAGGCTTGGAGACTCACCCAGATATTGCTGCATAATTTAGGGTGAGGAACAACATGCTCTATTCCCATAAGGATATCAGCTTTGTTCTTCTAGGTTGAGATGCAAGCCAGACACTACTTGGCCAAAACTAACACTTTTGCATAAATGCTAAGACTCTAGCAACATTTGCTTCTGGGAAGCCATCAAGGCAGGAGTCTGTATCCAAACAAATAATGGATTAACATTAAGGTAACTTACCATCGTGTGCTGACTCAGCTTTTTGGTATCAGTTCTTCAGCTTTGGACAAGATCTTAAATGTCAATAATCTTCAGACTCTTCATTGATTGTGTGAAGATAATGGGACTTGACTGGATTGAAAAGGTTTCTTGGAGCATAAAATCAATGATCTCTGATCTACTTTAGTACCTAATTATATATTACTCTATCCTGCTTATTTTTAAGGTCTATCACAACTCTACAAATTTACTGCAAAGTCATCCAAGCCATGACGCAGATCATCCGTTCATTTGTTTCATAAAGCATTTAGATAGATTAGTAACTAGGACGGAGGAGGCCCAGAGGCCTGTCTTTAGGTCCCATCTCCACCACTTACTGGTTCTGTGTTCCTTAAAAATTTACTTCTCCTCCATGCAGGTTGCTTTGGGTGTGTTACGCAGTCTCCCTGACCCTGAATTTGAGTTTCCTCATCTGTAAAGTGGAAATGATCATGTCTCGCTTCATAAGGAGATAGTGAAGAGGCTGGATGAGAGATTGGCAGTGAGGGCTTTGGCTCAGTGCCTGGCTCATAGGACATTTCATGAAATGTAGTTAATAACCAAACATGAAAGGTACTGAGGAAGGATGGATCTTAGGGAAAATCCACTCTCTCTGCCTAAACCCATCCTCGCTTACAGGGGAAGACAAGCATTCTTGGTGAAGCCAGTTATCGTGAATGAAGAACCGCTCTTTACCTCCCATCACAGTGCACTAGAAGCACTAGCCAAATATTTCTTGAATTAAATTGAAACCACATTCTGATTTTATTTAAAACTATGCAGCAAAAACGTAACAGGAGGATGAATGCCATCATTGTACCCAATGCTGCCCTGTATTCGGGGAAGGCACAATCATGCCTGGGAGTCCTGCACAATGACAAAGCCACCTAGAAGGAGCAAATGCAAGATGCCATGATTCAGTAGGAATCTTAGAACGAGGTGGTGGGCAGGTGGGAGGGCTGGCAGGGCTTTCAAAGACCTTGAAGCCAGGCTGGGACAGGATGAATGGCTTTGATGGTTAGGAACAAAGGTATTAATGTGCTAATTCTCTTTGTGATGTTGACTGTAAATGTCCTAGTCCCTGGAGTCTACAGGCATGACAGATGATGACTAACGGGCCAACTGCTCTCCCTGGCCCAGGCTGCACTGACGCCTGGCCAGCATCTTTGAACAATGAGTGAGGTGTGGGGATAAAACACATTTTGCTAAGCTGTGTCCATTACCAAGTGAATCATAGCATATCTTGGTTAGGCAGATATCGAGAGGTCTAGCCTCCATGACTAAATTTCTGTGTATATTGAACCTTTCATTGACAGGGAAATCTCACACACACACCCTTCAATCCAGTCATTCATCATGTATTCAGTAAATATTGTCTGATTGTCGACTATGCCAGGAGGAGAGAGTGATAAGACACAGCACTGCCTTCTGAGAGTCTAAAGTCCCAGAGCTGAGGTCATGGTCAGCAGACCTCCCTGGTTTTTCCTTAGCTGCTTCTCCTAAGTCCACACTTCCCTTCTTAGCCCTAGTGAAGTAAGGTGGGGGTGCTTATCCAAACTCTCCTGAAAAGAAAAAAATACACCCAAGGGTCCCCCCAATAAAGAAATCTGGGTCTCCATGGGCCGCCTGGGTGGCTCAGTCGGTTAAGCGTCTGACTTCAGCTCAGGTCATGATCTCACAGTTCGAGATCCATGTCGGACTCTGTGCTGACAGCTCAGAGCCTGGAGCCTGCTTCGGATTCTGTGTCTCCCTCTCTCTCTCTGCCCCTCCCCCGTTCATACTCTGTCTCTCTGTCTCTCTAAAAATAAATAAACATAAAAAAATTTTTAAAGAAATCTGGGTCTCCAAAGAGGCCAGTGCTAGCCAGCTGTAAATTAGCCAAAGAAAATGTCTCAGAGTTTTGCCACCACCAGGCAGCTAAAAAGAGGATAAAATGGCATAAATTATTAGCCCCATGGCACCAAAGGGGACCCAGCCTAGACTGTTGTGTATGCATACAAACCTGTCCTTAGTAGCAGGTCAAAATTGTTTTCATTGGGGTCTGAAACTACCTCTAAGAGCCTTTCCCCATTCAACCTTTGGCATTCCCTGAGCATCAGACAGTGTTTTATTACAAAGAAGAATTTGAATTTGCTTCAAAATAGGTATATGGAATGGTTGAATCTCAACTTTCTGTTTACTTAACTATTGCATAATCCTAACATGGAATGCTTCCAACCTGTAAGGAGGGAGTTAGGCGTAGAGTTAGCAAATGTTCAGAAAGAAGGCACTTTTCTTTTTAATGTGTATTTATTTTGAGAGAGAGAACGTGCATGAATGGCAGAGGGACAGAGAGAGAGAGAGAGCTGCGGGAGGGGCAGAGAGAGAGGAGGAGAGAATTCCAAGTGGTTCTGTGCTGTCAGCACAAAGCCTGATGTGGGGCTCGATCTCACGAACTATGGGATAATGACCTGAGCTGAAATCAAGAGTTGGACGCTTAACCGACTGAGCCACAGGCGTCCCTGAAAGAAGCCAACTTTTATCCTGCTCTACATCTGGCCTTTCAAGACAAGAAATAAAAAATTTAAGACAGGACTGCTGGACAGAGGACAGTGTGATCTGTGAGAGCAACACAAAAACAAGTTATGAGAGAAAAAAGAATCCAGGTGAGGATTCATGTGGCCCTCAGTTGTGTGGCACCCGCTAAGGATGGCTGAGTTGGAGCAAGCTGGGAGTGGCTAAAGATGGTCAAGGTAGGGAATATCACCTTTGTAATGTAGTGCACGGGTATTCCTACTCTGAAAACCCCTCTGGGAGCCCCTAGATGGGCCTCTGTATGCTGCAGTCTGCAGATGAAAAGTTAGAGCTGACCCAGACCTGGGCACGTGCTACAAAACCACAGAAACTCCATGGAAGTTTCAGAGAGGAACCTTCTAGTTCTACCTCAGCAGAAGGGAGAGTTCATGTGGATACAAAAACCAAGCTCCTCTAAAAGTTTGCAAATCCCCACTTAATTCTTACCCTTTTACAGCTGTGGCAACATGGTGGTAATGTCACAGGAACGTTGAGAAGTCACACACAAACTCAACAATTATTACAGCTTGGAGACTAGTCATACAAAGTCACAAAAACCTGGCAATATATTTGTGTGTAGCTGACAGTGACATGACAGCCAAATTTCCCACAAGCTTCGGAAAGAATTTTCACCACCCATGATGCCAGCTGACTAGCCAAGGCTGTCTTGGGTGTCAAAGGGTTCAGGCAATGTGGATGGCAATCGAGGCTCTGAAGTATGAGCCTCCGAGATTGGTCAAATTCTGAAATACTTAGCTACACTTCATCTAGGGAATGCTGTATTTTCAGACGAGTGCAGAGAGCTTCAGTGCTATATTTTAAAAATGTGTTTCAATGCTACAAACCCATATTGAGCCTATATTGTGCCAGGCACTCTGCAAGACACAGAAATATAGACACAAATAAACTGTATTTCCTGCTCTTAATGAGGACCTAGTCTGACAAGAAAAACATAAGCAAATAAGTACAAGGGATGTGACAAGTATTGTAAAAGAATTACATAAAAGAAGCTAAATGTTTTACAGGCACCACTTGTATCATCATCGCTGCAGAACAAAACTATGAACCTATTAAGTTGTCATGGAACCATTTGACCACAGTTTCCTCCTTGATCATAAAACCATAAAGTATTTGTATAGCAGAACATAGCTTTAATACAGTATCAGCTACATTTATTTTCACAAGCCCCAAAGTAATTCCTTGTGTCTAGTGTCATAACACCCTCCCAAGAGTACATAAATTGATGTTCAGAAAATGAAGTGACTACCCAAAACTAAGAAGTGTCAAATTAAATAATTGGCCTAGAACCTTGGACCTCAAGCCACATGCTCTTCTTAATACAACCTATGGTTCTATCACAACTGTAATTCCTCAATGTATAATCCAATCATATAAGTAATTATATTAAATATAAATGGCCTAAACCTGCTAATTAAAGATGGAGATTGTCAGATTGGATTAAAAATAAAACAAAACCAAAAAGCTAAGCCCAACTATCTTCTTTTAATACTGGGTTAAAGGGGCACCTGGCTGGCTCAGTCAGAAAATCACGTGACTCTTGATCTCAGGGTGTGGGTTTGAGCCCCATGTTGGGTGTGGAAAGTATTTTAAAAAATAATAAACTTAAAAAAATAATATATTGAAAGGATGAGGAGACCTAGGATGTGGGGGAAAAATGTTGCTCCCATCCTTAATTCAAGAAAAATGGGGGTGCCTGGGTGGCTCAGTCAGGTAAGCATCTGACTTTGGCTCAGATCATGGGCTCTGTGCTGATGGCTCAGAGCCCAGAGCCTGCTTTGAATTCTGTGTCTCTTTCTCTCTCTGTCCCCCGCCTCCCACTTGCGCTCTTTCTCTCTTTCTCTAAAAAATAAATAAACATTAAAAGAAAAAAGAAAAAAAAAAACAGTAACCTGTAAGATCACAACATGTCCTGAACCCGTAAAAGACCAGAGGTCTCAATGCAGCCAACTAATTCATAACACAGGGAAAGATGGGAACCGGAAGTGAGGTGGATATGAGCCTTGGCTTCCTGGAGTGGATGTAACTAAGGGTGCACTACCAGAGGCTATGGAATCTCTGGGTGCCCCAACCAGAGGGAATTCACACTGAGTTCCATTTCCTCTCTGTGGACCTCAGTAGGTGTTTACAAGAGCACTGTGGAGGGGAAGGGGAAAGAAAGAGAGGGATGTAAACTATAAGAGACTCTTAATACAGAGAACAAACTGAGGGTTGGTGGAGGAGAAGTAGGTGGGGGGATGGGCTAGATGAGTGATGGGCATTAAGGAGGACACTTGTGATGAGCACTGGGGGTTATATGTAAGTGATGAATCACTAAATTCTACTTCTGAAGCCACCATTACCCTACAAGTTCACTAACTAGAATTTAAATAAAAACTTAAAATAACAACGACAACAAAAAACTTGAGGAAGCCCCCTGGGCATGTGTGTGGGAGAGAAATGGCAGCAGCAGGAGGCCGTAAAGCTCCACCCAGACTTTCCCCCACCCCTCCATCTACTTTAGGGAATAATAGGTGTAAGGCACTAGAGGAAAGAAAGACAGTAAACCTGGTTGGTCTAAGGCCCCAGGTGAAATCCACTGCACCTTCGGCAAAGGAAGAGAAGAAAACAAGCTACCTCCAGAGAGGGTGTATGAGAGAATGCCCTGGACTTAGAAAATTAGACATTCCCTGCTGCTGGGGAGGACACGATCTTTCTCTGAGAGGCCCCACCCACCCTGGGAACAAGGGGCACTGGACTCACCCAAGACACAGACTGAACCGGGACAACAGAAGATTGCCTCTGGGCAGGGGCAAGGGCGTGCAGGGAGAGTCTCTGCACGGGAGAGTTTCCTTTGTGCATGAGCACAAAGGAAAGGCTTAAGGTTAATGGTGAAACAACAGAGAAAAGCCATCAGGCAAACTGGCCACAGCCAAGCACAAGGTAATGCTAGAGGATCTGGAATCCTGTGACTTGCGACACCAAGGACAAGGACAGCAGCAGCAAATCCTGCACTCAGCAAATTCCCCATTGCATTGACTCAAATCCCTTTGCTGGAGGCCTCACAGAAGAAAAGGTGTTCCCACCGCCAGGCAGGCATTCTACTAACGCTACAGCTGCCAAAATGTTAGGTGTTCGATAATTAGCCTACATTTTTAGATGATTCCTGCATCCTACTCCCAATTATTTTTAGGGTTTTATTCTGAGCAAATCTTACTTTTGTGGAAGTGGGATATTTATGATTAATTAATTCCACAAATTAATTCTCCGTGATGATATTTTAAGAATGCAATTGATGGTGCCCAGTCTCCTGCTTCTAATTGTGCATGGCTGACCCTCGCTCCTCCTCCAACCTGGACTCTTCCATCTTTGCTGAGACCACTCACTGTCCTGCAGTTCCTCAGATGTCCTCATGTCTTTCCCATCCCACCCATGGGCTCTTCTCTTTGGGATGTTCTTCTCATTCTTCTCAGGTCATAGTTTAAATGCTACCTTCGGCAAGAGGGTTCAGGCTGTTAGGGCACAATCCTACTGGCCAGATAGCTTAGACAAGACTCTCTTTTAAATAAAAAAAAAAAGAAAACCTATCAAATTGGGGGCACCTGAGCGGCTCAGTTGGATGAGCATCTGACTTCGGCTCAAGTCATGATTTCAGGGCTCATGGATTTCAGCCCTGCATCAGGGTCGGGCTTATGCTGACACCTCAGAGTTTGGAGCCTGCTTCCAATTCTGTGTCTCCTTCTATCTCTGCCCCTCCCCTGCTCGCGCTCTGTCTCTCTCTCACCCTCTTAAAAATAAATAAAACATTCAAAAATATATAAGTATAAAATTGACTTCAGTATCTAGTTTCATTTTTATTTTTTAATTTTTTTTGTTTATTATTTTTTGAGAGAGAGACAGAGCATGAGCAGGGGAGGGGCAGAGAGAGAGGGAGACACAGACTCCAAAACAGGCTCAGGCTCCGAGTAGTCAGCACAGAGCCTGACACGGGGCTCAAACCCACCAACTGTGAGATCATGACCTGAGCCCAAGTCGGACACTCAACCAACTAAGCCACCCAGGTGCCCCTCTAGTTTCATTTTTAAATTAAAGCTGCTGGTCATTTCTTTTGTTATTTAGGATCCATTATTGGGGGGGGTAGGAAAACACTAACAAGCCATTAAATACTGAAAGCAAATAAAATTAGTGGACCCTGCATTTCTAAAAGCCATGTTTACTAATAAGAGGGTCCAGTCATATGACTTAAGTGAAGGAAATATCCTTCAGCTTTTTATTTCTAGTTATGACACATTCTTGTATTGACATAATAGCCTTTTTCCGCACAATTACTGTCACAGTTCTGGAGGTTGGAAGTCTGAGATCAAAGAGCTGGCAGACTCAGCGTCTGGTGAGAACCTGCTTCCTGGATCACAGACCATGTCTTTGTGCTCTTGGTGCCTGTGGGAAGGGATCTCTCTGGGGTCTTCTTTGTAAGAGCACTAATACCGTTCATGAGGACCCCACTCTCATGACACCATAAGACCATTACATAATCACCTCCCCCGGGTCCCGCCTCCGAATCCTATCACACCGGAAATTAGGATGTCAGCATATGAACTTGCAGTGGGGGCAGCGGTGGGGGGAGGTGCAAACAGTCTACAGAGTTCTATCCTTTGGTTCATAGTCTGTGTCACAATTTAAAATAATATATTTGTTTTGTGTTCGCCTGAGGAATGTCTTTCCTATAGATTGTAAACTCTGTGGAGTCAAGGAGTCTGTCTCTTTCTTTTCCTTTTGGTACGCGCTGCTGTTGTTGTCACTTTGTTTTTAAATCACTGAACACGCAATGCCTAATACACAATAGGCAGTTAATAAAATCTTTGTAATACACTCATGAAATGAGTAGCTAGAAGAGAATAGTTTCCAAATCAATGAGACTCATAAAAGAAAGAAATAAGGGACAGAGGGAAAGAAAGAGAGAAGAGAGAGGGAGAAAGAGAGAGAGAAAGAGAAAGAAAAAGGAAGAAAGAGAAAGAGGGAGAGAGAAAGAATGAGAGAGGGAGGGAAGGAAGGAGGAAGAAGGAGAAAGAGACTGAGAGCTGAGGAGAGAGAACGCAGGGAGAGAGAAAACACTGGACAGATGGCTAGTTTGACACGAATCTTTGTTTTCCTTAAACCAGGGGTCTCACAGTTGCAGCAGACAGAATACCCGAGGGCTTTACAGCTGACTGGTGCCTGGGGGCCACTCTCAGTGGTTCTCCTTTGCTTGGCGCGGACACTGGAGACTTCTAGAAGCAACTTCCAGTGATTCCAATGCACGGCCGACTCAGAACCGCAGCCCACACCCGGGGAAACACTGCCAGCTCAGCCACTCACTGTGAGGCTGAAAGAGACCCAGGGGCTGCTCACTCTTTGGTGTGCACATCAAGAATGGGGGCCCTCCCCTTGGGGGTCACTGGCTCAGGACACAGCGGCTGAGCCTTTTGGCCGTGGCTTCAGGTCCATCCGAGGACAGATCAGGCCAGACCTGCAGGCCTTGGGGCATCTGCTAGTGCGGCCCTAGCCCCCAGCCCCCTGCGGAGGCGGGCGGTACTCTGAGGATGACAGAGCAGGCTCCATGGGAGGACCCCCAAGGGGGCCCAGCCCTTGGGCCAAGCAGCAGAGTGGGGGCCAAGCGCTGTGCCATAGCCTCTTACGACATCCCAGGGAGAATCTGGACCACCTCCCAGAGCAGGATCACAGGGCACCACTGGGAAGGGGGCCGGGGGAGCCAAGACGGGCAGGATCCGGGCCAGGGCAGGTGCAGGGCGTCGGGGCAGGAGGAGCACCGAAGCAAGGCCTTCCAGCTCGGTCCCCTGTGTCGCGGGGACACAGCTCCCAGGTCTGTGGCCACAGAGAAGGAGTCATGATGTCACTGGTATGAGGCGTCCCGCACAATCGCACGTGATGCGCTGTGTTTAGTGGATTTAGGGTGAAGGCGGGCTGCCTGTACAGGCTGACTCAGAATGAGATCCCCTCGTGTCATCCCTGAGCTCGGGGCTCAGACCTATAAGTACTCAGGGCTTAGAGCTGCCTGGGACAGGATGGGGCAGGGCCCTGCCTCGGGCTGGGGCTGTGAGCCTGGCATGACTCCCCCCAACCTCTCCCCTGCCCCGCCATTGGCTTTCTTCACTGTGAACCCCTTCTGGGCCCAGAGGGTCTGCCTGAGGCCCTTCCCGGTTTCTGTGCCTCAACTCCATACTTCCATCTGTTTCCTCCTTAAACTCTGCCTCCCCTCCCTCCTTCCCCAGAGTCCTTCACCCTGAGACTGACTGGAGACTGGGGGTCTCTCCCAACTTTCTTGTCCCTTCAGCAGACAAACAGCTCCCCGCCCCACAGGGAAAGACAGTGGAGGAGCAGACTGGGTAGTGGAAAGGAGGAGTACAAGTCACTGCTCTTGACAATGGGCTCCTCCTGCGCTTCCCCCCTCCATCATGTCTCTGAACAGAGAGCGGCAGTCAGCCCCACCTCTGCAAAGTCCTCTGCTCAGACAACCAGGAGCCCTGAGTATCCAGAAGGTGCTCAGAGAGCAGCACCATCTGGGGTCCCGTTGAATCACCCCCTCAGCAAATCTCCAATGAGAGTCTGGTATTTCTGGGCCCTGAAAACAGGTGGACACCATCAGGTGATCCCTGTCTCATGAAAGAATGGTTCTCTGGGTGTTCCTCACACTGAACGTGTCTTTCCCCATACCCGGGCCTCAGTTTCCCCACCTGAAAAGAGAGATGGATGGTCGAGGTGATCTCTGAGCTTCATGAAGTTTCCCACTCTGGTTCCCTTCAGTCTGGCCTCGGGCCCCATCTCCACACCAAGCCAGCTCCTCCAAAGGCCACCAGTTCCTCACGTTGCTCAGTCCAGTGAAAACAGTCTCCATTGAATGTTATCTCTCAGCAGCATTTCAAACCAACCACCACTCCCTCCATGTTAGAACAACCCCACTCCCTTGGCTGTCCAGAACCCGCAGTCTCTTCCTCTGCTACAGGGCACCTTCTCCCGTGAGGCTGGTCCCTCACCTTTACCTTCTCACCTTTATGTCTCTGTCCTGTTGTCTCACTCACACCTTAGGCTTTAATTACCAGCTATAATCTAAGGGCTCAGAGCATCAGGACTCCAACTCAGATCTCTCCCCTGAAACCAGATAGCCAACTGCCTACTTAAGAACTCTAGCTGGATGTTTTAAAAGTACCTCTAATTTGTGCTATTCTCCCCATCTTGTCTTCCATTGTCCCCATCTCGCTGAAACATCGCCATTCATCCTCTGGCATAAGGCAGTAATCTAGATGTGACCTCAACTTCTCTCGACTCAATCTCCATATTCAATGTCTCACAGAATCCTCCTGATGTTACCTCATAAAGGTCTCTCAAAACCATCCACCTCCACCCACTTTCATGCCCATCCCTGGCCCAGCCACCGTCACCTGTGGTGTGGACATGAATGATGGTCATCCAGCAAGTCCATACCCCACCTCGGTCCCTGCCAGGAGCCCAGAGCCTGCGGTCCCACCCTCCCTGCTCACTCTTCTTACAGTGAGGACAACATGTTTCAAGGCTCTGGATGGTGTGGCCCCCTACCTGTCTGGTCTCATCTCACCATAGAGCACCCCTGCTCTCCCCATAGCAGACACACTATTCTTCTAGCCCCCAGAGCCATAAGATCTCTCACAGCCTGCTCACACCCCTGGGGCATTTCTCCTGTGTGCTCTTCCTTCTCCTCTTCACCTGCTTAATTTAACTCCTATTCAGCCTTCACTTCCCAGCTCAAAGGTGATTTCCAAAAGGAGGCTGCACTGTCAAGTTGATGATTAGCAGCACTCCAAAAGTTCCATACTTCTTTTTCATGATGTTTTATGGTCTCAAGTCCACAAACATTGCTTGCTACTTACTGATGGGCTATCTCTCCTATTAGACCAAAGTCTTCTAAGCACAAGGCTATGTCAATCTGTTCACTATTCGCAACACATGGTGGATGCCTTATAAAAATGTGTCTAAATGGTGAAATGAGTGAGGCGACACGGCAAACCAGATTTCATTTATCGAAAGCAATCAGCAGGTACATCAGGAGTAACAATGGATTGGGAATGAACAGATGTGGCTTCAAATCCTGCCTCTTTGGTATTTTCTGTGTGATTGCAGGTGAGTCACTTCTTACCGGGCCTCAGTTTCCTCATCTGTGACTAAAGGCATCGTTCTACTTGACCACTAGGTCAGTTCAGGCTTGGATATTTTAGCGTCTCTGATGCATCTCAGCATGAATTTAAAGCAGGGGATCCTCCAGGGGGGAAAGCTGCATGAGGAGAACCAGGGCATTTCTAGAATGCTCTAATTGGGTTTCATAGGCACTGGTGCGTCACGTTTTCAGTCGACATACCCAAGGGAACTTCACTTCAAATGTTGTAGGGACTTAAATTCCAGCACATCTTAGAATTCACTAAATGTCATATGAAAGAGTTTGGCAACAGAAACCATTCCTGTCAATCTATCAGTTGGTTTCCAATTAGCCTCCTTGATTTCATTTAAAGCATAATACTCAGAAAAACTGACATTCAAGTGAATCCAAGACAAGCAGGTGTTTGTTAACTACATAACCACAGGTCAGTTTCTTTAATTACTGAGAACCAGCTTGATCTTTGATAAACTGAATATAAAAACATATTGTATACATAAATTAGTACTAATAGAACTTTCCATGGCAAGGGTAATGTTCTATCTCTGTGCTATCCAAAATGGTAGCCACAAGCCACAATTGGATATTGGGTGCTTGAAATGTGGCTGGTGTGACTGAGGAACTGGTTTCTAATTGTACTTAGTTTTAATTTCAATAGCTACTTGTAGCTAGTGGCTACCATATTGGAGAGCGCAGATGTGATACATATATCAAGTGTCATGTCACTCACAGAACAGAACCACAGGCATTGTTTTCAACTACCACTAGCTCAACCCACATGAAAGTGACAAGGGCAATCTTCCTAAATCTGCTGATCTCATGATCTCTCTATTTAACTTACTGCATTCAAAGCATCCAGATGGTAAGAAGGAAGGCCCAGTGAGGTTATAGAAGAGAATTGTAACTTTGGATGTCAGTGAGTCTCATAGACAGCACATATTTATTCCGGTGTCTATATGTCCATTCCACAAACACTTGCTGAGTGTCTGTGCTGGGAAGAAGATTGTGATGGGGTGCCTGCACCTGGGGAGGGGAGGATGAGTCCCAAACGGTAACTATTATGCTCCTCAATGATACTCCTTTTAAGAGTTTCAGCTCTCCCCAATATGGGCTCCCTAGTGAATTCCAAATTTAGAACTGTTCTGTTTCTTTGTTGATACAAGTTAGGAGCAAAGAAAGTAATAAAGATAGACCCCTTTTACAGCCCATAAA
The DNA here is from genome assembly GCA_028646485.1 of Cryptoprocta ferox. NCBI lineage: Eukaryota > Metazoa > Chordata > Mammalia > Carnivora > Eupleridae > Cryptoprocta > Cryptoprocta ferox. Next base: position 127,430,355 of record CM053576.1, on the reverse strand, counting down.
TGAAATCTGTAAAGCCAATTTCTTATACTTAATGTTTAACATACACACCATACACACACACACACACACACACACACACACACACACAGGAAAACTCACCAGCAGATCCCTGCAATTTAACGCTCTAAGTGATCACCAAGTGGAAATGGAAGTTATGAGTGAGACTTATCATCCTCAACACTTGTGCTGATTGGAAACTCTGGACAACATCAAAAGACAGAGGAAATTAAGGCTTGATGAAGCATGAATAATTAAGATCAGACCAGGACCAAAGAGGTGGAGAGCCCAAAGAATAAAATTAATTTATAAACATTAGAGAATAGAACGATCTGTGGCTCACATTTATTTCCAGCTATGACCTGTGGAATGTTTGTCTGGCATCTGTCATCAAAAGGCAAAGCTCATTTCTGAGTGCCTCAGTACAAATTTCCAACTAACCTAGGTAACTCAGAACTTCAGGGCTTAAAGAAATAAGAATCATAAAACATGTAGACGATTGACGCCAAGGACAGAAACGTGCTTTCCAGTGTAAACTACAGAGTCCATTTTGGTTTCTGAAAATACAATCCGCCCAACGCGGTTAGTCATTAAAGAGGAGATGAGACCCTACTATAAACTCTCAATTCCTTGCACACCTCTTTCCTTCTCTTGCTGTCTTCTACCCACAGCACACATACATTTATAATTGCACCACTGTTTATTTAGGTGGTTTTAAGTTCAAACAATCAAGGAGAGATTTCAAGAACAATGCCGTAACCTGGTCCAGGGCGAGTCTGGAAATGGCTTAGGGCTTGAATCTAGTTGTAGCGGGAGAGAAATGGATGTTTGTAAAACCTGTTGATGACAACAGGAAGCTCAGTTTTACTGAGCGCTGATTGATCAGATCTTTTTCCTTTTCTCCACCACCCACTTCTTATCGCAGCATGGGGAGGGAGCTATGTGCTCTGAGAGACAGTAGAACCCTGGAGTCAGCTCCCAGCGGGACCAGACAAGCCAAAACCTTCTGGATCCATGAGGCCAAATGAGGGGCTGCTATGTTCTTCCCCTGGAAAAGGGGACCCCCAGCTAGTGCACCGCTGAGAACATCCCTAACCCTGTGTCCATCAGCAAGATCTGCTCATCCATTAGGAGGATGGATTCCAAGATAAAGATGCGTTGAATTGAGTGTAAGGACAGAAGCACCTCTGTCGCATAGACTGACGATTGTGAAAACCATGGGGACAGGGCCGCTGTGTAATTACAAGAGGTTGGGAGGGATGGCGCAGTGCCTGTGGGAATGAAATTCCCAATCTGAGGCTTTACAGCCCGGCTGAGCCAGTTGGGATGCCTAGCCAGTAGGTTCCAGGTGGGACTGGAGCACCAGAGCCCCCCAAAGTCCTGCACAAGGGCAGAAGGGAGCGTCATAGCTGCATGAGTCTACTTACCGCTTGAGTTTCCTTTCTCATTCTTCCTGTCTGTAGGGCCAGCTGGAGAGTCAGAGACATTCAAACCATTTCAGACTTGACTCTGTATCTGCCTTGTGTTTGTGTCTCGTTTTTTTTTTTTTTTAAATTTTTTTGTTTATTTATTTTTGAGAGAGAGACAGAGAGACAGAGTGGGAGCAAGAGGAGGAGCAGCGAGAGAGGTACACACAGAATCCGGAGCAGGCTCCAGGCTCTGAGCTGTCAGCACAGAACCCAACCGACACGGGGCTCAAACCCATGAACATAAGACCATGACCTGAGCCAAAGTTGAACACTCAACCAACTGAGCCACCCAGGAGCCTCACGTTTATGTCTGGCTTTTAGATCACTACTTCTAAGGTCTTGGTAACAACCCTCTTTAAAGAAAGGGGAGGGGCAGAGGTATGAGAAAGGCCAAAATCCTTTCAACATCCTGCAGGATACACACTTTCAACCCATAATTCCACATAGCAAACACTATCAGTTTAGTCATGTATTGGGAAATGTGAGGGCAATTTAACTGTTTTCTTTTACCAAAGCAGCCAGAGACTGCAAGGATGAAAATCAAAAATAATTGTGAGCTTACCAATTTTACTGATGTGTACATAATAACAAATAGGTTCCATTTCCGTACATAAAGGCACTGAGACACATTAACTGGTTCTGTTCATGACAGAGGCAGGGCATGGAACACAGATGAGTGTTTCCTTATGTTTTGAAATGGGGTTTTTGCTAGACAGACAGACAGAGAGACACCACACACACACACACACACACACACACACACACACACACACACACATCCGGTATTTAAAACAATCTAAGAAAATCAGGGGTTCCTGAATTTCTATTTGTGAGATTTTTTCTTCTAACTGAGATACAACTGAAATGTAACATTGTATTAGTTTAAGGTGTACAACAGAAGGATGCTATAGGTACATGTTGCAAACTGATTACCACAATAAGTCTAGTTAACACCTGTCACCATACTTGGTTATAATCTTTTCCTGTGATCAGAACTTTTAAGATCTACTCTCTTGGCAACATTCAAACATACAACAGGATAGTTTACTGCAGTCACCATGATGGACGCTGCATCCGCAGAACTTACTTGTCTTCCAAGGGGAAGTTTTGTACTTTTTGAACACCTTTGTCCACTTCTCCCTCACCTCCTTCCTCCTCCGCTTCTAGCAACCACCAGTCTCTTGTGTTTCTATGTGTTTGGTATTCTTTTTCTGTCAGATTCCACATATAAGTGAGATCATATAGTATTTGTCTTTCTCTGACTTATTTCACCCAGCGTAAGGTCTCAAGATTCATCCATGTCATTACAAATGGAAGAACTTCCTTCTTTTTTAAAAACAATTTTTTAACATTTTTATTCATTTAAAAACATTTTTATGTTTATTTATTTTTAAGGGACAGAGACAGAGCATGAGAGGAGAAGGGGCAGAGAGAGAGAGAGGGAGACACAGAATTGGAAGCAGGCTCCAGGCTCTGAGCTGTTGGCACAAAGCCTGATGAGGGGCTGGAAACCACGAACTGTGAGATCATGACCTGAGCCGAAGTCGGACGCTTACCCGACTGAGCCACCCAGGCGCCCCTATTTTTATTCATTTTTTGAGAGACAGAGAGACAGAGTGCAAGCAGGGGAGGGGCAGAGAGAGAGGGAGACACAGAATCTGAAGCAGGCTCCAGGCTCTGAGCGGTCAGCAGAGAGCCCGATGCAGGGCTCGAACTCATGAACCCTGAGATCATGACTTGAGCTGAAGTCAGATGCTTAACTGACTGGGTCACCTTTATTGTCTATACGCATCATGTTTTCTTTATTTCACCTGTTGATGGACAATTAGGTTGTTTCCAAGGCTTGGCTATTGTAAATAATGCTGCAATGAACATGAATGTGCAGACATCTCTCTGATAGAGTGATTTTGTGTCCTTTGGGTACATACCCAGAAGTGGGCTTGCTGGATCATATGGTAATTCTATCGTCAATTTTTTGAGAAAGCTCCATACCTGCAAACCAGCCTGCATTCCCACCAACAGCAAACGAGGGGTCCCTTTCCTCCACATCCTTGTCAATACTTGTTATCACTTATCTTTAAAAAAAACTTTAATGTTTATTTATTTTCGAGAGAGAGAGAGAGCGTGAGTGGGGAAGAGGTAGAGAGAGAGGGAGGCACAGAATCTGAAGTAGGTTCCAGGCTCTGAGCTGTCAGCACAGAGCCCGACTTGGGGCTTGAACCCACGAACCGTGAGATGATGACCTGAGCTGAAGTTTGACACGCAACTGACTGAGCCACCCAGGCACCCTATCACTTATCTTCTTGAGAACAACCAGTCTAACAGGTGTGAGGTGACGTCTCCTTGTGGTTTTGATTTGCATTCCTTTAATGATGAGTGATGCTGAGCACTGTATCCTATACCCGTTTGCCATTTGTATATCTTCTTTAGGAAAACATCTATTCACTTCCTCTGCCCATTTTAAAAGTCAGATTGTTTGGGGTTCTTGCTATGAGTTGAATAGTTCTTTATATGGTTTGGATATTTACCTTTTCTCAGATATATGATTTGCAAATATTTTCTTCCATTCCATTGGTTACCTCTTCACTTTGTTGATGGTTTGTTATTCGTTGTGTTTTTGAAAATAAGCAAACATGCCTTTTCTCCATCCCTTATCAAGTTTTCTATAAAAGCAAGGGTGGTCTTTCTTAGAAGATTTCCTACTGTTAAGAATATATATAATACTAAACATGTATAATACCAGTTTGTAAGAAAGGAATTGTATTAGATGTAACCTCAAATTTTCCAATGCAAAGAATAGCTCTGGTAATTTAACATCTTGCGTGTCGTATCTCTACATCTCACTTCCTCATTCTCCCAACTTAGAAATAGTGGCCATCCCTAATCGATCAAGGCCTCAATTTATTTTTTTGTATATTTGGCAGATTTGACTGGATAATGTTCACATTTCATTTTTACTCCGAAATCACCGATTTATTAACTATCCACGGAGAGCTTGCACAAGGTAGAGTGGAAAGACACTCTTTAATTAGACAGAACAGTGTAGGAGTTCCTCCCTCTGCTCATTAGCTGTGTGACCATCTCTCTGTCGCTAAAATGAGGTTAATGACCCTTCCTCCAATCCCAGTTTTAAGGATTAAGTGAAATGATGAATGTCAGTGACAGCAAGAAATGACATATCATCAGCAGTATTAGTATTCAAATTATAGAAACGCTGTCTTGTACAAATGGAAGTCTAGAGACAGTGCAGGATTCAGGCTCAACGGATCTCATGGATCCTGAACTTTCCATGTCAGTCACATCCTGCCAGACGCTGTGCATGGTTCAAAGCCAGCCGCCTGTCCAGTCCCAGCTCCGTGCTCCCTGGGTTCATGGCTAGCCAGCCGAGCCAGAGGTGTGGAATTTTGCTTACCAAGTTGCTTCTTCCTCCATGATGGCCCCTTTGCATTCTCCTGGGGTCTCACCCTGGAGGGCTCCAAGGGCCACGATCCCAATTTAACGAAGAATCATGAGTGATCAGTTTGTTTCTAAGTTTTCTTGTTGGGCTTCCTTCAATGAGACAGATTTTTATAATAGACATTATGTTATATATAGGAAGGAATCCATTGTTTTTGTTGGTGTCACAGAAATACTGCTCACATATCTGTGTCTTCACTTTCTGGGCTGGGTAACTAATTACCACTGAACTAGTGAAGTAAAAGAAGACATCTATTCTCTTACTGTCTCTGTGGTCGGGAGCCCAGGGACAGCTTAGAAAGGTCCTCTGCTCTGCTCAAGGTGTTAACAAGGCTGCAGTGGAGGCGTGCTCTGGGCTGCAGTCTCGTCAGAGGCTCAAGGAGGGAAAGACCTGCCTCTGAGTTCCCTCAGCTGCTGGAAGAACGCATCTCCTTCGGCTGTTGGCCTCCGACTGAGGCCGCTGTCAGCTCATGTCAGTTCATGTCACACGGCCCCTCTCTTAGGCCTCTCACAACCTGTTAGCTTCCTTCCTCAAGCTGCAAGACAAGCCCTGACAGAATGTGTGGAAGGGGCAATTGTACATCCTTCTGCTTTAAACATGTCCCCGTTTTCAATTTGTTTAAGTTTATTTATTTTTTTTTTTTTTTGAGAAAGAGAGAGAGAGAGACAGAGTGCAAGCAGGGGAGGAGCAGAGAGAGGGAGAGACACAGAATCCGAAGCAGGCTCTAGGCTCTGAGCTGTCAGCACAGAGCCCGAAGCAGGGCTCGAACTCACAAACTATGAGATCATGACCTGAGCTGAAGTCAGACGCTTAACCAATTGAGCCACCCAGGTGTGCCCTCTTTTAATTTTCAATACAGTAAATATCAGCAAAGATAACCCCCATACACACATACTCTACAGAGTCCTGGATAATATTTAAGAAGGAGAGAAGTTTCTGAGACTGGCAAGTCAAAGAATGGCAGCTCTGGAGAGATTTGGAAGGACGTGTGCACCAGCGGACAAGCCTGGACCCCAAGTGACGGACACCCCCTCAGAGCCAAGGAGGGGGCTTTTGTCTCCAGCTGTAAACAGAACCCCCCAGAGCCCTGCAATCCCAGAGTAAAAGTGTACAGAGCATCCGAACAGCCACGTTGATGCGGACCCAACACTGACAGGCTGCAGTGAAAGCGCTTAGTAGGAAAATAAAAAGGAAGGCAGAGGAGGACCTTATGGGAAGAAGACATTAGCACGGGAGGACCTTATGGGAAGAAGGCATAAACACAAGAATGAGAAGCATATAAGTCCGCCTTATTCGGAAAGCTGGAGAGGAAGCTGATCGTCACCAGAAGCGAGTAATTGGACGTCTGTACCAGAGCGTTGCACTCTTAATTAAGATCCATATCTCCAACTACCCCAGCTATTTCAAATGATCCTAAATTAGGAAGGAAGGAAGTTAAAAAAAAAAAAAAAAGCCTCCAAGTATGATGAAAATGGCTCTTGGGAAGTTCATGCACCGCACTTGCAGGGACGGTAGATGGGAAGGCGCCGTCACCATTTTCTTCTGAACCAGAGCTCATTTGTCACCAATTAACACAAAATATATCCAGCTTTCCCAAACTGCCTTCGGGCCTCTTACAAATTGGTTCCCGTCAGTAAATCTTCACTGAAAATGTCATTAAAACTACTTTTGTAACTGATTATTAAGTAAATTCCAATCAAAATCCCAACTATCATCTTTTATATCAGAACAAATAATTCGAGACTTCATTTTGAAGAATATATAAAAATAACGTTAAATATTTTTAAATACAAATGATTAGTGGGAGGATATTTTACCTAACTAAATAGTAAAACTTACTTTAAAACCAAATCAGGAAGGGCGTCTGGGTGGTTCAGTCAGTTAAGCGACTGACTTCAACTCAGGTCGTGATCTCCTGGTTCGTGAGTTCGAGCCCCAGGTCGGGGTCTTTGCTGTCAGCATGGAGTGAGCTTTGGATCCTCTGACCCTCCCCCATGAGCAAGTGCTCTCTGTCTCCCTCTGTCTCTCTCCCTAAAAAATAACCATTGAAAAAAATTTTTTTAAAAACTAAATCAAGATAAAGACATTTTATGGGGTGCCTGGGTGGCTCAGTGGGTTACGTACCCAGCTCTTGATTTTGGCTCAGGTCATGATCTCAGCATTGTGAGACTGAGCCCCCAAGTTAGCCTCTGAGCTAGGTGTGGACCCCACTTAAAATCCTCTCTCCCTCTTCCTCTGCGCCAGCCCCCAAGCGTCCTCTCTCCCTTTCTCTCTCTCTATCTCTCTCTCTCTCTCTCTCAAAAAAAAAAAGGATTTTAGTATTTGTGAAGAAGAAGAATTGACAGAAATAAACAGATGAGGGAAAATAGCAACAGAAGACACAAAGAAAGGTGCAGGATTTCTCTGCTACAGAAATCCTACCAACCGGAGAGAAAAGATGGCTTCTTCAGTATGAACAGTGTTTCTAAAAAATTTAATGTTAACTAAAATCAAGGTAGAACTTGTCCTTCTACCAATAATAAATTCTATATGTATTAGAGTTGAAAGAAAATTTAAAAAGAAAGCACAGGAAGGTAAATACATGTAAATCTAATGGATCTTTATAGGAAAGGGCTCCCTGAGCATTTAAACAATGCAAAACAAAACAAAAAACCACTGGTAAGTCTGAATGATGCCTTAAATAATATAATAGCCACATTATAAAGTAAGTAAGGTAAAGAAACTGGAAATATAGTTACAATAAGTATGAAAAAAGGTCAATGTTCTTAATATATAAAGAGCACTTATTCATCAACAATAAACCCTCCAAATACTTAAAATTTTCTTTAAATATGAAAATGGCTAAACATAAATTTCACACAATCAATACAAAGGGTTAACACATTTGAAAATGGGTTCACTCTCACCAACTGGCAAAATGAGATACCACGTCTTACCCATCAACGTGCTAAGGATTCGTCAATGACGTTTTCAATGCTATAAACATATGGTGCAAGCATGTACAAGCCTTCAGCGGAAAAGTTTGGAAATATATATTGAGAATTTTTAAAAAGACCTAGAACTGAAAGAAACAATCCTCATCACATAGAGATTCTAAGTTTTATGTGTAGGACTGCTCTCCAGAGCGATTTTATTTACATTGCAAACCGAGACAGTACTAAATATCTCTGAGCCTCAATGCTTCAAATGATAATCTGGAATAATAACCCCTTTCTATCTAACTTACATATGTGTTTGTAACGAAGCCTGGCCCATAGTGGGCATTCGATACGTAATTGTTTTTACCACCTTTTGTTGTTCCAACAAGATTCTGACGGCTGATTCACGTCGAGCTTCCTGTCAAGCACCACCTGGTCCAATGGGGTGCTCACAGCTCCCGGGAGGGGATCAGACCAATTGCCAGCCAGATAAACAGTAGCAACTTTGAAAATCTATGCAATGAAAAGAGACTGGGCACCAAAAACGCACTCATTGAGACTATTCCCTTGAGATGGTAGATTATTGAGGAATATCATTTGTTACAATGTTTATTTACATTCATAATGTTTGGTTTCTAATTGCCAGTACATGAATAAAGTAATTTTGGTGGCTGGCAGGTGCTCAAGTGCAAAAAATACAGGAGATGATAGACAGTTACATTTATATTTGTATACATTATATATACGTAATGTATAATAGAGAAATGAGAGAAATTGTTTCCATCATGGAAGAATTCATGAAAAGAGTATATCCACCATAAAAATCCTAACACCCTATTGAAACTAAAATGTAATTAATTGGACTTTTAAAAGTACAATCTATAGGTGGTATCTCAGGGGCACATATACTTCAGCACATGGAGCACATGTGGAAAATAATTCATATTTATTTACATTTGAAAATCATGATTATTAATGCCTGCGGCTCTCTGAGCACCATTCTGAAATACCAACACATAGCTGTAAGTGGCTTTCAAGCATGACCGCAAAGAATGTGCCCACAGAAAGATGACCTCAGGAGATTAATCTGTGTCTTAATTCAGTCAATTACTTAACAACTAAAAGCTAAGCATGAACATTTTCAAAGTGCGTAAAAGACCCCAACACAGTAATGGTTCAGAAAAATTGGACAAAACAAATGTAGTAATTTTAAGGTCGTGTCCATTTACAAAAGAATTCAACAAGGATTTCGTTTGAATCAAAAAGCTTAAACAAAACAACTGTCTACCTGGAAATAATTATTTGATTGGATATATATATATATATATATGTATATAATTTTTTTAAACCTCATACGAACTCCTGTGTCTCCCCAAGTCTCTATGCATCAGTTCACCAGAATCGCTTATCAGCACAACCACTTTCCAGAGTGGAGACTAGTTAAAGCTTGTTACATCAGCATGTTTTTAACCTCTCTATACATAGGGTCTTTCTAGAAACTCTGCAGTGACGAAAAGGATCTTTTCATCTCTGACATCTGAACCACACTGAGATCTTTGATCTCCAATCTCAAGCCACCAAAAGTTAACCCAAGTTGCATAAATGATAGAACCAGACCCGTAAACGCCGCCTCTTTCCCCTAAACTCAACTTAGTGATTATATTCTTTTGGGTTTTGCCTCAGACTCTTCTAGAAATCAACTTTTTCCCCTGAAGCTCGGGAATAACATGAGGTAAACCCACTGCTTTTCCAAATTCCAGAAATCTAGGGACGCAGAGTTGAGCATAAAAAAGATGACTGTGAAATAAGTGTGGAGGTGAGCACGCCTCGCTCCCAGCTTTGGACTCTACCAGGACACAGGCTCACCACGTTTCTCCTTTGTAGATTCCGAACAAGTTTCATGAGCCAGTATCTCACAAACATCTGCCTTCATTATAATTATATTTCTATTTCAGCTGCACCAAGCTATTTACAGATGAGCCTGTTCATAAAGAGCTTTATAATTAAGCAAACAGAAATATCTTTTTATAGGATGCAGATCTAGGGGTGATAATCACACACAAAATACACAGCAACAGTTGCAAATAGAGTGTTTAACGCTAGTTATATAGTTAGTGATGTGCTCAATAAAGCCTGACATGTCTTTGTTCCTAAATACAAGAAAATATGGTCTTTGCTACACAGCAGTGTAAACTGTCTTCTTCTCCTATTTTTTTTAAATAAAGGCCATATTTTTCAGGGTGGGTTCTTAAAATGTGTGTGCATGTGTGTGTTTTATATAACAACAGGGTTACAACACACACACACACACACACACACACACGCATATCCTCTGGCTTAGCAGGATCTGAAATCTGCCTGGTTCTTGGAGAAAGAGAACTGATTCTAAATATAAGCAGCAATGTACAGAGGCACCGAGTGTGACAGATTAAATTAGTAGATAGTAGATATTATGCGAAGGTACCATGGGAGTAGCTGCCAGACAAAAAGAAACCTAAAATACTAATCACAGCATAAAAGAAATTTCTTGTGTTCTAGTTAAAACCTAACTAAAGCACTCTGTTTCCCAGGAGGGCCAATCTTTGCCTGTGTGTGTTTCGCTAACTCTTCAGTCTGTGAGTCTCAACACTATGCTTTGAAGTTGTCCTTTGATAAAAAGTGTTTGCTTTACAATTTTGTAAGCTTTCTTGGCCATCCAGAAATTAGGCAATCCCGAAGATTTTGAATAGAAAACAACCATTGTTGGGACGTCTGGGTGATTCAGTCAGTTAAGCATCTGACTTCTGGTTTCGGCTCAGATCATGATCTCATGGGGTCATTGAGTTTGAGCCCCTTGCCCAGCTCCAGGCTGTCTGCATGGAGCCTGCTTGGGACCCTCTTTCCCTCTGCCCCTCCCCCACTTGTGTGCTCCTGTGTTTTTTTTCTCTAAATAAATAAATAAATAAATAAATAAATAAATAGACTTTAAAAAAAGAAAGTGGCCATTGTTTGCTAAGATTCAGTTTTGGCATAGAAAGATTCATATATATCACACAGTGCTATGTCCTAAAAGATGTATCTCTGGCTCATGCCTTGCCCTTGAGAGTGTACAATGGTGCAATGCTTTAGAAAATGATCTGACAAGGGCATGCGTGTACACACACACACACACACACACACACACACACGTTGTCTTAAAATAGCCATGTCCTTTGACCTGGTAATTTTTTTTTAAGTTTATTTCTTTATTATTAAGAGAGGGATAGCACAAGTGGGGGTGAGGCAGAGACAGAGGGAGACAGAATTCGAAGCAGGTTCCAGGCTCTGAGCTGTCAGCACGGAGCCCAACTCTGGGCTCCAACCCATAGACTGTGATATCATGACCTGAACCAAAGTCAGACACTTAACCAACTTAGCTACCCAGGTGACCCATTGACCTGGTAATTTCAAATGAATGAATATACATGAAAAACAAAGAAGTCCAAAAAGCATTAATAAAATAGCTTGTATAGAACAAGATGTTTATCATATTATTTACTACTGTTGTAAAAAATGAAATGTTCTCAAATGTCCAATTGTGGGAGAATTTATAAGGTTATTTATGGTACATGCATTCAATGAAATATCTTCTAGCCTTAATAAATGGGTTTTCTAAAACCTTATAGTGATTTGGAGGAAGGTTTACTCTATAATGTTAAGGGACAAAAACACAGTAAATTACAGAATATAATCCCAACTATGTAAAGATGGAAATACAAAAAAAAAAAAACAGAATGAAATATGTCAAGATGCTAACAGTGTTTAGATTAGAAAGATGGGTTTTAAATGCATTTTATTTCATTCTTTTAAAATGTTTATTTATTTTTGAGAGAAAGAGTGCAAGGGAGGAAGGGGCAGAGAGAGGGGGACAGAGGATCTGAAGCTGACAGCACAGAGCCCAGTGCACAACTCCAACTCAGGAACAGTGAGACCATGACCTGAACCGAAGTCGGAAGCTGAACCGACTGAGCCACCCAGGTGCCCCTCATTCTTTTAAATAAAGTGAATTTTAAAAATTTCAAATAATAAACTTTTACTAATTTCAGGTTCAGTAGAGGCTATTTAAGAAACTATGGGCAACCTCACTACGCACAGAAATAATAAAAGTTGGAACCCTTTAGCTGTGCTTTAGAGGATTCGCCTCCTTGGCTGGAGCAGGCAAACACTTTCCATTTATTTATTGAATGTCGCTGTGTCCCGGGGCCCATGTCCTGCCCAGTCTTTTAGAATCGGTGTTCTGTAGACACAGCACTAAGGGTTCTGTGTGTGTGTCCCCAAAACAGCCACACTGGTTCTTTAAGCAAAGAAGAGTGAGACTGCTGCTTGAAAAGGTCATGGTCTCTGGATCTGCAAGTTGTGCCATTTTCAACACGTTTTCTCACTCGTTTCCCTGGGCTTCTCTCTTGTTCTGTGGGCCCGTGTGTTTCTCTTTGCCCCTAATTTTCCTCCAAGCCTCTTCATATCCTGTGGCCCCCCACCTACTTCTCTCTTCACAGCTCATAAGGAGGAAGAACGGATCTTTACGGAGTTTCAGCAAGAGGTCAGGTGATTTTCAATTTGGTAAAACCTTTTCATCTTCACACTCTCCATGAGAAGTGGGTATTCTGACCTCCTTTTAAAGGGAAGCCATCAAAGGCCCGGGGCTTTTGCCCCAAGTCATCTGGTAAGGAAGGGGTAAAGTAGAAATTCAAATTTCTCATGTGTCTCTTACTGAATCAAGTCCTCACCCATGCCATTCAAAGTTTTCTGACATTAGACCCCCAAAGCCCATTACAGGGGGACTCTGATGTGAAACTCAAAAATTAGAATCGACTTCCAAGGCCCATTACAACCCAGTGTGTATGAGTCACCCACCAATTTACCAAATCCACTTTATCTACTTCAGCTACTTCCACAAACAGCTTTGATCGCTGACAAGATTAAACATAATAATGAGCGGGAACAAAATAAAAACAAAACGATACCAAAGCAGTTCAAAGGAGCAGGTTAATTAATGTTACTTGACATCAGATTGACTCGGCCACTGGGCGAGTCCCTCCTTAAGCTCTGTAGGCTCATATGAAGAGCTGCTTCCTTTCAGTTTTATTCAACTTGCTTATTGTTTGAAGAGGTGTTTTCTGATTGTTGTACAAGATTCGATAAATTAATTAATATTCAAGTCCACCACCTGTGAAAACATTGTAGCCCTGGAACACATTTCCTGAACTTCCAGATCAAAGGCCTGTTGGCTTGTCCACGGATTTAACACTCAGTTTAACACTTGGTTTAACACTCGGCCATCACCATCTCGATATTTGTAACAACTCCAGAACAAGGAACCCTGTATTTTCATTTTTCACTGGGCTCTGAACATTATACAGCCAGATCTGCCCAATAATCTACTTGTGATTCCACACATGGTGGCCCCTTTTTTGGGTTCTTCACCTGTGAGCCTCTGAGACACTCACACAGCCGGCCAGTCCCCCCAAAGCTTTCTGGGTGCTGTGGTGTTATTATTGTCTGTTCTCCTGAAATGATAGCATCATAGATCTCTTATCCCTAAACCGCCACTCCTGTGCATACTTTCCCTTTCGCTTTGCCCAGCATCCAATGAGGCAGAGCCCCACGTTTCTACACTGGCCTCTTCTTTCTGTCTCTTCTTGGTTGAAGTTTGCAGGGCTCCTAAAGCTGTACCCGTCACCTTTATGTCAATGACTAAAAAAGAAAATTGCATTTCCATGACCTTCCTCTCCACCCTTTCAATCCTGAATTTCCACATACGGATTTGCTGTGACTTTTAGCTCTTCTAGCAATTCCAATTCAGCAAGTACAAGATCCTACTCATCACCACTGTCTTTAAATTGGTTCTTTCTATACAGACTTCTTTTTATGGTCAATAGAACATCCTACCATACAGACCCGCACCTCAGTATAATTTCTGAAACCCTTCACACTGTCACCTTTCCCATCCAATCAATTCTTTTATCTCCACACATCAAGTCTCAGAACAAACCCATTGCTGCAACCCACTCAAAGCCAAGTGGGTGGCAATTACAATTATCAGACACTTTTTGGTACATATCTGAAGACACCAACAGCTGGAGTCAGGTGAGGACTCTGGGTTTTTCCCTGCAACATCAGATGGGATCCTTAATGAAAACAAGTCTCTGCTGAATTCTGACACATACACATTCATCTACACATACATAGGCAAAATCACATCCAACAACCTGTTCTGTTGGACTGGAGAAGTCCAGCCCTCTATGCTTTCCAATGCTGAGTATTTCTCATGAAATGTCCCATCGGTACTGATGTGACAATACTCTAACAGCATCATTCAGCCGAACTTCTAGTTCAAGTCATATGACAGAAATCCATCCAACATCAGCTAAACACAGACGGGCTTGGAATTCTTAGCCGAGGGGCCTATTCCAAAGGATGTTGGCAATTAGGCCCACTGGGTTTTTCTAGCTTGTTCACACAAGGGCAGAATTGACTGTGTAATTTATCTAAGCAGTCCATATGTGTTTCTTCATCAGTTTTATTTAATTAGTAGTTTTAATTATGTATTAAGCACCAGTGAGCCCAACAGCTAAAAAATCATAATGAAGGCTATGACCTTGACAATGAGCTGCGTGTCTGGTGTTTATGGTGCTTCCATTCTAAACTTCACCTTCACTGGGGGGAACCAAAATCCGTGCCCAACATTTCTTGCTTTCCTGTTTATATACTTCTATTGAATCTATATGTGTTCCTAAAAATAAATATATATGCACAGTTTTATTGTAATTATTTTTAACCAAAGGAGATTATGTTGGGTGTAGTCATTGTGAGTTTCCCACCTACAATAACTTACTAATATACCTTCACCATGTGGTGGTAGTTTGCTTTGACTATTTAATGTTTTTTTAAAATATTATATTTGAGAGAGACAGAGACAGAGAGCAAGCAGGGGAGGTGCAGAGAAATGGAGACAGAATCTGAAGCAGGCTTCGGGCTCCGAGCTGTCAGCACAGAGCCCGATGAAGGGCTCAAACCCACGAACCCTGAGATCATGACCTGAGCCAAAATCAGACGTTCAACCAGCTGAGCCACCCAGGTGCCCCTGCTTTGACTATTTAATAGCATTGATTTGTTCATCCACTTTCTAGGTGGTGGACACTTAGTTTATTTCCAGCTTTTTTTTCTCTTTTGAACAACAGTGTACAAACATTCTTGAACAAACCTCTAGTTATACATATTCAAAAGTTTATCTTGAGTATAAACTGAGTTGTGAAACTCAGGAAAGCAGGAAAGGTCAACAGAGTAGATGAGCGTTTGGAAGAAAATGCCACCTGTCCCCCAACATGGTCCCAGAGGTGGGCTTTCCTACCAGTGGTGTAAAAGAGTCTTCTGTGCTATGCATCCCTCCAGCATTTGATGTGGTTCAATTTTTAAATTTTTTTTCCAACATTTATTTTTGAAAGACTGAGAGGGACGGAGTGCAAATGGGGGAGCAGGAGAGAGAGAGGGAGGCACAGAATCTGAAGCAGACTCCAGGCTCTGAGCTGTCAGCACAGAGCCCAAAGTGGGACTCAAACCCACAAACCATGAGATAATGACCTGAGCTGAAGTCGGACACTCAACCGACTGAGCCACCCAGGCGCCCCAATGTTGTTCAACTTTTAACTTTTGTCAACTGAATGGATGTCAGCATGGGTTGATTTGCATTACCATGATCACAAAATAATCAAGTATTTTTTGGCTATTAAAAGTGTGTTTGTCTTTTGACTTTTTCTACTGAGTAAATTCTTAATGAGTTTAAAGAGTCTTTTATGCATTCTTGACATGAGTCTACATATATATCTTAAACATCATTCACTTCACCAATAAAAAACCACCCACCTTCTAATAACATTTATTATGTTTTTTTAATAAATATTGAATATAATGGGAGTAAACTATAGCAGCAAGACTTTTGTCAGCTTCCTCAATAGTATGGACCTTTGCTTAATACAGATCCTCACTTAGTGTATATTAAACGTTAACTAAGTGCCCCTTCGAGTGTTGTTTAAAATCTGCAAGTGTGGAACACCTGGGTGGCTCAGTCGGTTGAGCGTCCAACTTGAGCTCAGTTCATGATCTCACGGTTCATGGGTTCGAGCCCCGCATCAGGCTCTGTGCTGACAGCTCAGAGCCTGGAGTCTGCTTCTGATTCTGTGTCTCCTCCTCTCTCTGACCCTCCCATGCTCATGCTCTGTCTCTCTCTGTCTCTCTCTGTCTCTCGATAATAAATAAACATTAAAAAATTAAAAAAAAATAAGACCTGCACGTGTGGGTGTGTGTGTACGCAAGTTGTTGAAATGTTGAAAAAATCTTGAAAAAAAACAACACACACACACACACGTGCACACACATAGCACCCTGTCTGAAGTAAATGACAGTGCCACGCTCGTCTCTTCCAACCCCATGGACACCACCTTGTGTCCCCACACCAGGACCCAGTGATACCTTCCAATGGCCCTACCTCCAGTCTCTCTCCTCTCCATGCAGCCTGTACAGCAATCTCAGACTCCCATCTAAAATATCCGTTTTGTTAACTCTCAAACTCAAAGCAGTGCTTAAACCTTTTCATTGCCTAGCAAATAAAGTAAAAATTCCTAACCCAGTGCTCTAGTCCACTTGACCCTAACCTACCCCCCAGGCAAGCTTACTCCTGCTTCTTCACTCAAGTGGGAAACCGACTGGACACAGATTGTCTTGGCCTCTTGACTACCTCTTCCATTTCCCGTCCATAATACAGTCTTGAAACACACCTTTCTCTTTGCCCCTACCCCTCTGTTTTCCCAGACCACTTAAGAGGCAGCCCTTGAGTGTTTTGTTTTCATTCTGCTGGCCTGGCTGCTTCTCCGAAGTGAATGTTCCCATTCATTGTGTTTTCTTCCTTTTAAATTTGACCAAGGAGAACTAAGTGAGGCAGATAATACCATGATTCCCTGTTGTGATCAGAACTGGGGAAGGGAGGCACAAACCATTGCATGCCAACATACCAGTGTACATTGTCGTTTTGTAACATTACCATGCATTTAGATTATGTCCAAGGACAGACCACATTCATAAATGTCAACTATTCTACAAACCTAACTGTAATGTCTTTAAGTACTCTTTAGACTCTTTTTAGTACTCTTTTCCTAGCCTGAGACAATGTAATGCAGGATGTCATGGTCTGTCATTGACAATCACTAGATTATTTGATTAATTTCATAAGATAGAAGAGTCCATTCGAGGAGCTATGGTTATGGTCAAGGCCCAATATACAATCCACAGCTGGCAATCCACTTGTAATATATGTTCACACACAACAGAGCAAGACTCACTTGGGTGAGCAGAGTATTCTTCAAGATCAGAGTATCACGCTCTATTTATTCTTGCATTTCAAATGACACATTTCAGAGGGGGAAAGAAAGACATCGTCTATTATATGTTTTTAAAATTCTATCATGTTAGACAGGATGATGTAAAAGAGCGTAACTATATGCAAACGATGCTATGAGTATGTGCATAAGCATCTTCTTGGAGCTCATGACTCAGGGTTTCCAGTCTATCTCTGCTCTGTGATTGTTACGTGTCAGGATACAGCACAGGAAACAGAAATGACTCCATGTATTGGTAACCCCAAAAAAGATTGAATATAAGAAACTAGGTGCCAACAAAGTCATTGAACAGACCAGAGCAACGCACATGAGAGAGCCAGCCACTGATGAACTAGTGGTTCCACTGCAGTTCAGATCCAGAAGAGAGGAAGCGGGTGGCGCTTCCCAAATCTGACACACATACTTCTGATGCTTGAGGACGGCTCTCATTCAAAACTCCAGCTGCTGAGCCTTCACATATCTCCAAGCAGAAGAGAATAGAGAGCCAGTCCATAGTGTGCGATGCAGAAAAGAATTGCCACCGCATGCAGAAGCCAGGTTTAAACTCAGACCATCCTTGTGCAAGTCTGTTAATATCTGTGAATTTCAGTTTTTACACCAGCAAGACAGAACCAAGTACTGACTTCAATGCATACAATGAACTAGTCGAGTGCCTGGAATATATGGCTGCTTGCTAAACTGCAACTATTTTTGCCCCTGCTCAAGAATACCACTGTGGCAATGTTGGCAGTCAAAAGGTTGTTTTCCCAAGCTCAAATGTGTAACTGCGGGTGAGAACAAACATTAAATACCAACTCTGTGCTGGGGGCTTTCTTGACCCAGCTGGTTGACAATCACAACAAGCCCAGGGGCTGCGTCTTGCCATTTCTATCCTGCTGCTGAAGCCCCAGAGGGCCAGAGAGAGCACGTAACTGACAGAACGTGTAACAGGACCCCTTCTCCCGCCCACTCCCCACCATAAACACACACACACACACACACACACACACACACACACACACACACCAGCCAGCTGAATAAAAGCCACATTATGCACTTTATGCCACTCTGGAAGGTCTAACATGGATGTCAGAATCTCCCTCACTTCACTCCTCATTACTCGCGGGGACAGGGAAAGTGAAGACATCTCTGATCACAGCCTTTCTACAGAGTGACAACTGTCTCCTTAACTCTCCATGTTTTATTCTTCACAGCTTCATGTGAAACTTCTGCTCCACTCATTGGCACTGACAAAATTTCCATCTATGCTGATTCTTCCTTCTCCCCTAGCCCTCTGGTCGTGAAGGGCTCATTCATTCATTGGGGCATCATTGCACATGCATGCCTAGTGAGCTCGGCTCCCAGATGGAGAGTCAGAGACCAACAAAGCTCATGCCCTCCCCCCAAAAGTGCACAGTCCTGTGAACAAGAGAGATGTGCACCCAACTTACTGCAGAAACATCTGAACAGACGTCACTTAAATGCCTGACTCCAGACTGCAGGAATTTTAGAGAATAGGATTAAGTGTACCCCAGAGGGTGTACACCAGGGGGCATGATGAGGGGAGGCTTCATCCAGAAATCGCTTTCGAGTTGAGATTTGAGAAATGATGTATTTCCCCAGGTGGAGAAGCAGAAGAACATTTGGGAGTTCTAAGGCTTAGGATGTCCTACAGAGAAGCTCGGTCTTTCAGCGTCTTTCACGTCACTCAACTCAGCTGACACAGTGCAGGTGATGCCTGCACGTCATGGGCCACTGCATTTTAGGAGAGAAGAAGGGATGTGGCAAACCTTTCTATTTTATTTCTATCTATATAGTTATTTATTTACTTATTTGAGGTATAATTGGCCTACAGTGTGATATTAGTTTCAGGTGTAAAATACAGTGATTCAACGACTCTATACATTGCTCAGTGCTCATCACGATAAGTGTACTCTTCATCCCCTTCACCAATTTCACCCATCCCCTATCCACCTCCCTTCTGGCAACCACCAGTTTCTTCTCTGTATTGGAGAGTCTTTTGTTTGTTTGTTTTTATCTTTCTTTTCATTTTTGTTGTTGTTGTTTTAATTTCTTAAATTAAATTATGTGGTATTTGTCTTTGCCTGACTTATTTCACTTAACATTGTACATTCTAGGTCCATCCATGTTGTGCCAGATGGCAAGATCTTGTTCTTTTTTATAGCTTAGTAATATTATATGTAATATTACTATTATATATATATCCATCCCAAATCTTCTTTGTCCATTCATCCATCAGTGGACCCTTGGGTTGCCTCTATAATTTGGTTATTATAAATAATGCTGCAATAAACATAGAGGTATATACATCTCTTCAAATTAGTGTTTTCATGTTCTTTGGGTAAATACTAAGTAGTGGAATCACAGGACCATGTGATAATTCTATTTTAATTTTTTTAAGTTTGTTTATTTTGAAAAAGAGAGAGCACACACACACACACAGTGGAGGGGCAGAGAGGAAGGGATAGAGAGAATCTCAAGCAAGGTCCATGCTATCAGCACAGAGCCTGATGCGGGACTCGATCTCATGAACCTCAGTTGAGATCATGAGCTGAGCTGAAATCAAGAGTCGGGCACTTAACTGACTGAGACACCCAGGCACCCCTCTATTTAAATATTTTTTGAGGACACTCCATACTGTTTTCCACAGTGGCGGCACCAATTTGCATTCCCACCAATAAAGTACAAATGTTCCTTTTTCCCCACATCCTCACCAACACTTGTTATTTCTTGTCTATTAGATTCTAGCCATTCTTATAAAGTGGTATCTTTGTGGTTGTGACTTGCATTTCCTTAATGATTAATGATGTTGAACAATTTTTCATGTGTCTTGTTGCCCATCTGTATGTCTTCTTTGGAGAAATGCCTATTCATGTCCTCCACCCATTTTTTAATTTATTAGTGCTTTGGTGTTGAGTTGTATAAGTTCTGTATATACTTTGGATATTAATCCTTTATCAGATATATTATTTGCAAATATCTCCTCCCATTCAGTAGGTTGCCTTGTCATTCTGTTGATAGTTTCTTTTGCTGTGCAAAAGCTTTTTATTTTGATGTAATGTCAATAGTTTATTTTTGCTTATGTTTCACTTGCCTCAGGAAACATATCCAGAAAACTGCATCTATAGCCAATGTTAGAGAAATTACTGCCTGTGTTTTCTTCTAGGAGTTTATAGTGTCAGGTCTCACATTTAGGTCTTTAATCCATTTTGAGTTTATTTCTGTGTTGGTGTAAGAAAGTGGTCTAGTTTCCTTCTTTTGTATATAGCTGTCCAGTTTTCCCAACACCATTTATTAAAGAGATTATCTTTTCCCTATAGTATATTCTTGCCTCCTCTGTCATAAATCAATTGTCCTTGTAAGTGTGGGTTTATTTTTTGCTTTCTATTTTGTTCTATTGATCCAATGTCTATTTTTGTTTTTTATTACTGTAACTTTGTAGTAGGTCTTGAAATTTGGGATTGTAATACTTCCAACTTTGTTCTTTTTTCTCAAGATTGCTTTGGCTATTCAGAGTCCTTTGTAGTTCCATACATACAACTATTAGTATTATTTGTTCTAGTTCTATGAAAAATATTCTTGGTGTTCTGATAGGGATTGCATTAAATCTAGATTGCTTCAGGTAGTATGGACATTTGAACAACATTGGTTCCTCCAACTCATGAGTGTGGAATAACTTTATATTTGTTTGTGTCATCTTCTGTTTCTTTCATTGATGTTTTATAGTTTCCAGAGTACAGGTCTTTCACCTCTTTGGTTCAGTTTTTTTCCTAAGCATTTAATTTTGGGGTGCAATTCTAAATGGGATTGTTTCTTAACTTCTGTTTCTGCTACTTCATTACCGTATATGGAACTACAACAGATTTCTGTATGTTAGTTTTGTATCTTGTGACTTTACTGAATTCATTTATCAATTCTAGTAGTTTTAGGGGGAATCATTAGGAGTTTCTATATATAGTATTGTGTCATCTGCAAATAGTGAACATTTTACTTCTTCCTTACCAATTTGGATGCCTTTAATTTCTTTTTCTTGTCTGACTGCTGTGGCTAGGACTTCTAGTACTAAGTTGAATAAAAGTGGTGACAGTGGACATCTTGTACTCTTCCTGATCTTAGAGGAAAAGCTCTCAGTTTTTTCACCATTGAGTATGATGTTAGCTGTGGGTGTTTCATATATGGTCTTTATTATGTTGAAATATTAGTAAAACTTTTTAAATGGCCCTTGTCTCTTGGGTCCTGCAATTTCTAACCCATTGTTATTGAAAGAATGGAAATACCACCTGGTCCCAGATATGACAGATAGCAGGACAATACTGAAAAGGTGAAAACATAAGTTGAAGCCTAGAGCAAGGTGGCACCCAGCGCAAGGAAGGGTGAGTCTCCAGGTACCTGGTGTGGTTAAGGAGTGGGTGGAAGATAGGGCTTAGGGAGGAGAAAGTAGCAGTAGTGGGCACTGGTTATGCCCTTAAAACCCCCCCCATAACACGTGTTCTTTTATTATCTTGTCTTGCATATATAATGTCTTTTTACATGGATCCTGTGTCTAGGTTAAGAAACTATATCTGATTTAGTTTTTTATTGTTTTCTCAACAGATATGTCTATATATATCCCCCAAAAGAAAAATATAACAGCTCTGAAATTACTATAAAGAAATGTTATTTTGTTGGTATACAACTCCCGGTGACTCATAGTGCTGGGTAGGGTAAGGATCTAAATATCAATGAAGCTTTCAGGAGACCATCATTCTCTACTCCCTGCCAAGATTTTCCCGCCCACTGACAGCAGGAATACCTGGTAGCAGGTAAGCAAGCAAGCACAGTACAGAAAGACTAGCCAGGAAAATGCAAGGCGCACAGCAGGCATTATTCACACAAGTCAAGCTTGAGAATGGCCACAAGACTCATCTCTGTTGTGAAAAGTAAGTGTAAGACTTTTCAGAACTCTGCACACACTCCCAGAACTGCAGTCAGGGGCCAGAAGAATATGTGAGGTCCCAGCTCTTGCTGAGAAGCACAGCTAAATCTTACAGGTAGCTGGGCTGCTTCAGTACAAGGACTTGGGCTCCTTGACAAGATGGAAATAAGCTTCCTGCTGCAAGTCTCCTCCCACTGAGGGTGGAGAGCAGGCTCTGAAACCGCCCCGGGCTAGGGGAGGTTTAACAGGAAAGAGTCTATCTAGAACCACTTTGCCCAGGACCCAGACACCAACACTCCAGCCAACATCTCCAGGGTGAGGAGAGTTTGCCAACCCCAGCTGCAGATGTGGTCCTTTTCCGATGTTGTGTCAGAGTCAAATGCACCTCTACAAAGGGGAAATTAGAGTTTTAGTGTAATGCCCTCCATCTAGACTGTCTGAAACAGACTAGTCTGATTTGTTCTGGGGAGGGGATCTACCTGGCGGGATTCTGGAATATTGAGGCTGGAGGAGGGAGCATCACACCCAAATTTATGAGGACACCATCGTCAAAGTGAGTGTGCATAGTGAGTAGAGTTGAGAACTGATCCCAAAGGAAAAGTTTAGTAATTCACTGAAGAATATCTTAATGAGTCCTTAAAACTGAGGGGCTAAAAGATACTTATGAAGCCAGAGCATTAAGGTAGAAACATTTTTGAGCAATCATACAACTTACACCAGAAAGGCTATGACTTCATTGGCCAACAGCATCCAAGTCTCTGTGGCAGCCTACAGTGCCCCATGTATTGCTGCTTAACCTCCCTGTCAATGCAAGAAATAAAAATCAGACATACAACGTAGAGGCAGGTTCTCCCAGGTGATGGTGGAGCCACTGGTCCTCAGTCAGAAAACACCTCAAAGATGTGATTTGGGCAGTTGTTCGGTGATAGGCCCCCTAATCACAAAAATTACTTTGGATTGAGCTTTGTGGGTCACTGGTCTCCCAGCTAGCAAGGCTGTCCATACAGCCAGGTCTGGGTCCAGTATGAAGTAGAACCCACCAGACCAGGCAGTGGTCCCTAAAGTTTCTTTAGCACTCCATGGAGAAAATGGCACGAGCCCCCTGAATCTCTTGATTCACCCATGTTGGATCTCTTGGGTGCCAGAAAGAAACCAATGAATACTTGAATGAATAAATAAATGATTGAGCAAAGGAATAAGGAGAAAATGAGTGACAACGTAGCATAACCTTTTGAGCCAGGTCTGTGGTTGATTATCTGTTGCATAAAAACACTGTAATTGTGTGCTTCTTTCCACTGCCTGTATTTCCTTGGGCTGGGAAATTTCATCTACACCCTTGGTTGAATCTCCTCCTGTATGTGCATGCCTCCAGTATCCCCATTTCCAGGTCAGAGTCAACCCCTGAGTCTCAGACTCAAATGCATGATTTCTTCATTGTATGTGTCGAATTCAGATATCCCACAAACACCTAAAATTCCCAGTGTTTCAAGCTCCTGACCTGTCTGCTACAGTTCAATTACTTATGCTCCCTTGTTCAGTGAGAAGAGTCATTTCCTTGTTGATCACCCAAATCAGAAACCCCAGAGTAGTCCTTACTCCCTGAAACTTTCACATGACCACGACCAGTCACACCCTGGTACTTCTGTCATAGCACTGGCTCCCAATATGCTGACTCCCACCACCCACACTGGCCCTGCTCTGACCCAGGAGGCAGTGGAAGGCCTTCTGGGTCATTCCAACCATCTCAAGGTATCCATACCTGCATTTTGTTCTATTCAAATCTATTCTCTGCACATCAGCCAGGGTGCTCTATCATAGTAACATCACCCTGATGATTACAATCCTTCAGTTTTCCTCTAGAGCCCTCAGGATAAAGTCCAGACTCTTAAAAAGTTTAGAATGCCCTTCCTGGTCCCTCACCTGCTTAGCATTAGACCCAATAAATTACTGCTTCTTTCCTACTCCCTGCAGTCTCCAATCATGTTAAACCACTTTCAGCTCTCCTAAGATATGGCTCTGGAGCCCCAAGCTTATCAATGTTTTTTATAATCAGAATAAAAATATATTTTTGAATGAGCTTTTCATTCTTGATTTTAGGGTCAAAAAAGAATGGTAGAAATTGAGAGATCCTAGTTATACAAATAAGAAACCACAGAAAGATTTCTAGACATATTTCAGAAGAGACACTGACATAAAAAAGTTAAGTAGCAAGTCATCATGGAGAAGTGGTCCGATGCTGGAAAGGTCTAGAACGACCTCTGGACACTCTTATGGTTGCCAAGAAAGGGAAGAAGCTAGCAGGTAAAACTTCCCAACTAACGTCCTGAACAACAATTTTCACTGCCTCCTAAAATAGAGAGACTGTGGAGTTGAATAATGTTGCAGAGAACAGAGGGATGTCTAACAAACAGATAATTAGAATCTTCTAAAGAGTGGGAAGGTGTGGCTTTCATGACTAGCTTTAAAAATAGTGATCTTTAAATCCCCAATGGTGTCAGAATCACATGAGAATAGGTGGAACATTGGCAGCTCTGTTAGATGAGTAAATATAGAGTGAGGACCTAAAGAGCTGTGGTTCAGTGAACATGTGTTTCAGGAGACTCTTCCCCAGCACACGGCCAAACCCATGCTGTCTACACTGTGGGGAGGCCAGAGCTGGAGGTTGTGCAAGGCAGTCCCATGGAGGCTCACTGCTCCAAAGTCTGGGGGGGCCAGAGGTTCTGCCGCAGGAGAATGAGATCGGCCACTTCATGAAAACAGTGCAGAACAGCGATGCTCCCAAGAAATCAGTAACTAAAGCCCCAGTAATGCTGACGACACACTGGCACCTCGTGGAAGCCAAAGGTGCTCCTTGGTCCAGGCTGAAGGCTGCATCATAAGAAGGATCTCATGGGTTAATAAGGATTTTTTGTAAGTTCACCCAAAACCTCTCTGGCATAACCTCACCAGCATGTCACTTTAAACATATTTACCCATGTTGGGGCACCTGGGTGGCTCAGTTGGTCAAGTGTCCGACTTCAGCTCAGGTCATGATCTCAGGGTTCGTGAGTTCAAGCCCCGCACTGGGCTCTGTGCTGACAGCTCAGAGCCTGAAGCCTGCTTCGGATTCTGTGTCTCCCTCTCTCTCTGCCCCTCCCCTACTCACGCTGTCTCTGTCTCAAAAATAAATCAACATTAAAAATTTTTTTAACCTATTTACCCATGGGAAATGCCACCTTGTGACACCAAGCCAGATGTAGACTGCCTGTCTTAGACTGCTTCAGGCCCATGCTAAGGACAACCTAACTACTTGACTCATTCCAACCCCAGCGCTCAGGCAAGTCACCTGTTAAAATGCAGATCTTCTGGCACCTGCTAGCAGAGGCTTCAAGTGAGGCCCAGGAATTCACATTTTAATAGCATCTCAGTTTATTGAGATGGAGGAAATGCACAGATTTAACTCTGAGATGCTATTCTGTGTTGTCTGCTTATTGGTCAGCTACACTACTGCCAGTTTCACAGGCGGGTTGTTCAAATGCTGAAGCACGAACACCAGTTCTTAATAAAAGCAAGACTGCTGGTTTTGTTCTCAACTCAGTTGCTATCAGTATTTTTACCAAACTGCTGGATGGAAATAAACCAGAAGACTTCATGACTCTGAAATTTTCAGATGACACTAGGTGGGGAGAGATCGCCAAGACGTTATTAGATAGTTGGACGAGGATTTTAAAAGGTTCTGGCATTCCTGGGGAAAAAATAAGTCAAAGCTAACCAGATGAAAATAAATATGTATAAATAATCAGGCCTGTAATTTGAGTCAAGAGTAATATGCCCAAAGATGAGCCTGGTTTGGTAGGTAAACAGAGCTCAGAGGTTTGAAATGAGCTCACCTGGGTGGGTGCCATTGGATGCCAATGTTTAGTGCTCATGGCAAAGGAAGAGAGTGGCCCCAGGACATCACACTTTGGAAACCACATCTGGAGTGCTGGATTCCACACTGAGAGCCGTATTTATGAGGAAATTTACAAACTGAAGTATTTCCAACAGTGAACACTGAGATGGTGATAGTCCCCAAAACCATTCCATATGAGGAAACAGTGAAGAAATGGGGGGGTCACTCCCATGGAAGATGGTTATCACAGCAGGTGTCAAATCTGTGACAAGCTCTGATGAAGGGATAGTTCACTCACTCTTTGTTTTTCTAGGGAGTGAGACTGAGGTCATGGGAAGAAATAACACAAGAGATAATACCACTAAGAATGGTATTTGTCTGTTATTCTTGCCAGCTTACCTCCAACATGGGGCATGCTGGCATACGCCACTCGTCCAGCCTCACAGATAATCACTGTCTCACTCCTCCGGGCCCTGCATCATTCTGTCTCATTTGTCTCCCAGAATACACCTCTTCATTATTGTCTCCTCCCCTGTGAATCTTGGCCCGATCATCTCCCGCACTGCAAAGACTCTGCCATCCAGGCACCAGCCTCTGTGCTCCCTCAAGCCCCCCTGTCCTTCTCCATTACAGCTACCTCACTGGTGTACCAACAAATCCCTGTTTCATTCACTGAGCTACGAACAGGTCTTACTGATTTTCTTATCCCCAACAACTAACAGATTCTTAAGAAATGCAGAGAGACATGGGGGGAGAGAGAAGGCAGACAGAGAGGAAAAGAGTCTAGGACCCATAACTAATTTACTGACGCCTCCCAGGTGTGAACTACATCAGGAATGAGACCAAACTAGAAGCTTCACTCTTAGAAATGGCTTTTAAGGCATGACTAATGACGTCCTTTTAGAAGAAATCGGTCTACAGAGATGAGAACTCAGTCTGACGCACTGCCATGAACTCTCTCTCTATGAAAACCACATGGCAAGTTGGCAGTGAACTCTTGGTAAGGGATCCAAAGAGAAAGAATAGAAATGTTGTTCCTTAGAATTCTGTAGTGGCCCCTGAAGCAGAAGAAACATAATCTCAATCATTTGTTTTACTTTAATTCTCTTATTTGATTGCTAGTATTTCTAAGATAAACTACGGATCTTTATACTTAAAACGGATTTATCCTGAACCAGTAGTATTTCATTATACACAAAGACAATATTATGAAAACGAAAATTATCCTAATCAAGTATATAAAACATTAAAGTTGAAAGCTGGATTGAATCATGTTGCACTGCGTATGGGTAATGACGAATAACGCTTTCTCATAAAAGTAGTTATATGTGACTTATTCTTTAAAATGGAGTCAGGAAGTAACAAAACTATTTGTCATTAAACCTACTGTGTTACAGCTCCCCAAATCTGCAGACTTGAAATTATTTGCCAAATACCCTATCCTGCAGCCAGATGAGAGAAAACAAATGGCACTTGATGTGTGTTCCAACAGAAGAAGCTGAAAAGATAAATTTCTCCAAAGAACATATACTAAAGGCCAACGAGCGCATGAAAAGATATTCAACCTCATAGTCACCAAGAAAACACAAATCAAAACCTCAATTATATACCACTTCACACCCCAGTAGGATGGCTATAATAATTAATAATAATAATAATAATAATAAAGACAGATTACAACAGGTATTGGTAAGGAAGTGGAGAATTGATTATACAAATCAATTATTATTGATTATACATAGAGTTACCATGTGACCCAACAATTCCATTCCTAGGTATATACCCTAGAGCAATGAAAATATGCCCACAAAAAAAATGTACACAAATGTTCACAGTAGCATCATAAATAATGCAATTAGAAATGATAGCCAAAAAATAAAGACAACCCAACTACCACCTGATGACTGGATAAATAAAATGGGGTATGGCCATACAATGAAATATTATTTGGTCATTCAAAGGAACGGAGTACTGATGTGTGCTGCAGCACAGGCGAACCCTGAAACCATGCTAAGTAAAAGAAACCAGGCACAAAAATACACATATTTTATGATTCTCTTTATATGAGATTTTCAGAATGGACAAATCAAAAGAGATAGAAAGTAGATGTATGACTGCCTAGAGCCGGAGGCAGAAATGGAATGTCTTGGGGGGAATGTTAGCTAAAGGGAATGTATTTCTTTCTGGACTAATAAAAGTGTTCTAATACTGGTTTTGGCAATGGTTCCATAACTCTGTGAATACGTTGAGAACCATTTAAATGTGCACTTTAAATGGGCTAATTGTATGGTATGTGAATTATACCTCAACAAAACTGTTACAAAAAAGGATAATCAGAAAACTTTAGGCAAGAAGAAATTCAATACGACATTTCTCAAATTGCAACTTTCTAATTTTTTTCTCGTTTAGAAGAGAAACTATAAGAGAGATGTGATTCTAAAAAGAAGGCTCTAAATAACTTTTCTGAGGGTTTAATCTTAAGGTCTAAGAAATTGGGCAAGTGTTCCCATTGGGAAATAATAAAGGGTACCAGATACATTTTTAAACTTCACTTAGAACTTAAAAGTGGATTTGAAATTCAAATATTTAGAAGAAAATATAAATTACCTGGTAAGTAATAATAATGTCCCTAGAGAACCCAAAATTAAACCGCATCAGAAATTACATTCTCAGAGTAAAATCTCTGTAACAACAAAATACAACTCTGTCCATCCAGCCTTGAAGTCTCCTGGATTAAGAAATATTTGTAAAAGTAATAAAACCATCTGAAGAGAAAGAGATGAACGTTTTATCTTTCCCAGAATCACAGGATTTTAGAATAGAGAACCAGTTCCATCAACCCTCATAATTCCTAGAGGAAGACACCAAGGCCAGCATGGAGGCCCCCCTGCGAGTAGCAGAGTCAGAAAACTCAGTCCAGATCTCTACCTTCCCACTCCCACTTGCTCTCAGCCTGAGCCAGGACTTCCGAAATGAGTGTTTGCCAAGTCTGTATGCAAAGAATTAATCTGTGCCTCTGGTCTCTCCCGCATTTGTTCTCCACCTCTGCTGTGCTCTGGGGCAAGCTGGGATAGGGGTCGACTAACTGGTCCACACTTCATCATTTCTGAGAGAAGATTTCCATCTAGAGGCTTCCTTTAACCAGGACCCTTCTGTAAGTGTCTCTCATCCCTGGGGCTGTTTCTTCATCTCTGTTCAGTAAAAACATTTATCCATGATTTTAAACTCCCCGTCTGTCATGCACTTTGTACCTAAGTGGGAACAGACCAAAGTTCTGAGGCATGACTACACTAAGTCCCTCTTCATTAGCTCCTCCCCACCTATTTAGTATCTTCTATTTAGCGAATTTTCTATAGACAGGCATACATGAAGAATGAGCAGGTTTTCTTTCTGTCTACCAAGGAACACAGGAATATAGGCAAAAACCAGAACCGATTTGCCAACTCTTGTCTGTCTCCTCCATGACTCCAGGCAACATCCTGAATTTCTCCCTTATTCTTGGTTATATGAATTAATAAAAACATCCATTCACAGCAACTGACGTTGCAAAACACTCATTTTCATAAGTACTGTCTCATTTGCTCTTCCCAGCCACTACGTGGAGCTGCTCATTAATGACCACGTTATAGTTAAGCATCATGGTCTTGGTCACACAGTGATCAGGGAGTGAGCTGGTCTTCTACCTCACAGCTTGCTACTTACCTGTGTCTTTCCTATACTGCAATACCTTCCAGGAACCAGACCATAGCTAGGAATATCATATGCCAGATATTAAATCCTCTGATTCCTATTATTTGCTGGACCTCCCATGATTCTCTCACCAGGGACATAAACAGTGCCTCCGTGCCGTTCATTAAACATCTCAACACCTCCCTCAAGTCAGAAACTGTGGCTCTGATGGCTGGCCAGCACCCCTGCACAACGCTGTACACAAAAAGCAGATGTGAGTCTATGTCGATCCCCAGCTTATGTTTTCATCACAACAAAGAGCTATGTGGCTTCTCACCTGAGACTTTTTTACCAACATAGAGATTCAAGGTACCCAAAGTGATGAGATACCAATGAATCTGTGACTAGGATCTTCAGGCTTAGAAGCCAACAATCCCTAAGGACATATAAGATGACTCCAGCAAAGAACTCTTTCCAGATTGTACTGGCATTCCATCCCATCCTCTCAGGAACATGCTCCCATCCCAGTGGGAACACCTGTGCAGCTGAGATATGCTAAAGATAGTCACAGGCTCTAACAACAGCCAGGTTTTTGACTTCAACATTTCTAAGTCCCTCATACCTCTGGAACTGTTATACACAGTGGCTTTGACATGACAACCAGAATTTATGGGCAGTTCATGTAAAATTTTTAAACAAAGTGTTAGGTTTCTATCCAAAAATCATAGAAATCTATAGCCAAGCAAGAAAACTTAAAAGAAAAAAATGCTTTTTCTATGCATTAAATAACTGTTAAGCAGCAGCTTTTTCACAGATTTTCTGCTCGGAAAAAGAGATACAAAATTGAATGAAGACATGGTACTTGCCTTTAAAAGGTTCAGCATCTAGTATAAGAAACATAGTCTGACTTATTTCACTTAGTATAATATCCTTTGGTTCCATCCATATTTTCACTAATGACAAGATCTTATCCTTTTTGTGGCTATATAATATCCCTGTGTGTGTGTGCGTGCATGCATGCACACGTACACATGTGTGTGTCACAATTCCTTTATCTGTTCATTACTTAGGTTGCTTCCATATCTTGGCTATTGTAAATAATGCTGCAATAAACATCAGACTGTGTATAACTTCTTGAATTAATGTTTTTGTTTTCTTTGGGTAAATATTTAGTAATAGAATTACTGGATCATATATTTCTATTTAAAATTTTTTTTAATGTTTATTATTTTTGAGAGAGAGAGAGAGACAGAGTGTGAGTGGTGCTGAGCTGTCAGCACAGAGCCTGACACAGGGCTTGGACCCAAGAACCGCAAGATCATGACCTGAGCCAAAGTCGTACACTTAACTGACTGAGCCACCCATGCGTCCCTGATATTTCTATTTTTAATTTTTTGAGGAACCTCCATACTGTTTTCCACAGTGGTTGCTCCAATTTGTTTTCCCACCAACAGTACACAAGGGTTCCTTTTTCTCCACATCCTCACCAACACTTGTTATTTATTGTCTTTTCGATTTAGCCATTCTTATAGGTATAAAGTGATATCTCATTGTGCTTTTGACTTGCATTTCCCTGATGATTAGTCATAGTATTTCACTCATATGTGGAATCTAAAAACAAAACAAAACAAATGAATAAACAAGCAAAAAGCAGAATCAAACCTATAAATATGGAGAACAAACTTATGGTTGCTAGAGGGAAGGAGGTGGGTGGATGGGCAAAATGGGTGAAGAGGAGTGGGAGATATAGGCTTCCAGTTATGGAATGAATAAGTTACGGGAATAAAGGTACAGCCCAGAAAATATAGTCAATGATATTGTAAGAACATTGTATGCTGACAGATGATACCTACACTGTCACTTGTGGTGAGCACAGCATATATAGAGATGTTGAACCACTCACTATACTGTATGCCTGAAACTAACATAAAGATGTGTATCAGCTATACTCAAATAAAAATTTCTTAATTAAAAATGGAAAGAAACATATGCACACATTATCTAAGCATGATGTGCTAAGGATGACTAGATAGATTTTTACAGTACTATGAACACAAAAATGGAAGCCTCACATTTTGGAGAGACTTCGCCAATGAAGTGATATTTGAACCAATAAGAAATAAGAAGAAAGTCTATAACCTATTTACCCTTAACAATGTTTCAGTAGCTCCCTGTTGATGGATTCCAACAACTAACTTTTAGAAACACCAGAAAGCCAGCACAAGTCACATCCTTATGTCCCAGCCTGCTTTTGTAAAGAACAGTATGGTTGCTTTTCCAACAAGGAGAAAATAGTCTTTCAAATCTCCACATGGCCCTTCAAAGCCCAGTAAATAAATACATAAATACATCCCATCAATGACATAGAATGCCTTTCCATTTATTGAGATAATATTTCATGCACTTATTAAATAGTCTTGTATAAATTAATCACCATTAGGTTTACTATTGTGACTAGAACTAGCATCATTTATTAACTTTTCCAGTTGGTAATTGCTGGTGAATACAAGTAGTACTGATTTTACTGATTTTTGTATCCAGATGTCTTGCAAACTCTCTTATTAATTTTAATGGTTTCTTGATTCTCTTTTTCTTTGTTTTTCTAGGTCTATGATAATATCAACTATAAGTAAAGAGTTTCACTTTTCCTTATATCTCTTATTTTTCTTAACTAATAGCACTGGCCACCACCTCTAACTCCATGTTAAATAAGGTGATGGTAGGCAGTATTCTTTTATTGTTTTCTTTCTTTGTATGGGTTTTTAGTATTGGTGTTTCTCTCTTTATTCTATAGATTATTAAGCATTAAAATTTGGGGGTAACGTACCAGAAGCTTCTATAGTTCACCAATTTGACAGCTCACTCTTGCTTTTTGTGATTCTTCACACTGGCCTCTTTTTCCAGTTCCTTAACATCTATAGGCTTCTTTCCACCTCTTGTCGTTTGCACATAAGTGTTTCCTTTGCATCATGCTCTTTATTTTATCCTTCAAAATTTCTTTCAAATGAAACAGCTTTGAAAAAGCCATTCCTTATCTGCCCTTCGCCGTACCAAACTTCTCATTCACTTGCTATACTCTCTCTCCCCAGCCTGTACTCCTTTGAAAGTTCTATCAATCGAGTAATAATAATTTCCAATAAGATAAAGTCCAATTAACTAACAATAGTGCTTTAACAATGGCTTAATCCTGGGGTGCCTGGGTGGCTCGGTCAGATAAGCATCTGACTTTGGCTCAGGTCATGATCTCATGTTCGTGTGTTTGAACCCCGTGTGGGGCTCTGTGCTGACAGCTCAGAGCCTGGATCCTGCTTCAGATTCTGTGTGTGTCTCTCTCTCCGCCCCACACCTGCTTGTGCTCTGTCTCTGTCTCTGTCTGTCTCTCCCTCAAAAATAAATAAAAACGTAAAAAAATAAATGGCTTACTCTTTATCTTTCCCGCTAGATTGTGAGTTCTATAAAATGGGAATATGTTTAACTCATTATCTCATATATCTCTGTATATGTTCATAGTGCCATGAACATGGTACATAATAAAAGTTTATTTAATAAGTAAACAAAGGTATAGTGTAATAGAAATAAAATACAAATGTTAATAATTTTTAAATTCTTACTAATTTACTTTTTAAATATGTCATTTTTAAATCCAGTGACTTCCTTCTGAAGTTTGTTTTTTTTAAATTTTTATGTTTATTTATTATTGAGACAGAAACAGAGCATGAGAGGGGGAGGGGCAGAGAGAGAGGGAGACCCAGAATCTGAAGCAGGTTCCAGGCTCCGAGCTGTCAGCACAGAGCCCGATGCGGGGCTCGAACCCACAAACCATGAGGTCATGACCTGAGCTGAAGTCAGACGCTTAACTGACTGAGCCACACAGGCGCCCCCCTTCTGAAATTTTTAATTGATGAACTAAGTTTTGCTATTTGTATATGTAAGTCTTATCTATGAGTTTACCAAAGGCATAGTCCAGCTGCAAATGGCAAATTTGATGTACTCTACACTAACTTACGCATGCACATATGCACACATCATAGCTGCTCATCTATTTCCCCCAAAGTGCACTTTGAGACATTTAGAGAAATGCTTTCTTAGTTGGAAACAATAATGATTCGTCATTAACGAGTTCTTGGTGGCAGCTCCTATAGTATAGAGTATGCATGGTCCTTGGTTTCAAAGCCCTAAGCAGATAGAAATCTCTTCACACTATACTCCTGGATTTTTCCATTTTTTTGTTATTTTTCTTTGAGGTGGCAATGTCATCATAAAAAGACTTCACTCTAATTTATATTGTTCATATAGCAGACAGATCATTCATTTAAGGTGTCAATCACCATGAATGTCCGTACGTTCCAGTGGTTCTCAGCACCCGTGTCCTTCCTAATCTCCCTGAGGTGGAAGTGCAAGACTGTCAGTACCATCTCTCCCAGCCATGCATTGTAGCCTCTCTCCTTGGTGGCGGTGGCGGCCACTTGGTGTAGCTCTAAGCACTTTCATGCATTTACTCATTTAATCCTCCCAGTGACCCATTTTGATAATGAGAAAACAGAGTTGGAGTAAAGTTAAATGACTCACCTAAGAAAGAGTTTCTTCCCTGCTCTTCTAAACTCTCCCCTAAACGAGGCTCTATGACAACTAAAATACCTGTCCTTCTTTTAGAAACAAATAAATTAAACCCAGCCTCATAAGAGTTCTTAAACTCCAGAGAAGAAACTCACACACACTGTAGTACTTTATGAAGAATCCCCTCCATACTTTCTCAGAATAGATACATACAAAAAGCTTAGCATATAAGACATATTTTTATTGTCTCTCACCCTAAGAAAAATGTTTTAGGCACACACTAAATTGTAGAATTGGAGAAGAAATTTTAAATCTAACTCCCTACTTGCTGCCAACAAGAAATATTCCCTAAGTTTTTCAATAAACAAGGAGGTCCAAGACATTCAGGAGTCAATAAAGTTTGAAGAAAGTCAGTCGATTCAAAGACCCAGATAGTAGCCCATTTGGCTTCTTCCACCCTCACTCACCACTTGTTCTTCATTGACTGAGCCTACAATCTATAGGTAAATAGAGAGAATTATGGTAGCAAAGCTAGAATCAAGGATCATGGTTATGTTTATTCTTTTGATATAAAGGTTAATAATATGTGAATTGAATTATATCTTGATTATGATACCAGTATAATAAAATATTAGTTTTTCTTGGATCCCTTGACTAATTAAGAAGATGTGTGGATATCTAACATATTTTCTGAAATTCATACATAGTCACATATGCCCACCAGGAGTTTAAGTCAAAGAAAACTCTATTAAAACAAATAATTAATCTTGACCCTTAAGCAGATACAAAAGTCATAAATGAGTTTCTTTTTCTTCCTTGTTGAGAATATTAGCCAACATCCCATTGTTAACTCTGGCATTGGGTAGGTTGAACCAACAGACCAGTCTGTTTAGCATAATTTCATCTAATCTTCAAATTAGCAAGAGTTCAGCCATGACTTATGACTCTCTGACATACACAAGGGCACAGAGTATAGATTTAAGAGAGGTCATTTCAGTGACTAACTCAACAGCAGATTTAGTTGGACTGGAATTCATTAGGGATGGACAGTATTTGGCTGATTATCCAAAATTCCTAAGGTTTTTCCTATTTCTATATCAGATTTCAGATTTACTGGGTACAACTCTTTGTGTGCCTTTTTTTTTTTTTTGATTAATGATGCTAAAAGGATTTTGGTGTTTCAAACTTCGTACACAAACCTAGCAAGCAAAATCTCCGGTAAACGTATTCTAAGCTCTTGGCATACTTTCCCCACGAGCAAATATTAACTCCAGATAGCATTTATTTGCTTTTATAAAATAATCACTGTAATAGTGGCATGTAATTGCTTGAGGTAAATGCTTATCTAGACCGAGAATTAATCAAGTTTAAGCTCCTTAATAGAACCTGGTCAGAAATAATTTATTTCTTGCACAGCTTACATTTTATAATAACCACGTGATTTTCCTCTGGTTTTGCTTTCCAACTCCAACAGTGACTTCACAGACTTGCATTTCACCTTGCCTGTGCTGTCCACACAGGAACACAGATTAGTGAGTTCTGTATCATATAACACAGATAAAGCTATGGGAGACACCATGATTTGCCTTCTTACCCTACATCTCCAAGACTGATCTTCTTAGAGAGAGTCTTCCAAATTAAAAAATTGTTATTCTTGTGTAGTTAAGTGCCATTTCTACTTTCCTAAATGTTCAGTACATCCTGATATGAAACAACTGCTCTCTACAAGGCAACCATACTATAAACATCCATATAAAGGTTTTTGTGTAGACATAAGTCTTCAGCTCCATGAGCTAAATACCAAGGGGTATGATTGCTGGATCATATGATAAGAGTATATTTAGTTTTGTAAGAAACCGCCAAACTGTCTTCCAAAGTGGCTGCACCGTTTTGCATTCCCACCAATGGTGAATGAGAATTCCATCCTCACGAGCATTTGGTGTTGTCAGTGATCCGGATTGTGGCCATTCTCATAGTTGTATAGTGGTATCTGATTGTTATTTTAATTTGCATCTCTTTGATGACACAAGATATGGAATGTCTTTTCCATGGGCTTATTTGCCATCCATATGTCTTCATTGGTGAAGTGTCTGTTCAGGTTTTTGGCCCATTTTTTTTATGGTTATGTTTGAAAGAGAGAATGCAAGCGTGCATGGGCAAGGAAGGGGCAGAGAGACAGAGAGGCAGAGGATTCGAAGTGGTCTCTGAGCTGACAGCAGAAAGCCCGATGCAGGGCTCAAACCCACAAACCATGAGATCATGACCTGAGCCGAAGTCAGACACTTAACCAACTGAGTCACCCAGGCACCTCTCTTAGGCCCATTTTTAAAACATGATGTTTGTTTTCTTATTGTTGAGTTTTAAGTGTTCTCTACATACTTTGAATATTAGTTCTTTATCAGATGTGTCTTTTGCAAAT
Organism: Cryptoprocta ferox; assembly: GCA_028646485.1. Taxonomy (NCBI): domain Eukaryota; kingdom Metazoa; phylum Chordata; class Mammalia; order Carnivora; family Eupleridae; genus Cryptoprocta; species Cryptoprocta ferox. The sequence continues at coordinate 127,393,673 of CM053576.1, read as the reverse complement.
ATCTTCTCCACAAAACCAGTCTGTGGCTTGTCTTCTAATTCTCTTGATGTGGTCTTTTGCAGAGCAGAAATTTTAAATTTTAATGAATCCAGTTTATCAATCATTTCTTTCACAGATTGTGCCCATGGTGTTGTACTTAAAAAAGGAGGCAACCAGAAGATCATCTAGTTTCTCACCTATGTTATCTCCCAGGAATTTTATACTTTTGCATTTAATACTTAGGTCTATGATCTATTATGAGTCAATTTTTGTGAATGGTGTAAGGTTTGTGTTGAGATTCTTTTTTTTTTTTTTTTTTTGCATGCAGATGTCCAGTTGTTCCAACACCATTTAAGGAAGAGATTATCTTTGCTCCCTGGTATTATCTTTGCTCCATTGTGAAAGAACACTTGACTGTATTTATTTTTGTGTCTGTTTCAGATTCCATTGACCTACTTGTCTATTCTTTTGCTAATACCAACAATGGTATTACTTGAATACTTGATTTATAGTAGATTACTTGCTTACTTTGATTACTTGATTACTATAGATTTATAGTAAGTCTAGATGTTGGGTAGCATCAGTCCTCCAACTTTATTCTTCTCCAATACTGTGTTGACTATTCTGAGTTTTTTGCCTCTCCATATAAACTTTAGATTCAGTTTGTAATATCCATAAAATAGCTTGCTGAGATTTGTATTAGGATTGCATTGAATCTACAGATCAAGTTGGGGAAAACTGACATCTTGACAATATCAAGTCTCCTTATTCATAAACATGGATTATCTCCCCATTTATTTCATTCCTCTTCGATTTCACTCAACTCAGAAGTTTTTTAGTTTTCCTCATATAACTCTGGTATATATTTTGTTAGATTTGTACCTAACTATTTCATTTTTGAGGGTGTGTAAATGATACTGTGTTTTTAAGTTCAAATTTCGTGTTCATTGTTGGTATATACAAAAGTGACGATTTTTATATATTAACCTTGACGACTTTTATATATTAACCTTGTATCCTGCAAACTTGGTATAAATGCTTATTAGTACCAGGAGTTTTTTGGCAGATCCTTTCAGACTTTCTACACAGACAACCATGAAATCTGTGAACAAAGACAGTCTTATGTCTACCTTCCCAATCTGTATGCCTTTTATTTCCTTTTTCTTGTTTTATTGAATTACCCAGCACTTACTGTATAATGTTAAAAAGCTGTGAAAGGAGACATCCCAATATCAACATTTTATGTTTCTGTTTACATAAACTTTCATTTTATGGTATGTGTCCACATTCATTTTTAGGTAAATGAAGAAATCTTTGGGGGATTTGCTCCAAAGAATGGCTGAGGAAAAGTTGCACTTAGAATAGCAATTATTGGTATGCAAACAGAAGTCCTAAAAGAGCTTTAAAAGTTTGTTTTGCCCAGGCAATGTATGTATTTCACTGCAATATTAACTTTGTCCTAAGGAAAACTTCTGAACAAACAGAATCTCAACCTAACTTTTCTGTACAGTAACTTTTGAAGTGTCTAGAAGAGGTAGATTTACCAAGAAGCTAAAGTTGTAGGAGCTTTGTCTTCCACAGGTTTCTTGAGAGGAGACCTTACAACGCATCCATATGGTTGAAAAAATTCATAGTTTTGAAAAACTTGTCAAACAAAGACATTTTAACTGCAATCAGTTAAGACCTCTTTGTACTCTCAGCTCCTCCCATCATATTTCTCTTGGATTCTATTGGCATGGTTTGTGCAGTTTTGTGTTTTGGATTAGAAGTTGAGTGAAGATACACTTGGCTTGGATTTCCTGGGGTATATTTATATGATTCTGTCCCTTTCGTGTGTAGTTAAGTTGTAGTTGTCTATCCCAGTATAGGAACACTTTGAAGGAGTATTCTAGCTGCCCAATGTGCCAACTCCTATGGCATAGGGACATAAAAGTCCAGGGCCAGAGATCATATGGACATATAAATGCATCTTACCACATTTGGCACTGGAAATATGTGGAGTATGGATCGAAAGAAGGTCTGTCTAGAACCAGAAGCTAACGTGTGAAAAATTCTTCTGTTATTCATGTAGAGTTGCAAACTGAGGAGGCAGCTCTCATCAATGCCCAGTGGAAATGGAAACTCTCTCTGAGAAGAATCCAATCCATAATGCAGCCCATGCAATTAGAAATGCACCATGAATTTGCTTCTGAAAATCCAACGAAATATACTCTCTCAATACCCATATTTGTGAAATGCAAATCTGCGGCTTTAGTATAAACAGCAAGGCCATCTGTGTGTGGAGTTGTATGTTTTATGCATCCCAACTATCAATAATTAAAATAAAATTTAAACAACTATGTTAAGAAGACTGAGCTGCTCTTCTCTCTCTCAAATATTAGAAACCGTTGTCCAATGAAGACGCATGCATAGGATATGCCGCCAAAGATGCAGGAATAAAAAGTATTACAGAGAAGTGTCAAGTAGTTAATTGGTGAAAATCTTATGCTATTTTTCAAGATTTTGAGGTATTTGTGATACTTTTCAGCTGCTTAAAATTGATTTTCGCATTCTAAATAAATGTTCGCGTTCATTTTTATTTGTCTATCATTTTTATTCTTTTTCTTAAAAAGAACCGAAAAACTGTGCTACAATCTTCAGGCCACAAAACCTGGACCTTTCCCTGGTCTCCATTATTCCACTTACTGTGATTTTACTATAATCTAAATTGAAAAGAAACTCATGCAGCTTAATGTAAAATTGTTCAAGGAATTACTAACCATTATCCAGAGTTTGCAGCAACTCATTTTCTAGATGGCTACTGTTTTCACCTCCAACGTCTGGGTTGAGTAAGAGTAGAGGGAGGAATAGAATCTTGGGAATATTCTACAGCTGCCCTTCTGTAGTGGAAACATACAAGGCCCTGTGCCATACTGCTGCCTGCCCCCACCCACCAGCCTCACTGAAGCTTGGAGTGTCTCGTGGAGGGGAGGGCAGTGGCCAGGCCTCAGGGTCTTCCTGGTACCAATGACACACATGATCTGAGCCCTCATCATCTGAGCAGGAACAAAGGTGTCCCTGACATAGCACCAGCTTGTCCCTGGGGGAGACCACATTCTACTACCATCCTGGTTGTTTGATTTCCTTCTGGGATCACAGATGCTGCAGAATCTCCTAAGCTGTGTTAAGAGGAAGAGAAGAGAAAGGACTGTTCCCATGACTGCAGTCCACTGCCACCGCTCTGCTGTCTTACAGACACCATTCCTCAGGGTTCTCCTGAGAAACAGAACTGGGTGTGTGTGGTACATACATACACAGGTATACGCAAACATATGTAAAGAGAGAGAGAGAGAGAAGAGAGATTTATGCTAATGAATTGGCTCACCTGATTACAGAGGCTGAGAAGTCTCTAGATGTGCAACTGGCAAGCTGGAGACCCGGGAGAGTGATGGCAGAGCTCCATTCCAAGTCTGTTGGCCTGAAAACCAGAAGAGCTGATGGTGTAACTTCTGTCTGAAGGCTGGCAGACTGAAAACTCAAGAAGAGCCAATGTTTCAGTTCAAGTGCAAAGGTCAGAGAAGACCAAGGTCCCACCAGGGAAGTCTGGCAGAAGTCCCTGCTAGATGTTTGCTGCTGCACAGTCTTCAGTCAATCAGATGATCAGCCTACACTGGGAAGGCATCTGCTTTACTTAGGCTACTGATTGAGATGTTCATCTCATCCAGATACTCCCTCACAGGTACACTCCAAATAATGTGTGACTCAATATCTGGGCAGCTTGGGGCCCAGTTGAGCTGACATAAAATTAACCAGCAGGGACAAGAAGCAGCATCAAATCCAGCACCCCCTGTCTGGCTCTCAGAACAGGCTTTCCCGCCCCCACCACCACTCCCACCTTTGGATCAATTTCTAGACAAATGGCCCTGCTCAGTTCATTCACACAGTCAAAAACCATCTACTAAGCACGAAAGGTACCCAAATCGTACCTTCTACTAAGCATCTACTAAGCACGAAAGGTACCCTTAAAATGACCCAAAAATGTCATTTTAAGGAGTTGACACTTGCCCTACTGCACAAAAGGGGGCCTGTCTTAGTTCAGGTTGCCTTAACAGAACACTGCAGACTGGGGGGCTCTAACAACAGACATTTGTTTCTCATAGTTCTGGGGACTGGACGCCCAAGATCAAGATGCCAGTATGGTCAGGTTCTGGTGTGATTCTTCTTCCTACCTTGGACATGGCCACCTTCTTACTGGGTCCTCACAAGGTGGAGAGAGACAGCAAGCTCTCTGGTCTCATAAGAGCACTAATCCTATCATGGGGCCCTACTTATAACCTCAGCTAAACCTTGTCACCTCCCAAAGGCCCTACCTCCAAATCCCATCACATTGAGAGTTAGGGCCTCAATATAGGACACAATTTGGTCCACAGAAGAATCTATGGAGAATTTGAGAAGGGACATGACTAGGCTGGGTTTCGTAAAAGTCACTCTGATGTCAGCAGGGAGGGACATCAAAGAGGGGTAGTCTGGAGGTAGGGGGTTAGGAGTGGAGATTTGATCAATTGGAGGGGGAAACATCACCCAAAGCATTTTAGTGATTTAGTGGCCAATTAAAACTGTGACAAGATGGAAGCAGTGTGTGTGTGTGTGTGTGTGTGTGTATGTGTGTGTATGTGTATTGGGGGAGGATAGGTTCAGTTAATCGTGTGGAGATAAAGAATGATAATCAAAGCTAACATTTCACAGAATTTAATAAGATACAAATTAGGAGTTAGTTCCACTGTTTTGTTTTGTCTTGTTTTGTTTTTCTTTTCCAGTTTCATGGAAGTAGCCAACTGGGCTGGAGCCTGAGATTCTGAATTTATGACAAGCTCCTACAAGATGTCAAGATGCTGGTCCGCAGACTAGCTGGTCAAAGACATCATGGGAGGAGGGGAGGAGATCCAGCCATAATGTCTTCAGGGAGTCTGTGCTCCATATGCTTGCAACCATACACAGTTGTGCTGTGTGTCATGGAACACAATGCTAACCCTCTCTCGGCTTGGTTTGTCCATCTTCATGTTTAAGGATGGGGGTGGCCGGGAACCTCAGTGGTTGCCTGCAGGTCTGTGACTGCAAGGCATCTAATCTAATAAGACTCATTCCGAGAAGAACAGGAAGGCAAGTCCATTGTCAGCAACTGGCATCAGGTCCCAGGAACGTGGTACGAAGTTATCAGGCTGTAACAGGACTTCTTCCTAAAGGGATATTGGTATTAAACGTAGTTCTAAAAATGGGCCAGTGGTAGCTTAGGTTACTACAACAAAGTCAATTTCAAAATCGAACCTGCTTTAAAATCTTCCCTCTCTGTACCTCCTTAGTGCAGACAGAGGGGAAGTAGGCCTGGCAAGTAGGCCGAGGGGGGCTATGTAAAATCAGTGCCACTTCCAGGATTTCCCGCTTCATTTCCACCTGTGGATGGGGGGGGTTGGGGGGTGTCAGTGTTGTATTGCCCGCGTTAGGTGAGCTTCTAAATCTGGAAAAACCTCTAAGAATTATAAAACCCTTGGTTCATAAGAGCTATTTTGACTCTTCCCTCCTTTCAAATAATTTGCCTACGGGGCCCAAATTATAGGGTCTTCATCACCCACTAAATGAGTTGTCATTCTCATCAGTTCGCTTCACATTAACCCAGGATCCATAGACGAGGTGGGGTGAATGTAGGCCAAGTTCACTGCGTGTAATTTATTTGGTGTCAAGTAAACAAATCATCATACAGCAGAATTTATACAAAGTGCATGATTCATACCCACAAACGTACGCTCCTAACTGGAAATGTGCTATTGGCAGTGCACAACATGGGTGACTGGATTTCTAGGGCTACTTTCTAGCCGGGGCTGGAAGGCAGGGGTAACGCCGTGTGATACACAGTACATGCGGAGATGATTCTTGGGCCACAGGGCACCAGGCCTGGGGTAGCACTCATATCCTCAGGCCCAGGTGACACAACACATGTAGGGTGGCTTTCACATTTACATGAAACCTACCCCTTGCAGACAGCCCCCTTCTATCCCGTTCTTTATTGAGATAACCTCTCTTTGGTTGTGATGTGACAAATTGGTCTCATGAGCAGTTTAGCTACGGCCTGCAGGTAAACATTCTCAGAGTTAAAGTCACCCCAGGTGAACCTTAACAGAAGGCTCCAGAAGCCCCTTAGAATAGAATCTTGAACTTGGAATTTCAGATGGAGCTAGCAAGTCCGTGGGATGGGAAACACCCTCCCAAGGGGCAGGGGGCAAGTGGAGGGAGAGGATTCTTACATAAACAATGTCCCCTCCTGGCTACACCGTTCCCTCCCAGGTAAAAAATAATCACAGTAATAGATGCCGCATGAGCATCTCCCACGTGCTGCTGTCAGGGAGGATGTTCCGCCATCTAACTTCGTTCCCACAAAGACTCTTAGCCGGTGGCTCGTACCGTGCTTGTTGTGGGAATGAGGTATCCATGATTCAGAAGCATGAAATGGCTCGTTCAAGGGCTGGAAAATGATGGACAGGGAGTTCAAATGAGGTCTATTGGACCCCAAGTCCTGCTCTCTATTTCCACCGGGCTGCACTGTCCTTCCCCTCCTGCTGCATTGAGGCTCTTTCCTGGAAGGCCGTGCACTGGGCTGAGCGGCACATGGTGACCTCCTGTGGTGGCCCCCTGCCGGAGGTATTTCCACATCTTGGCTCAGTTCCGAGGCCTGCTGACCAGTTTCTGAACTGGGCAGGGAAGGAGATCAGTTAGATCAGGGCAGATGTCTCCTCGGTTCTGGCTCAGCGTGTGTTTAAGGGGTAAGGAACAGTAACGACAAAAAGGAAGCCATAAAGGCATTTTCCAAAGAAGCCAACGAGCTGACCTTAGCAGTCAAGTGTGGCAGGTGCTGTTTCATGGTAATCCTGTGACGTATCATCCCGAGCTCTCCTCCAAACATCTCCAAACATCTCCAAGCAATACCTACTCGAAAAAACAATAGTTGCCACCCATACACAGCACCCCCAAATGCTGGGGGACAAAAAGAACAGAAAGGCGCTAAGAAAATTTCATTGTGTCTTTCAAAAACAGCCAGAAAAGCAGGATCTCTCGGACGTTACAGGCAGTGGCTCCAACGATCGTCAGAGATAAATCAGTTCGCAGCAGCTGTGGGCTGCGAGTTCGGTCCAGGGCACGGGGCTGGGCTCATGTTAATGAAAAGACAAAATCTGGGTTGTAAGTCCCCAAGGTTTCATAGTGTCCTCTCTGTGGCATGTCTGTGGCCTGTATTTTCTGACTCCAATTCTTTTCGTTTTCAGATGGTCGAAAGGAGGGGTCTGCATGGACTGAAATCACGTTTAGCTCACTTTGCCCCCACAGGCAAAAGAGTAGCTTTTCCATAATTTCCTTTCCAGTCTGGAACAGAATGCAGCAAGGAACAGAGTTGAGACATGGAACCAGCAAATTCCCTCAGGAGATCTTTGCTCCAGATACTTTATATAAGATTTGGGCAAAACAGGGGATGTTTTCATGCCACGTTTACGATTCAGCTATTTTTCCAGAGATGGGTATTATCTCCCATTTACAGATGAGGAAACCAAAGCCCAGAAAGCTAAATCAATGAGTCAGGAGTATAGAGTAACCATGTAGTTCATGGGGTAGAAGGGCTGCCTGAGTCACCTGGGCCCGGCCGTCCCAGGCCTCTGGGCCTTTGTTCCCCATGTTCTGGAAGGTAGAATGTCTTCCCTTCGCCTGCAATCGCCTATCAATCTATCCAGACTCCTCAACCTCCTCCTGTCTCCACCCCAACCCTGGAAAAACTGCGCATGCTCTCAGCACCACCAGCAACCCTGTATGCACCTGGAGCCTTCTCAGGCTCTGGCTTGGGGGTCAGGCCACCTGTGCACATGCCTACGAGCTGCTGGGCACAGGGCTCTGAGTCCCTGCTGTCCCTCGACATGAACAGAACTGTCCGGAACCCAGGAAGCATTTACTGAATACTCCACCCTCCACAGGGGACAACAGGCAAACCAGGGCCACCCACAAGGGTCCCTTCCAGCAGGCCTAACCGGCTTTCCATTCTGCTGAGAGGTTCTCCCCTGCCTCAGTTTTCCCAACACCACTCAGCAGCGGGGGGCTGGGTTCCTTATTCCTGGGCTCCTGCTTCTCCAACCCGAGGTGAATTCACTTGGATGCATGGACTAGGATGAAAGAAGACTGAGCCCATCCCTGATTCAGGGAAACTCAGAAATCTATCGATAGTATGAGGCCGTATTTGTACCGGTTGAAAACATTTTGCGCAGATCAACTGTAAAGACTTCAGCACCGACGGCATCATCCGTCGAAGACAGGAAACATGAGGCAGCTCTGCAAATCAGCCAGCATGTGGGAGCTGGGAAGAACTCTGATGAGACAAAGGGAATGTCCCAGTGTTTGCCGATATCTGACTGAAAACTGTATTCAGCGCAGCCGTGACAGTCGCCCTCAGACGTGGCTTTCCGGGGGAGCCGTTTCTGACCATGAACTTGAGGAGACATCCACAACCGTGGACTGTTTTCAGTCCTCGTTGATTGTCAGGACTCCTGACAAACTCGCCAGGGATGGAAACTGCAAGAAGGGCACAGATGAGACTTTCGCCGTGTGTCTGAGCCCCCTCTCCATCTGGCTGGAGACCCTCTCGGAGAGAAGGTGCGGCATTTACAGAACACCGGGATGACAGCAATAACAATTTCCTCCAGGATTAAAGATTTCCTTGGCCGGGGAGAGGCCAGAGGTAAATAATATGCCCATGTGGGTGCAGATGTCAGAAAAACCAGAGTCAACCAGGTAAAGCTGGGTTTTGAATGAATATAATTCACTAGTCCAGCTGCAAAATGAATCTAACAGTGTGATTACACCACTCCGAAACAGCTGAGACCATTAAAGTTCAAATTGGCAGACTTGGACTTCGTACTGAGGGAAGAGAAGGAGCCAGGTTTTAAACAATTACAGTCCATCACTTTAAAAGGTGTGCAGGGTGCCGTGAAAGTACCTGTGTGTGTTCGGGTAGAAACATCTCCCTTTGGCGTCTTCTAAAGCTGTCTACTCTCTTGGGAAGGTGAGCACAGGAAGCAGGAATGGAGAGCAAGTGGAAATCGCTTAGCCCTTTGAAGAGTCAAACCCCGTCGCCAATGAAGGCTAAAAGCTCATTTTATTCTAGAAGCTAAACCTAAGGACACTAAACCTCGGCCTTTCTGGAAGCAACTTTATTCAGCTAGATGTAGGACTCCCAAATATCGTACAACTGTTTGAATTTGCCACAAAGCCTGAGTTTCGGTTCTGAAAGCAGTTGGGACCCCAGACCGTTAATTGTCCGTGGCCAGGAGTAAAAGAGAAACAACACATAGGTATAAGTATATATACATACACACGTGTGTGTGCACACACACAGTACACTTAAACTCACGAATAATATTTTCTTAAATTTTTTTAATGTTTTATTTATTCTTGAGAGAGAGAGACAGAGAACAAGTGGGAGAGGGGCAGAGAGAGAGGGAGACACAGAATCCGAAACAGGCTCCAGGCTCTGAGCTGTCAGCACAGAGCCCGACGCGGGGCTCAAACCCACAAACCATGAGATCATGACCTGAGCCAAAGATGGACGCTTAAGCGACTGAGACCCCCAGGTGCCCCACGAATAATCTTTTTTGACAGCGCTTTCTTTTTTCTTGTGAACATACTCGCATAGGAGCGCAGTGCTCGGGATTCTGAGTGCAGTGCAGACCTCCGTGTGCCGGAAGAGAAGAGTGAGGTAAATCAACAGGTGAGGAGAGGACTTCAGTTCCTGCTGACTAGGATTCCACCAGAGCCTTCCATAATTATCTGGAAATTTTCACAAATGGGCCAGGGACTGGATTTGGAAAAAAAAAAAGTGCTGAAAATGTGGCCTGGAAATTCTAGGAGGATATTTGTGGATCACAGGTTCCACTGCAAACGTCCTACCGCACATCTCTTCCAGGCTGTTCATTCCCACGAGACGGGTCATGGGTAGAATGGACTGGTCAGGCATTGGGACGCTCGCGGTTGACACGCCTCAGGTGGACCGTTGGCTCTCTCAAGGGCACCCCAGGCCTCCACAGAGCACCCGGTCTGCCCATCGGGGCACTGGGTCAAGGTGGGGAGTAGGGCTGGGTGATGAAAGGCACCCTGAGGAGAGGTTCCACTGCCCTCTACCCCCACCCCTGCAGCCACTATACTCTTACTCATTATACAGGACAGTTTTTTAGTGGCACACATTAAAAAAAAAAAAAGAAGTCTTACAGTTTAATTAATGGGGCGGGGGAGTTTGGGCACCCACTAGGCTAGGGGACTTCGTACGCATTCAAGCCTAATCACTCTTACTGGTTTATCTTAGTGTTTCCTCTAGATATTCTCTGGCTTTCTTAAAGCATCTTAATAAAAACAAAACAAAACAAAAAAAAAAAAAAACAAGAGGGCCTTCTAACTCCATTAGTCACAAAGAGTCACAGAGGATGGGATTTTTAAAAGCATCTTAATGTCCCTTGAGGGGCAAAATCCAAACTGGCGCTGAGTGCTGTCATCCGGAAGAGGTACTTCTGTGGCAATAAATATTTTGGAACTTACTGACCTATGTCAACCCTAGGGTGCAGGGCACATTTGTCACTTTTTAGGGTCTCCTTTCCTATCTGGGCCTGCCAAAAATTTCTAGAATGCATCATTTTTTTAATCACCAAATTTTACCATTTTCTCCCCTACCTTGCATATCGTATTAGTAATTCTGACAAACTGTACTTTTATACAGCGTTCTACAGCTTGTGAAATATATTTACATATTTTCTCATTTAACCTTCTATCTTATCGAAGGAAGTACCAACCACATCGACCATACCTTATCCAAAATGAGCTCCTTAAGTATGAAAAAGTTACCTCAAGAGAGAAGACAAATTACTGGAACAGATATTAGACTTTTTCCCATTGCAAATTATCTTTCCTAACTGGCTGTCTGGGAACTGCTCCAACCTGACCTGAGTTTCCCTTTGATAACATGGTGTTTCTAAGCAACCTTATTGGGTGGGCACGCATGCACGCGTGGCCAGCCACCACCGTGACTTCCGCCAAAATGCTTCTTTTGCTGGACATGCATCTAATTTGATGCCAGTTTTGACTGACATCAATTTTTATAGCAGACTTTTTCCAAGGTACAACCAAAAAAGATGCAAATTCAGAACTTCTCATGCAAATGGCTACCTATGTGACTAACTCAACAACGTGAAAATCAAACTCCCAACTTCCTTCAAGTGGATGCATAGCTAAGTCGTCAGGCACTCACAGCCCATTTTCAAAAGCGCTTTCTCTGCAAGGCGCTGCCCAAACACGACGGACGCGGTGGGGATTCACCAGGTTCTTTCTCTGAGACTCCTTCATGAAAGCCTGAAACTTCTCACCATGGAGGCGTAGGGGGGGTTCTACTCATCGGCTACTGTTTCTGGGCAAATCTCATGGGGTGATCAACATAAAACACGGCTTCTAGAAGCTCACCCTCTACCCGGAGCAACCTAGAGGGTCCACAGTCCCGGGATGTATTTAACATCACTGTGACCCATGATAATAACGGTAGTTTTTATTCGTATGGCATTTCCTGAATATATACTCTGTACCAGGCATTGTAGGGCTTGTTTCTTTCAATACCCACCGCAGTTATAAGTTGAGACAACTTTGAGACAGAGACTAGCATCCCTATTTTAAAGACGAGACACATGAAGATTGAAGGAAATGAGAGTTTGGACCGAGTGGCAGATTCATAGAACCTGGGCTTCAGCTCAGACCTGTATTACTCCAAACCGTCATTCTAGTCCCCCCTCCCCCGCCCCAGACCCTCGGACGCTCACGATGGGCTCAGCGTGCACTGATGTCAAAACCACGGAAACATTCACGAAGGCCCCGCTCACTCTTGACACTGAGCGTGCTTTTGGACTTGGAGCTGTAATAAAATTGTGTACAGTTCTGCCCTGAAGTAGGAACGATAAACCCTATTCATGAGTTTTTCTGGTTACACTGACTTGGTTTCCTTTTTTTTTTTTTTTTTTTTACTTTTTTACAGTCATTTGTGTTTTTTATGGGTAGCTTTTGCAAATAAATCCTTCACTGAAAAAAATCCTTTTATCGGTTTGCATTCTCAGATCCTGACGGCACCCGAGCTCCGACTCTTCAGGGAGGCCTGGGGAGGACTCAGAACATTCTCATCAGCTGTTTCGTCCCTCTCCAGATGTCCAGGAGGAGACGTCATCTGTGAACAATCCCCTGTGTCTCCCAAATAGCCTCCCATCTTCATACTTTGAAAGGCCCCGTCCCCCCTAAATAGGGCCTTCCAGATACTATATTTGGACCTTCGAATGTCTACTACCGATCTCCTCATTAATTATAGAATTCCTGCAATACACTGCCTCTGGAAATCACTGTCTCCTCTCTCCCTTTCTTTACAAAACGGCCCCGAATCCCACAGTCCGATAGTAGTGATTTCCAAATGGCAAACCAAGGCCTACTTGTGAATCAGGAGAGAAATTTCAGAGTTTGCAACCAGCTTTTCTCCTTTAATAAACAGAACAGAATAGTATGGGAAATATAAGAGTGTGTCATCGATGTCATTCGTTCTCCACCACAGGGGTCTTCTTCCCCCCAGGGAGCGCGAGCCACAGCTGGAATCGGGGAGGCCGGGGGTGCTGCCAAACACCTCACAGGGCACAGGACGGCCCCACAATGAGACAGTTACCCTGCCTAATGCCGACAGCGCGGACTGAGAAACGTTGAGCTATTGGAAGGGCAAGTACTGTCTCATCAAACTGGTTCCGTCATTATGTGCATGTGTGTGTGAGTGCATGTGTGAGTGCATTTTTTGTGAGTACGTGTGTAAGCATGTGCATGGGTGTGTGCCCATGTGTGAGTGTGTGTATGTAGGTGTGAGTGTGTGTGCATACATGTGTGAGTGTGTGCACAGACATGGGTGTGTGTGCACACGTGTGAGTGCATGTGTGCATGTGACTACGTGTGTAAGCATGTGTGTGGGTGTGTGCCCATGTGTGAGTGTGTGTGTGCGTGTGTGAGTGTCTGCACGGACATGGGTGTGTACGTGTGAGTGCCTGTGTGCATATGAGTACGTGTGTAAGCATGTGCATGGGTGTGCCCATGCGTGAGTGTGTGTGCATGGACATGGATGTGTGTGTGTGTGCGTGTGAGTGTGTGCATGTGAGTACGTGTGTGAGCATGTGCATGGGTGTGTGCCCATGTGTGCGTGTGTGTATGCAGGTGTGAGTGAGTGTGCATGTGCATACATGTGTCAGTGTGTGCATGGGTGTGTATGTATGTGTATGCACATGGGAGTAGACACATACTGGGCTGCAACGGGAAATTAAAAATGAATTCTTACTGTGTGATGAACCCTGAAGCTTTGCCCAATCCTGTCTTTAAAACACCCGCAGACGTTCATCTCTCGTGGCCAGGGGAGGAGGAGCAACACAGCGTCTGCAAGCGCAGGTGAGGCCGGACAGGCCACCCACCCCGACACCTACGGTTCCTCACGTGTAAAACCGTTTTTGTGACAGTAGGTCCTCCCTCAGTGGGCTGCTGGTGAGGACAGGACGAGGCGGCCCTCGTACGTCTGTCCAGGGCCTCGATCGGTGCCTCACAGCCAGCCAGGGCTCCGCCGACACCGCCTACTACTGGGAACATCTGCTTGACCCTGGACTTCAGGACGAAGCCGCTCGCAGGCAGCAGGCAGCAGCCTGCCACGGAAGGGCCCCAACTCTGGAGTCAGAGTCGCCGGGTCCCACACGCGGCCGCCGACCACTCCTCTCTTTGTAGGTTGGGTCACGTAACTTCACCTACAGCTTGTCGGTTTATTCAGTAGCGAATCAGCAATCGAAACGCCTCACCTCCAGGGGTTTTAGGGATGACATGAGATGAGTCACGTGACAAGTAATACACACACCAACTCACTAAGTATTAACCCCCACCCGTTTCCTTCAGTCATAAGTACCAAAGTACTTGTCACCTAGCAGGTGTTTAAGAAGTAAGTACATAATCTAAAGCTTCTGAATAACTAACACACCGTTTTCATCATAATGTGTAAGTTACCATTATAAATGAGGGGTAGAAGGCACAAAAGGGATAGAAGGATGTGTGCACCGACTCTGCTCTTTTATCTGCACAGGGATAGAAATTCCAGTTCCAGAAAAGCTTCGCCACATGTACCTTATATATCTTCACAGACAGCCAGTGTGGAAGGCGGGCAGCGGTGCCTTCCTCCTTTCACGGGTGAGGAAGCAGAGATGAATCACATGGGGAAGAAGGACGGCAGGCACCCAGAGCTAGACCCGGGGACCCCGTCCAGGCCTGGGGCCACCCTCGGCTTGCTCGATGACCTTGTCTCAGCTTCTCCACCCAATGGGCCTCCGGTGCCTCACTCACGGATTGAAGGAGCAGACTAAATTATGTCCAAGTTCCCTTTAATTTCTAAAATCATTATAATCGGGGCACCTGGGTGGCTCAGTCAGTTAAGCGTCTGACTTCCGCTCAGGTCATGATCTCACAGTTCATGGGTTTGAGCCCCATGTCGGGCTCTGTGCTGACAGCTCGCAGCTTGGAGCCTGCTTTGCATTCTGTGTCTCCCTCTCCCTCCGGAAGAGAAGCCCTCTCTCTGGGAAGGAGCCCCTCCCTGCTTGCACTCTGTCTCTCTCTCTCTATCTCAAAAATAAACATTAAAAAAATTTTTAAATCATTATAATCAATGAAAATCTGAGAGTCTCCCCAACAGAGATGGCCAGTGGATGACAGAAGCAGACCCAGAGTTGTGGCTGGTGGCTCGGGCCATGATCTTTCCTCCACACCCACACACCCCGCACTCAACTGAAGGGCTCCTGCCAAACACCTCCGTAAGACCCGAGGAAATTTTCACTCTTAAAAAAAAGATAAGCTTGCGTAAGATGGTACTTTGAAAAGAGAGGCATACAGCCGTATGGACATAAACCCATCAAGTTTTTCCTGATTGAACAATTGAAGCTTTTGGGCAAGGACCACGCAGGACCCAACACATTTTTAAGAACCAAATTATAACTGTATCAGCGAGTTCTTATCTGTGTCATTCTACAAAAGCGCATCCTAATTTTTGAGAGAGCAGCAGCGGACTTCCACTGAGAAGACTTAAAACAACTGGAGTTTGAAAGTTTCTGTCACACCCGGGGCCTGTGGTTTCAACGACACCTTTGTCTTCTTCTCCAACAGCACGCGCTGAAATTGCATGAGGCCTGACACTTTTATATGAGGACACGACCCTAGCCCGTTCTGGAGAAACTCCCCACCACAGGGTAGCGGGCTTGGAGATTTCGGTCAATCTGAACAACCAGCAGGAAGCACAGAGAATCAATCGAGCTTCTGTAGGTCTGGTTACTGTTCCTATATTTTAAGTCTCTGAGGTGCCCCAAGGGGCATCAGGACAGGCCCCTTGCTCGGCCTTCAGACCCCCTTTCAGGCCCTTTCCCATAGTGCACTGTCCAGGCTCCCTGCACTCTCTCTCACTTGCCTCTGCTTTCGCAGACAGTATTCCTTCTGCCCGAAATGTCCTTCCCCCTTCTCTGTCGGTGAACCTTATCCCCCCCCAACCTTCAAAAGGTTCTTCTCCAGCTAAACAGTTCCTCCCCCGCACCCCCCAGTCAGCACCGTGGCTCACAACAACCTTTAGTATTCCTCCTGTAAGAGCCGCCCTCTTTCAATGACTTTCACTGCACAAGTCTGTGACCCCCAAGAGGGTGGGAGCTGTTTTGTTCAACGCTCTGGTCCCAGGACTTAGCTTCACGGTACTTTACTTGTTCCACAGTCTTACTCTGCTAATCATGAGTTCCATAAAGGTCAGTGTCAGATCTACTGTGTTTTCCTGCAGGGCATACAGTCAGTGCCCAATAAATGTCAACTTTATGAATTAATTATGAGTTTCTAGAGGGCAAAAATTTTCTCGACTGTATGTGTATCTAATAGCACTTAGCACAATGCCTATGCCAGAATAGGAATCTGTAAATGTCTGAAGTAACAAGAGGAAGGAAGGTTGAGCCCTGTTATGATCCCGGCCCAACACTGGCTGGACTTAGTCTACCTTGACCAGATCTTTTAAGGACTCCTCATTAAGGAATTAATCAAAGTTTGTTGGTGGCCTGGGGGCTTAACAAACCAGTCAGCTTGGCTCCACTTATGCTCTAGGCTAGAACTTTCTTCTGTGCAAACATCACACGTCCCAGGGGCAAACCTCAGGGACTGATGGAGAGGGCAAAGGACTCATGGCCTGGCCTTTTAGAACACTTTTAAGGCACCTGCCTGGAATAATACAATTTTTCCATCTTAATTTTGCCACCGCTGTGCCAAGTTAAAACCCTAACTGTCCCACAGGAAATGAAAATCAGTTGGGGCACATCCGGTTGTATCAAACCTATCAGACTGACATCTTTAGAAACTGACTGTCAGTTGTGACTTCTGCCTCTACTTTTCTTTCAGACTTTAACTGGTGGAGCGACCTTTGTATTAATGTTTGTACCTCAGTGCCTCTCAAACTACAGTCTGGGGACACATGTCCTCAAGGTGATTCTGAGAAGAAGCTCGTAGGTCAAATAAATTCGGAGGTTTATGAGCTCTTCAGGGCCTTGCAGCCCATTTGTCCACTTCTCTCTGCTTAGTCCAGCACTTCCCAGACTCACTGGGCATGGAGTCTTTATACCTGCTGCCGTGGAAAGCACTAGAATGCACAATGTTCCAGGAAAGAGATCAGCAAACTTGTTCAGACAGGAATATCTCAGGCTTGGCCATATGAGACACTCTCATAGCCTTGTCTTGTTTTGCTTTATCCTTTTAAATAACTTTTTTCACAACACTTTAAAAATGTTAAAGCCATCTTAGCTCATGGCTTATACAAAAACAGGCCAAGCTCTGGACTTGGCCACAGGCAGCCTCTTGCCTACCTTGCTCTAGAATATTTTTCCCTGACAACCAGCTGTTGGGTGAACTTGAGTCCAGTAGCTTCTGAGAGCACCAAGTTTGAATGATCCTGGACAATCTTTACTTCTTTCCTTTTGGAAGTCAGTGGAAATCGTTAGTTCTCATAAAAGCATTTCCTGCGCAATCCCAGGGCAAAAGCTAAATAGTCCATATTATTCTAAGACTCCAAAGAGTGTTTTGATCACTCCCGCATGTCCAGTGCTGTCACACATGCCATATGTGGGTCACCACAACCCTGTAGGGCACAGCCTGGTGAGTGAGATTCTCAGTCCTGCTGTCCTACCCCACGATGCTCACGCCGCGCCCCTGCACAGTCCCCTCTCATGACCAGGAGGCTAAGGAGCCATAGACCATGGACAATTCCACTCGATTTCACAGGAACCCTAATGTCCGGAGCAGGGAGCCACACGCCAGGGCCACCCGCTCAAAGCACCAGCCCCAGCCGCTGACCAGCTGCTCCTGCCAGGCCTGGCTGTGGGTTTTTCCCAGAGAACCATGTCCAGTCAAGGGCTCTGGAATCAAAAACACCTGGGTTCAAATCTTGTTTCCCTAGTAACACTGTTTGTGTGATCTTGGCCATGTTAATACATTTCTTTAAAACTCAGTTTCTTGACCCAAAATGTGGTGCTGCCACGGGCCCTGCAGCACAGTTGGGAGGGGCCCGTGAGGCCAGGTGGGAAAGGCAAGTCCCGCCTGGACTTGGAGAAGAAAGAGTCCAAGAGGAACCGCTCGTCCCTCTCCTCAACAGCCCTCTCAGAAACACCTCTTTGCTGCCAAGGATGTGGAGCCGAATGAGACAGGGCCCCTGGCCTGCGCCTTCCTCTGAGACAGCTGCATTTTAAAAGGACACGTAAAACATCGCATGTGCAAGTGTGGGGAGCAGGGGAGTGGGAATGATTAATTGGAGCCCAGGAGCTGGGAAAGACTTCACAGAGACCTTAGAGCTAGAATCCTGGGGGAGAAAATAAGATCTGACCAGCTGTAGAACAGAGGCGAATCGATCTTGGGCAAGAAGGGGCATTGGGAACGAAGACGGAGCCAGCTTAGAGAATCTGGTGGTTGCTGGCAGGACATGGGACGTGAGGGTGGAAGTGGGGGTCGGGGGAGACGGGAGGCCGTGACATGAAAGTACACTCCCCACCCGGCTCCAGTGGGATTTGACCTGAAGAAGCTAACCAAACATGTCTTCCTGAGAGACAAGGCCACTGCCTGGCCTAGGATGCAGCTAGGACCCCCTCCTCCTTCTATATTCCCTCCTCTTCCATGAGCCACGGGCTTCTTCCTGGGTCCCACGGTGGAGCCAGACAAGGAAGCCCATTCAGCCCAAATTGTGTCCAAGTTCTGCCTCCCCTTTAGAAGATAATCCCCAAGGACAGGTCAAGACTTTCTCATCTGGGTGTCCCATGTGTACGGGACACTCACCTTGTACACCTGTCCTGCATGCCAAACTCCAAACTTGTTTGTTGAAAATAAATCTAATTACAGGTAAGACTCTTATAGCAAAGCACTTTGGATTTTCCCATCACAGCATCTTAGATCCAGCCTTCTTTTGCTGAATTCTGCATTCCTGAAATGTAGTCAAAACATTTTCTGCCTAACATTCTGCTAGACTCTTTCACTTAAAAAAATATTTTATTTAAAGCTCCAGGTAACCCTTTTTCCTTAATTTACAGATGGAAAAAAAAATCAAGTTTGGATTGATTAAGTGATATGCCCAATGACAGTCAAGCTAGTTCACGGAAGAATGAATGATAACATAGCAACTTTCCACTGGACCAACATTTACTTTACTCTAATTAACACATATAATTGAGATTTTGAATTCCAAAGCAACACAGCAAGTATGAATTCAGACATTTTCCCCCAATTTTCCCATCCATAGGATGGGCCCCCTCCCCCCCGCCCCCAGATACACACACACACACACACACACACACACACACACACACGATTCACATAGTAATGATGTGTCCCATTAAGATGGGTTCCTTTTGTTATGAGGAAGCAGATGGAAAGGCAAGATAATCCGCGAAGGTTTGTTTTCTATCACTGACATGGAGGAATAGACCCGTCCGTGCTAATAATGCCTAATGCAGTTCATTTCCTGCTTCTAAAAGCACGGGGGAGAAAACGGGACCCCCCCCCCCCAGTCCTGGTGCCCCTATTTCTCTCCCCAACCTTCAATCCGTCTGTCATTCCTAATACTCTCCCTGGAACGTCTGTGTCTTAAACATTTTCCAATTACAGAACTCTATACAGAACCACGACACCCCAAGTCATTCAGTACCAGCCATCTTTCGTGTCCTGAACTCCCCAGTTCTGGGAGATGGCAGGGGCCCAATTAGTAATTCTTGCTTTTACCCAATAATCTCTCGCTTGGAATTCTTTGTGCAAACTCATCAAGAACGCTGCCCTAGCCTGAACTGAGAGAGTCAAGGCCGCTGGCTTGCTCAAAGACAAGGGGATCTCTGGGATGAGGGGACACAGGGCATGGGTTATTAATGGCACTCCTCTCTAGAGCTATACATCGTAATAAATGCCCCGTCATTTGTTTACCCGCATCCGACAGTAACCTGCGTTCAGATAAATGAAGTCGGTGCCTGCAAGATTTATGATACACTTCTGTGCTTAGCACTGTTTAATCAGGAAGTTAACATATTACGGTGTGAAATCCTTTATGAGCATGTACAAACAGAGAGCCACCATTAGCCCTCTGCCCAGCCGGGGGGTCAACAGCCCCAGCGTCTCACAAAACACAGGAAGAGTGTGCACCAGGAGAAACAGCATCAGCAAACAACATCAGGGTTCACTTCCCGCCCCCCTTTCTGGGTGTTTTTTCTTTTGTATCTATTTATTTATTTTTTTCTTTTAAAGGTTCTCATTTTTGAAGAGGCAAGGTGGTAAGCAGGGACCGGACGATCTTGTCTCCAGACCGCCCTCACCCCTCCGCTGAGCGCCAGGAATCAGGGAAGGTAAATTAGGGTCAGGAGGGGTGGTGGCGGCTGGTGTCGGAGTTGAAAGTGTTTGGACAAGGCCGGCCAGCATGTGGGGGAATCAGCATGAGGCACCACACCTGGAGGAGGAGGCCCGGACTCCAGCCCCAGTGCCATAAGCCTGGCTCCACGAAGTCTAGCCAACATCTGGAATGGATATCAAGAGACACAGGCGGCCCTTGCAGGCGCGCCGCTCTACCTTTGTACTTTTTGCTGCAAATTGAAAAGCAAAACAGACATCAAGGATATATTTATATAACTGTCTTCCAGTTGCATTTTCTACTCCCATCTGTTGCACATGATAAGTTTCAAGTGTTTTCTAATAAAAAAAAAAAAGGGAGGGCGGGGAGGAGTGGAAAGCAGGAGTGGGTGTGCACGCGTGCGCCTGAAGGCGGCCCCTTATTTGGTGTGGAGACTATCTTTTTCAGGCTTCATTTAAAAGGAAGAAGTCAAAACACGCAGTGTCGAAGGTATCACTATTAAGATGGCCTGATATTTTGCATGTCACACGTATTCACGGATTTGCATGAAATCACTTTAAACTAAAAAAAAGAGTGTATTTCCTAAACCCTTACACTCACTGCTTGGGTGGAGAATGTTGGGGGGAAAGAAGCACATATTTTTGTTGTTAAGTCTTTGGAGGAAAGAGAAATGCGGAGGCGTGAGATGGTGGGGTGAGATATTTAGGGGAAAAAAATACAGCATCGGATAGAAATACATCAGGCGGATCCAAGATAATTTGGGTTTGTCTACGTTTAGGTAAATATGTGAATCCAGATGTGACTGCCGATTATTCGTGGACAAAGCTGGAGCCCCCATCAGCCACGTTTAGTGCAGAGCTCAGTTACCAGCCAGGACTGAAACCAGCCTTTTTTATTTTTCCACTGATGGGCAATAGGAAGAAAGCACTAGGAAGGAGGGATTCTGTAAGTTTTTTTCCTTAACCACTGGACCATGTTTAAACATGAAAAGCAGAGTAGTGAATCATGAGACAACGACCCTGACAATTTAGTATTTATTGAAACAAACACACCAAAAAAAAAAAAAAAAAAAAAAAAACTTCTGGTATCTCGGGTAAAAGTAAGGTGTTCTCTGTGTCCCAATGAGTTAAACATTTTTTCTCTGTCACTTTGAAGAGGCAAATACTGTCAGAGGAAAGGCAGAATGCCCGCCTATCAATTGTGCCCCAAACCGTATTTTTTCTGGGGATTATCTCTACGTCCAAATCAAGATGGGTATCTGCTGGCAGGAAGCACCGTGCCCCCAGAACGACCCTGGACAGAAAGCCCATCGGGAAATGTCCAGTGTGCGCTTTTAGTAGGTATTCATCAATAATACACATCTTCACCCTCCTACGTCACCTGGTCACACCTGCACATCACACGCGGCCGCTGAAAACCTGCTTATGCCCGGCCCACGTCCTAGGCCGTCCCTGCACGCTCTCCCCCTGAGGTCTCAGACCCAGAATCCTGTCCTTCAGTGGTCTCCCTGCCCCCACTACCAAGTGACGAGACTCATCACATCACGCCCCATGTACCTGTCATCTTGGCCTTACCTGGATCAGCCCCGCACGTCGGCAGGGAAAAGGATGTTAGCAGTACAGGCTGAGCACCCTACGCACCTCATTCTGGGTTGGGACTTTCACACTCGACAGGGTGCATTTCTCTCCTACATGAGGTACATGAGGGGTAACTGGTCTCCTGGGCTCCCTCTCTTACCGTGCTTTCTCCTCTGCATTTCTTCAAGTTCACTTCCATGTGTAACCTTGGACATGGATCCTTCCTGCAGGACTGGGGATGACAGGCGCAAGGTCCTCAGCGCTGACGACACCAAGCCATGTACTCAAACCGGGTATTTAAGTTGAGGAACTAACTGCTCCCGCCAGGCCACACACAGTATCTTACTAACCTAATGTGTGCTGTCACTAAAATCACATGGTCACGTTTCCTTGAGATGGCGTAGATGTCTATTTCCACTCTTTTCATCACAAACTGACAAGAAAGTCCCCAAGCCACAAAAGCGGACTTGACATTTCTTTTTCCCACCTGGGTGACTCGGTTGGTTAAGCACCCGACTTTGGCTCAGGTCACGATCTCAAAGCTCGTGAGTTCGAGCCTCACATCAGGCTCTGAGCTGATAGCGCATATACCTATTTATATGTATATGTATTTATAGTAAAATTAAAATATATAAAATGTATGATATTTATACATACACAGAACGGTTTCACCTTCTCAGCCTTGGGTCTATCATATATTCTGGTGCCCTGTTATTTGGGGCCAAGGGTTACAGTTACATCAACGTTTATAACTTAAAATCACTTTCCTTAAGTTTCAGCAAACACATTGCTCTTTGGTCCTGAACTTTGGTTGTTTCTCAGTGACAAAACTTCCAGCTTTGCTCAATTTCCAAAAGAATGTTGTGAAGCATTTGGACTCTTACCGAAACTATGTTTGTCCAAAGAGGTCAGTATGAAGCCCAAAGCCTTGTGATCCAGGAAACAACTGTCCTGTCTTCAGTCACTCTGAGATAGTCATGGAAAGTTACAACACAGATGTTAATATTGGATCTGTCTTCTGGCGCCCAATGCCCGCAAAGCAACAGAACAAAACCAGAACAAGAAAGTAACAAATCAAAAGGCTCCCCTGGCCACGGAGGAGAGAAGGCAGGTCTGTCACTCCAGCTGCGGCAGCAGGGAGAGTCGAGATGTGCAGGGCGTGCGTCTGAGTCCTCACTGCCGTCCCTGGCTGTGCGACACTGGAAAATTACTTGACTGCTCTCTGCCGCTGTCTCTTCACCTCTAAAGTCGGAATAAAAACGGTAACGGTTTGAGTCTTGCAGGAAGGATTAAATGAGTTAATGTATATTAAATGCTTAGCGCAGGACCTTGCATAAAGTGTGTTTAATACATGTTTGCAAATACAATAAGGACTGAAAGGAACTGTTTCCAACACTCACCACATTAAGATGCAAAAGCGGACAGCGCGGGACAATGGCTGCGGGGGCTGGGGAAGGGCGTGAGGAGTAAAACCGCTCAGCAGGGACAGGGTGTCCTTTTCCGGTGTGGGGAATGTCTTGTCACTAGATAGAGGTGCTGGTCTCACAACACTGTGAAGGCACTAAGTGCCACTTTAAAATGGTTAATAGCTGGGGCGCCTGGGTGGCTCAGTCGGTTGAGCGTCTGACTTCAGCTCAGGTCATGATCTCACAGTTCGTGAGTTCGAATCCCTCACTGGGCTCTGCGCTGACAGCTCAGAGCCTGGAGCCTGCTTCAGATTCTGTGTGTCCCTCTCTCTCTGACCCTCCCCAGCTCACACTCTCTTTCTCTTAAAAATAAAATAAACATTAAAAATTTTTAAAAATAAAGTGGTTAATAGCTAATTTTATGTTATGTAAATTTTACTACAATTAAAAAAAAAGCTAATGGTAGTTGTGGACCTAAATGAACCAGGAAAAGCACAGCTTATGAGAAGAAGCCCTACACTCAAGGATGACCCTAAACTAGCCTAAAGGTCAAAGCCGGTGGTCCCCCGGGGCCCCTGCAGGTCTAGAGCTGGCCAGGAGCCTTGCCAGGCCAGCTCAATGCTTGCAACTCACTTGGGTCCCTTCAGAATCATAAAATATTCTAGAGAAAAGATGCCCTCAGATCTGGCCTCTCTGCCTGTTCAGGACCCAGGACAAAGGGTTATTTCCATAAAGCCCTGGCAAGGTATAAGAATAGAATTCCTGAAGATCCTTCCTCTGACGAACATCTTCTTCATATTCAAGTGAAGTAACTCAGGACTCCTGTGCTGTGCGTAGACCACAGAAGAAAAGCTGTCACCCACTTAGGCTCCGAGGCGGCACCCCCCAGCCTCCAGCCCTCCGACACTTTATTTTTTCAAAGGGAGAAGAGGACAGCAGCAGGTCCTGGCACATGTGCAGGTGACAGGGTGGCTCCCAGGTCCTGGCAGTGAGGGCGCAGATCCAACCCCAACCAGCAAAAGCTCGCAACGGAGCCCTTAGCAATGCCTTCAAACAGCATGTGCCTTTCAGCTGACTTTCCAGAATCCCACCTCAAGGCACACAGCCTGCTCAGCTCTGGACCCCTCCACAATGCTGGGCTGCAGCCAGGCTGCTGCCACAAGGCTCCTCGGGCCAAGCAGCAAAGGATGCCCGCAGACACCTCCGGAAGGTGTCATCAAAGCCCCCTTCTCTCTTTTTCCGGCTTTGTTCAGAGATGCCCCTTCCCTTTATTTCGGTGCCATTCCCCCAAATCATCGTTGTTGTTAACACACTCCTTCGTTCAGGAAATATTTCCTGAGGACCGTCTGCACAAGCATCACACGAGTGCGATGAGTTAGAATGTGAAAATGAATGACAAGTGGCCATTACCCAGTTTGGAGGGCAGGGTTATGTAAAAAAGTGCATTTATAAACCAGCGTGACAGTGTGATGATGGAGTTTCAACGCGTCATAAATGACAGTGCTCCCAGCTCTGTTGGGGTAAAGGGCCCAAGATGGGTGGAGTCGCATGGTCCTGAGATTTGGTGGAAACACAATAAACAGGAAAGGTGATTCCTAAAGTGATTTCTGATAGAGGTGATCGATAATATTGGATGAATAGAAAAGGACACATTTTAAAAGATTTAAATTATTTTCTCGTTGCTGAATTCTATGACTTTTTTAAATGGGCTTGGAAAAGATAATAAGGAAGAAGTAAAAGAAGGCAGAGGAGGAGAGAGGGAGACCTAATGTGTGACTCTTCTCATATTTCACACAGAGGCCTCGGCTCACAGACAGACGTGAGAGTGACCTTGCTCTGAGTACAGGTGCAAGGCACAGGGATAGGAAATTAACTGTGTGAATCTAACCAAGTAGCTTCAGGCCAGTTAATGGCCAAGACGTTGAGACCGTGTGTGTGTGTGTGTGTGTGTGTGTGTGTGCATGAGCCTGTGAGTGAGGTGTGTGTGTAAATGCAATTGACGTGGACTCATATGGTGGTGTCCTTCCAAAATATGTCTTCTCGTCCGATTTTGCAGCTATGGAAGGTTCTAGAAATTATTTTCTCCAAAGCAGCAAATTCACCAGACTAACACAGAGCCTGAAATGAAGCCACCATAACATAACAGGGAATTGATGTGCTTTGGATGGAGAAGAGAGGCTTACAGGAGGCATGTGGCTGACCACTCATCTCTCCTAAAAAAGCACCAAATAAATATTTCACCCCAACAATCAGAGTAGATAATGAGAGTGAAAGCCTCTTGGGAGATGAAGCTGTTTGTACATCGAAGGTGATTAGAAAGAGGGCAGGGCCCATTCACCATGAAAGGGCACCCTATGGAAGGTTGAATCCACCTCTAAGACCACCTTTCATTCTTACCTCTAGGAGTCCTGCTCATCCAACAGGAGATTCTATAGCCTCAAATTTCACAGAAGTAAAAGACTAGAACCAAACACTCTTTTTCAGATGACAGCGGTTGCACTTTCTGATGGGGAGTCTCGGGGAAGTTGTAGATCGGGACAGAGGCATCGCCGCTGTAAGGCAGTCTGTGATGAAAGGGGGTGTCTGCAGATACTTTATTAAAATTCTGTGAAGGTTTGGAAACCCCTAAAATGTGCCGGTTGCGTCGAAAGTCCGCCTTCCTTCCACCTCTAAATTTCAACTGATCCGCAGCCCAGACAGAACTCTTCCTCCGGCTGCCCACGTATCTCTGATAAAATTTCCTGCCTCAGTCAAAATGCCCTACAGACCACACCATGGAAAAAGTTCTCGCTTCAGAAGAACAATTGTCTGCTGCAGAAATAAGTAATGCCATTCCTATGAAATCTATAAACTCGAAACAGGGACACAGAACTAGTGGTTGCCAATAACTTTAACTTCATTTATCTATATTTGGCAAAAATTGTGCTGCAGCTGGAGATGAAATGCTGAGCAAATAACTACAGAGACGTGAGCTCCAAAACAGCAATTACTAAGCTGTGCTGCCTTGTGTAAGATTTCACTTTTGTTTATTATATTTAAAGCAATGCTCTAACTCTGTACAGTAGAGACGCCATTGTCTCAAGCAATAGCCGCTCCTAAGGGTGTCCCCACCTTGACGTCTGTCCACGAAGGTGCTTCAAGGGGGACCAGAGATCTCTCCTGGGGCCACGTGAGCATGCGCACCTCTCTTTTGTTCATAATTGGAAGAAACTATTCTCATGTTCAACTCAAACTTGGCTTATCACATACTGTGCACAACTCGATGATGTCTCTTTTTTTATCAGTGCAGATATTGATAATTATAATTGGCAGCCTGAGGAAGAAGGATATAAATATCTCATCAGCTGCCACAGAGCAGAGAAAGTGGGGGGCGGGGGTGGAGAGGTGGCAACCTACGCGTCGGAAAGGGGCTGACGGGGGAAGATGGATCCTCGCAGCCATTGTCTACCAGCCAACATCTGTTTCTTATAGTGGGTGATGATTTTCATAGAATCACAGAAATTAGAGATAGAAAGACCTATTAGGTCATCTAGCACAGCTCTCTGCCAGTGTAGAATTGTTCTCTGCAAGAAAGACTACCTCTTTGTTCTCACAAAAAAAGCTCTGATATTCGCGAATGGCTTCCCCACAGAGGATGGCTTTAAGTGGACTCCAGAGGTAAAGGAGTTGAAAAATTATTAAAAACCTAACTCTGTGCAACAATAGTCTTTTATGTGTTTATAAGACATGGCAAGATGGAATGTTAGCGATTTACAGAGCCTCGGACAAATTCCACCAGGACTGTTCCAACTCGATTAAGAAGAAAGTTGGATTTTTTTTTCCAAAAAAAAAAAAAAAAAGGAATAAAGAGCTGGCCAGGCAGTTACTGAAGTTACTTTTTAATCCAGTCCCAGAATAATTCCAAAAGTTGAACTCTCTGGAATTAAACATAACCTTTTTTTTTTCTTTTGTGGACATTATTTACTTTTCTCATGTAACGACATCCTACCTAATCTTTTGAGTCACCAAATAAATTAACCTCTATTTTTGAATCAAATATCCCACCTGATGTGTCTAATACTGCTTTCACTCTCTGCAACGTTACTTACAAACACTTGCCTGAGCTTCCCCTTTATCTGTCTTGGTTCATCACCACCACTGGGAAATGCACTGGACTTTGTGTTGACTTGATGTCTAATTCAGACCCATGCCCTTTACTTTGGTGGAGCTTCACCTTGAGAAAACCTCTGATTCTTGGACTAAAACCTAAGCTTTCTACTCAATAGGAGCCAGATCTTATTTTGCTATGACTGTCCCCTTTCTGTTACGTTAGGTAATAACTAATGTAACCAACCTCAGACATGTTCATGATACTTTTTGCTCACCAGACAGGATACAATAAACACCAGCTCAAAAAGGGATTTAGGCTTCGGGAGGCATGTGGTCCAGAGTGGTGAGCAAAAGAAAATGTCCCCTGAATCAAGTTAGAAACAG
Organism: Cryptoprocta ferox; assembly: GCA_028646485.1. Taxonomy (NCBI): domain Eukaryota; kingdom Metazoa; phylum Chordata; class Mammalia; order Carnivora; family Eupleridae; genus Cryptoprocta; species Cryptoprocta ferox. The sequence goes on along the minus strand of CM053576.1, from coordinate 127,366,257 downwards.
CAGCCAGTGGGATGCAAATTATCAATGTCACTTCTCCCATCCATTGACTACTCCCATATCGCAGTGTGTGACTGAGTCACACCAGCATCTGAAGTATTTTATGACACAGGTGAAGCCCTTCTTCCCAGGTTCTCAAAGGAACATACAGTTAAGTAACCTTTTGTTGGAAGGCGTGACAATAAGCCAAGAATTTTTGGTATTGTTACTTCTTGTTATCATCAGAAAAAATTGAATTGGACTCTATATTATATGTGACAAAGACAGATAAACAGTCATAATTTTTCCGCAGTGAACAATTTTTGAGCCCTTATTGCACAAAGCATCGTGCTGAAGGAGGGCGTAGAGAGTTGAGTGCAGCACAGACTCAGTCTGTGAGAAGATCATGATACAGTGAGAGAGACAGAGACAAGCACCTGCTCATGATCCAGTGGGGCAAAAGAGGCAAATAGAAAGCACAAAAGAAGAAAAGGAGAAGGAACGGGTCGCTTAGCCTTGCCTTCCAGAAACTTACACACTAGCACAGGCAGCAGTGATGTGCACCTGTGCAGAAACAGCCTACGGAATGAGGATAAATATGTATAAAGTCTCCGGTGGCCTTCAACTCATGATTCCACAACCAAAACCCAGAGGGGCTGGTTGTAGATCAGAAACGCATTCCTGGGGGTGCCTGGGGGGCTCAGTCGGCTAAGCGTCCGACTTTGGCTCAGGTCACGATCTCACGGTTCGTGGGTTCGAGCCCCGCATCGGGCCTGAGCTGTCAGCACAGAGGCCGGGAGCCTGCTTCGGATTCTGTGTCTCCCTCTCTCTCTGCCCCTCCCCTGCTCACGCTCTGTCTGTCTCTCAAAAATAAATAAACGTTAAAAAAAATTTTTAAGAAAAGAAATGCATTGCTGTTTAGCCTTAAATCAGGAGTGACCTTAAATCAGGGCACTAAACAGGAATCAGGAGAGTGAAGTTTTGTCTGCTCTATCATGTGCAGGTCACTCGTTTATTCACTCGATATATTTTTTTAATAAACACTTTATTTTGTAGATCAGTTTTACATCCACAGCAAAACTTAGAGGAAGCCACAGAGATTTCCCATACCCTCCCTTCTCCTACACGCACATAGCCTCCCCCACATCCACATCCCCAGTAGAGCACCTTCGTTACAATCAAAGAGCACGTATTTCTTATAGCAATCATCCACGGCAGTCACTCAGTGTATCTAACTACCAATTTCTATAAAATTATGACAGAAGTAGCTGCTCTGCTGTGAGGGCCACATTAGATAACATATCCAGCCTCTAACGTGGAATTCCAATACATCCATGGAGAAATATTATCCTGAGTATTTTCTAACTCTGTAAATCTAGTCATTTTCTTATGTATTCATGTTCATACAAAGACATGAACTTGATGTGTTTCTAAGTCTCCTTTTTACCATCATCATACATTTTTTTCACCCATTTCTCGGGCATTTAGTATGAACTGACTATGCGCTAGAGCCTGGACAAAGGATTGTGGGTGATACAAAGATTCCTTTGAATGAGTAAAAGGGCTTCACTTTAAAGGACGTGCTTATGATTATGTTTTTGTGATTTGGTTTGGTTCTGTGTCTAATTCTAGGTTTCTTATGGGAACGTAGTCATAACAGACCATGTGGTCCTTTAAGGATCATTCTAGTGACATAGGCCTGTGAACATCTCTTGTCCCCTATGCAGAGACTGCCATATGTCCGGTCATGAGAGGGTGGCTCTTTCTGAATGTCCTTGGTAACATACACCCAATCCAGATTACCAAGAAGCTATGTTTTCTGCTTCTAAGAGATTCAGTGAAAGGCGAACTCACTTGTCGATTTCCAAAGGGATTTTCCATCCAAAATCAATCCGGCCTCAACATTTATTCCACTGGGGAGATAATGCATAGCTTGCAGACTCTGTTGGCCTGTGCAATCGGATTACAACCTCGTGTTTTCCTGCTTTCCCTTTTCTCACTGTAGAAAATGCAGTCCACCGTGATGGATTCTGGAGCACGGCCTACCAACACTCTCTTGTTCAGAATCTCCAACTTTGCTGGCTGGCAAATAGTGCTTCCTGGATCTTTCCTGATGCTTCCTCCTCCTTGATTTTCAGGATGGAAGCTTCAACTCCTTCTCTTTTTCAATGGTAAATGATTACAAGGGTACAAAATGGGTCTCAGTGGAGAACGAGCAAAACTGGACCCTGGCCGAGGTTTCAGAGACCATGCCCTATGATCATAAGAGCAAGAGCCTGGAAATTGGGCCATTTTGAAGCTGCTTTCTATGATCATTTCACTTTTTTCTTGCCCTGTTTCTTGTTCTTATGCTATTTCGTCGGTTGATTTTGAATTTCAAGATGGCAAGAACCACATCTGACTCATCCTTCTAATACCCTTTAAACCCCAGCAGCTAGTACAGTTCTGGAAAAGGCCCTCTAAACACTGCGAGGTGATTCTGCCCTGATCCAGCTGTGTCCCCACCGTAAGTCCTTCAGGTTATGAACCGGCGAGCAGCACAGTCCATCACCAAGGGGCAGACGCTGACAACACACCCACAACACAACTAGGCCAGCAATCTTTATCTCACCAGCTCCACTCCCTAAGCAACAGAGAAATCCAGCCATGAATAAGTGACTGGACTACATCTGAAGACATAGGCAAACCCTCTGCAATCATCTGTTTCTTAGACTCTAGCGATCTGGGGAGCCTCTACCTGACAAGCCATGCCTCTTGGTAATTTGGGGCAACTTATTGAACATCTCAAGTCCTCAGTGCCTTCATCTCTAATACGAGATGGGTGAATGGTGGCTATCCAGGGCTCCTTTAAGGTCTGAAATTCATTGATTACATTTTTGTCAGCAGTCACTAACCATTGAGTGATTGGATGGAATGAGCTGAGAAGCCAAGGTTTACATTCATTTCTGTAGAACGGAAGTGCATGCAGGGCACCGTGCGGGTGTTAGTGGAGCTCTGAAGGAAAGTACGGCAATGCTTCTGTCTCCGAAGACCTGGGATTCCTAGTCTGGATGGTGGCAGAAATTATCTTAAAATTCAGCGGAAGACGTGGGCTAGAGTAAAAGCAGTTCCTTAGTAACGGTCCCACGACTTTCTCACGATCGATGCAAATCACGCAGAATTGCCGATAGGTTTGTTACGAAGGGGTGTGTGAGGCTGAGTGGGCCTCAGGTCCCTCATTAATGTCCCCCCCACTTCCGGAACACAGACCCCCGAACTCCTTCATGTTTCCTCCATGCCAAGCAAGGGCTGGCTCCGGCCCTGCCTCTTTCTCGGAGGCTTTCTTTCTCCACGTCTCCCCGAACTACAATTTACCCACAGAATCTCTAATGCCTTCCTTGGCTTCTCCAGTCAGCTCGGTCACCCCTCCTCTGTGCTCCTGGTGCCCCAGCACCGAGCTCCCCTGTAGCGAGGCTGGCACTGGAGTCGTCCAGGTAGGACCATCCCTCCCTAGGCTCTGGGTCTCCCAAGGACAGGAGCTGTCTTTCCAATTACCCTGTACCTGCGCCAACCTTGCCACAGATGAGCGCATATCCTACTGTGAAATTGTGTGCTCTCGACCTGAACCATGGCCTAGCGTTACAGATTCATTTGTAGCTTTGCCTCTTGTAACCCTATTCCTGAATCAGAATCAGTTTCCCAGCGCCAAAACCAGTGTCACATGTGGGAGGCCTACTGATGTAAACCTTAAACTCAGCCCTTCTCGTGACACTAGACAGACCTAAGGAAAGGCACTGACCTTGAGCCCCAAGTCAAGGTGTCTGAGAGTAAAATACACAGAGTCGGCACACCATGACAACACTTCCTTTTCTCTGGTTTTTTTTTTCTCCTCCATGTATTCCAGCTGCTGGAATGCATCCCTGTCCCTCCACTGGACTGTCCTGTTCCCAAGGGCAAGGCCTGAGCCTTCCGCCACCCCATGCCCCACTCAGTGCCCACCCCACGCCGAGTGAGCACGAAGACTGCATTAGCTAGCTCTGGATGTTATGTAATTGCTAACACGTTGACCTCTTACTCTGCCAGGCACCCTTCATGGGCTTCATGTGTCATAACGCACTTCAACCTCAAAACAACCTAACAAGGAAGAGTGTGGTATAGTAGTCAGGCTTCTCGAGAGAAACAGAAGCAATAGTATATGTGTATATATAATATCCCAGGATATCAGAGGGAGAGGGATTTTAAAGAACGGGCTCATGTAATTATAAGGGCTGGCAAGTTCGAGATCTGCGGAATTGGTTTGCACGCTGGAGACCTAGGGAGGAACTGATGGCGTAGGCTGAGTCTGAAAGCTGTCTGCTGCCAGAATTACCTTCTTGCTCAGGGGAGATCAATCTCTCCAACAAGGCCCTCAAACTGACGGAACGAGGCCCCCCCAACATCAGAGGGTCCTTTGATTCACACAAAGTCTACGGATTGAGATGTTAATCTCATCTAGAAAACACCTCCAGTATCTGGGTACCGTGGCCCAGCAAGTTAACACATAAAATTAACCTTCAAAGGACCTGGAAGAGAAAAGGAAAGGATGCGTTGTTTCTGTAACTAGTCCTGAGTCACATGGAGACATGCACACAAATGGGACTTGAACCAGACAGCTGTCCCAAAAGTGTATAACCTTAGACCCTGAGCTATGTCGCTTTCCTGTGAATCAGAACGTGGTATTCAGTATTTCTCCCTGAGGCTGTATGAGGGGAACAAAGGAAAATGAAGCACCTCTTTCTGATACTGCCAAAGGGGTAATTGACTTATAAGTCACTTGTAGCCCGGATCCGGAAATGCATCTCCAGAAACAGGATCCCAGAGGGTGACTGCATCCTTCGTTTGGTCACATGATTCCAACCCCTGATCCAAGTTGCTGGGCCGGGTACGCCAGACAGAAAGGCACTGCTCCAGGAGGCTCCTGGTCCATCTGCCTGGTTTTTTGTTTTTGCCTTTGTTTTGGGGAGTGTGTGCGCGTGCGTGTGCACACACCTACGCATGACCCTGAAGAAATCCACTATGGGTTCCCTGGGGACACTGATGATGGATTTCTCTCTTTCATCACCTATTACTACTTCCTGCTGCAAAGGACGGAGTCCTAACAGAGCCCCGCCCTTGTCCCAGGCCTCCAAAATAGTGTCAATTTATTTTAACAGTTCAAAGCAGGGGCCCTGGATTTTAAAAAAACTGGGCAGGAATTACACCTTCTCGCTTATTAGCTAAATACCCTTGGACAAGTTATTTAAGCTCTCTAAATTCTGGCTCAATCTATACAATGGGTTCATCAGGAGGCCCACCCGGAGGTCCCTGAGGGGACTTAGAAGCAAGGATACAGGTAAGGGACACAGCCCAGCACCCGGCCCGGGGGGCACACGCGGTGGGTGTTGGCCAGTATTTTGTAGGATGATTAATCTTTTATCTTCACATCTCTGCACTAAAAATCTTTTTAATGGGAAAAAAAAATGCCTAACAAAGCAGTCTCCTCCTTAAGGCTTTCCGTACGCCCTGTGGGGTGCACAAGGGTCAGAGTGATCCAACGGTCACTGTGGCCAAGAGCCTGCCTCGATGGGCCTCCCTTGCTCTTTCCACTGGCAGCTCCTGGAGGCCAAGCTCACGCCAAGCCTCTGGCCGGGATGAAGCCCTTCCTATCCTCTGTCGGCGCTGTGGTCACTCACCTGCAGTGGCTCCTTCTGGCGAGTTCCAAAGTGCAGCCCCGCCGCTGGCCGCACCGCCTGCAGGACCACGGCAGGGAGCCCATCGGGTGTCATTGCAGTCGTCCCGGCAGAAACAACGGGACCCCACTTGCCCCACGTGTGTTCTGGGAGGAACGCAGCGTAAGTGGTCTGTGGGGCACTAACTTTCCTCAGTCTCTGCAGGAGATTAAGTGACTCTGTCTTCACGGTTCTGACATCATTTCAAACGTATGAACACTGGCCGGGGTTTAATAGATTTCAGCCATCATACACCCTCAACCTTTGGCTGGGTTGTGGTCCCTCTGCCTAACAGAGAACAGTCACGGACCAGATGAAAGCAATTTCCCCACATGGCACCTGCATTTTATTTTCTAGTCGTCAGAAAAAGACCGCACCTCTCACCTCGCAGCCATCGGGGAGATGGGGTTTGCTGCCATCTACATGGGCCTCGCAGGAAATGATGCACATTCCCCAAATTCTCCGCAGGACAAAGGGGCCTCCCCGTCTCTGCCCCACACCTCGAAAACACAGCAAGTGCAGAGCCGCTGGGAGGCAGGGCAGAGGCGCTCCCCGCGTCTGCACTCCCGGGGACTGGACACCTTCGACCCTGGACGAATTGACATGGAGCCCCTAGCACATGTCCAGAAACGTCCCTGTGCTGGGTTGACAGCGCAGGCAAGAGAGCACCCTACCAGCCCTCGTGGGTCTTGCGGTTTTTGGGGCTCCACGACCATCGGCTATAGTTGCGATAGTGAGACACGCTACAAAGAGCAAGGGGCAGGGTGTGAGAGGACCCAGGACACGGGGCTGGACTTAGTCTGCAGCGAGTCACTTAAAGGAGTCCCTGGAAGGCAAGACTTTGGGTGAAATCTGCAGTGTGCCTGAGAGTGAGCCTGGGAAAAAGGGGCCCAGGGGAGCTCTCCAGGCTGGGCTGAAAAAGCTGGGGGCCTGGCCAGTGGCCGCAGAAGCAGGCTGTGCTCTAGGAGTGGAGAAGCGCTGGGTGGCTGGCGAGTGCAGAGCCAGGAGAGAGACACAGGCTGACTCAATGCCCAAAAGTCAGAACGCACGGGGCCTGCAGCTCAGGTTAATGAGGTCCAACTGTATCCCACACCACAAGGGAAGCCACTGAAGGTTGAAGAAAGGGGTGAGAAGATCAGATTTATCTTCCAACAGATGATTTGGGTCATATTGAGAATGAAAGATGGGAGGTAAGAGCAGATACGACTCAAACAAAAATGGAGGATGGAGAAGTTCACAGCTACCCACAACAGCCGAAGGTCAGGACTCCGCCGTCCATCAGCTGCGGGATGGAGGGGCAAACTGGGACAGGTATGTACGATGGATTATTCCTCAGACATAACAAAGGAAGAAGTACTGACACAGGCTCCTACATGCACGAACCTGAAGTCATGCTTGGTGAAAGAAGCCAGACACCAAAGGCCACCTATGCTATGATTCCATTTATGTGAGATATCCAGATATGGACAATTCCACACACACAGTGAGTAGATTTGTAGCAATCAAGGGTTCAGGGGAGGGAGGAATGGGGAGTAACTCCTAAACAGGTATGGGCTGTTCACCTGAGGTGATGAAAAATTCTGGAACGAGACAATGGTGATAGCTGTACAGAACTGTCACTAACTACGCTTAATGCCATTGAATTCTATGCTTCTACTACGTTGGTTCACCATCCGCCAAGGCGGCGCGGTCTACTCTCCACGCACAAGGACTCTGCTGTCCTGGTTCAGGCCTGGCCACTCATTGGCAACAGCAACGGGGACAATGGGATGGATCTGTTCTCTCACTTCCTCACTCCATATCATCCCACATTTGTACATGCAGGTTAGTGACGTGGTGAAGACTGTTATAATGATAACCCACTAATGAACACAGCACTTCAATGTTTACAGAATATGCTCATGTCCATTATTGTGTTTCTTCTACTCAGCAATCCTTAACGTAGATTATTATTAACTCCATCTTACAGTTGAACAAATTGGGTTCAGAGAGGTTAATTACCTTCCTTAAGATTCCACTGTGAACAGATATGAAACCAGAAACTGGGATGCGAGTCTTTGGCCTGCAAGTCCGGTATTCTTTCCACGTCACCACGTTCATGCTGGAAAAACAGACTTCCACACCGCCACCCCACCTCCATCCCAACAATGTGAAAATTCTGTCTCCCTTCAAACAGAGGGACAAAGTGATCCAAACTGTTCACACACAAAAATCAGTACTTTCTGGCTGAAAAAAAAACATCCAGCATGTGGCCATACTTTCCATTGGGTTCTTAATTGGAAGATATCACAAATATTTCCTAATTATTTCCTTTGTCAGGTCTCCAAGTTAGAAGCACATCTCCTTGAGTTCATTAAAAGATGTGTGTGTGCATGTGAGTGTGTGTGTGTGTGTGTGTGTGTGTGTGTGTGTGTACTCTGTATTCTGGTCCCCTTAATCCTAAAAAGATCTGTCCTATTTATAAGCACATCACAAGCTTATGATAAATCTTTGTTGGTGTGAAAATAATATTAATAGAAATTTACTTAAATCTTACAAATAACACTTGTATAGGCTACATAACACTTTTGGGAGAACCACCTACCCCAACTCCAAAATGAAGTACTCCAACCCCCAGGAAAGCTCCCGACTAATGTAAGGAAAGACTGGCCTCCACCCTAGATGCTCAGTTCACCTCAGAGCACGGGTGCACACTGCCCTGAAATCAGTCTGGACTCGATTTTCAAGTCTATATCAACCACTCCTACTCCTGTTTCATACATGATGAAGGAGGGAGTTAGTTCTACCAGGAGCAAGGGTTAATCCATATTCCCTTCTGACCCCAATGTCTTATCTCTGGGGACTTGGCTCTCGGGGACCTTCTAAAGGGCCACAGAGAGACAGGTGACCAGAGCTGGACGTGGCTGTGCTAGCCATGCCACTGTGACTGAGAGTTATCATGAAAAGGACCAGTCAGAGGCCAAGGAGGACAAAGGTTCATGAAAAAGAGGCAGCCACATAAAGACATAATAAACAGGGACTGAAGGAGGCAACAAGCTCAGAACTATGGGAGTGGGTTAAGTAACTGACCTGCAGAGACACCCGCGACAGTTCACACGTGCTCCTGTTCTTCTTGTTCTGCGTCTGGTGGGTCATTCATTGTGAAGGTCACACCAGGACCCACCGTGGAAAGATGAACGTGGTTGGGGCTTTCAACTCCATTCCACCAACAATGAACCGCATGGCACTGACAAGGCCTGTCGACTCTGCGACTCCGCTCTCTCGTCCGCATGGTGGAAATAAACCAGAGTTTCACAAGACTCTCAGAAGGACTAAATGAGATGATGTGCATGAGAGTGCTCAGATTGGTAACTGAGAAAGGATATACGGATGTGGATGGGAGACGTGTTTACAGAATGAAAATAACATTTTTACCACCTTCCTGCACGCACGGCTTATGTGAGGTGCTAGTGTGTGTACTATCTAGTTCATCCTTTCCAAGATTACTCTGTGAGGAAGAAATTATTTTTATGCCCTTTGCTGAGGAGGAAACTGACATGTGGAGGGTCTAAGTAACATGCAAGGTCACGCAGGAATCTTACAGGGACAGCTCGACACAGACAGTGGGATTTAAGTCCACATTATTATCATTTTTTAAATGTTTTTTTTATTTAGAGAGACAGAGAGAGAGAAAGGAGCAGAGAGAGAGGGAGAAAGACCAGGTAGGCTCCACACTCTCAGTACAAAGCCCAACATGGGGTATGATCCCAGGACCACGAGATCATGAACTGAGCCGAAATCAAAAGCAAGACACTTAACTGGCTGAGCCACCCAGGTGCCCCTGAGTCCACATTATTAATCATTTATTGAAATAAGAAGGAGGAGGAGAAGGAGAAGCAGAAGCCAGTTTGATTGCCATGACAACCTTAGAAGATGTTGTCATAGCCCCACTTCACAGATGAGAACACTGAGGGAGGGAGAGGGTGGTTAACCTGCACTAGACGCATGGAGGAGGGAAGAAGCTGGGGTACTGGGAGGCCACAGGGTTCGCCAAGCCTGTGTGCAAAGCAGCACAGGGAAATGGACAAGAAAATGGACCTGAGAGTCAGGCTTCCTGAGTTCCAATCCCTGCTCTGTCACTGACTTGCTGTGTGACCTAGGGTGAGACGCTCCATCATCCTGTGTTTGGGTTTCCCCATCTGAATACGAGGGGCAAAAATAGCCCCAACCTCAAAGGTTGTGATAAGGACAAAATAAGTTAAATCATGCCGAGTGCCTGCTCCTTGAAGTGTGACCCAGGCACCATCAGTGCCCTCTGGGAGCTCTTTAGAAATGCAGCGTCTCAGGCCCACTTCAGACACTGCACTGGACTGTGATCTGAGGGAACTTGTCTGCACATTGACGTGTGAGAAGAGCTAGGGTAATACAACACTAAGGGCTCTGTTGGCCAATGTCTTTCTTAACATTACAGCTAATGACACAGAGTGTGAGAGAGGGGAGGGGACAGGGTCGGGTGGGGAATGAGCCTGGTCGGAGAGGCTGGGATACACCATGAAGGACGCAGCCAGGAAATCAGGCGCTGTCCGATTTCCATGTAATAGAGAGACAGAAGCCATGAAAGGTTGGGGGTGGGGGGATTGGTCAAAGCTACCTGTTAGGATTCTCTTCCCAATAAAGTCAACCAAACAAACGAGCAAGCATTAGATGAGCAAGATCCAAACCAAACCAGACTAGCTGCAAACCAAACTTGGGTGACTTTTCCAGAGCCTGGGGCATCCTTGGGCTCTCGCTGGGGAGCTGCGGGTTCGGGCTCCACCCAGGCCTATGTCCCACCCCTGACTCACCCAGGGACCCCTGAGCGAATGAAAGCCTCTCCTTTTCACTCCTCCCCACCAATGGCTCACGACCTACAAGTAAGCAAACAAGACGGTTCATGGTAAAGTGTGCTATAAATAAGGAAACGTTAGGAAAAAGCAAGGATTCCTTACTGGAAAAGCAATTCTCTTCTACCCAGAAAATGCGCGGCCCTCAGATTCAGAACCTACTCTGAGAAATGTGTTTTGTGCGCAGGATGGGGAGGGTATGATGATTAGGAGGAAGGGAGTGCAAAGGTCTGTTTTTTATAGAAAACATCCCAGGTTGTTGTGATGGAAACCAAGGATTTGTAAGGGTACTTCTTGACCTTGAATGTGCCTAAGAATCCCAACAGGTTGTTCAAACATGGATTACTTGGGCCCTCCCCCCACAGCTCCTGACCAGTAGATCTGGGGGTATGGCTTTGCTGGGGCTGCTGTAACAAAGCACCACAAACCTAGTGGATTCAACAACAGAACTGTATGGTCTCACAGTTCTGAGGCCAGAAGTCCAAGATCAAGGTTTGGGTGGGAGGGACATGGGCAACTTCTGGGGGCCGGGGGGGAGAATCTGTTCTATTCCATCCTCCGAGCTGCTGCTGGTTGGTGGGCATCTCTGGGGTTCCTTGGCCTGCGGATGCACCAAGCTAATCCTTGGTCTTCATGTTCACACGGCATTCACCCCGTGTGCATGTCGGGGTCTAGATCTCCCCTTTTTATAAAGACACCAGCCAGACAGGTTCCACCTACTTGAGTATGACCTCATCCTAACTAAGCATGCCTCCTAAGACCCTATTTCCAAATGAGGTTGCAATCTGAGGTACTGGGGTTTGAGACCCTAACATATGAATTTTGAAGGGACAGAATTCAACCCTAAACAGCTACCTCCCCTCGCACATAACTCACGGCCCCCAAATCCTAATGAATCCAGGTCATTGCAGTAATGACTGACCCCCAGCACATAACTTTCTTTCTTCTGGGCCTATTCAGCTCTCCCTAAATATGTATCTCTTTGCCATTGTAACTTCCCTCCTGGACTCCTTTAAGCTCTCTGGGAATAAAGCCCTGGGCCTCCGCAGCAGGCCTTCTCGGAGCAGTAACCCATCAATGCCCATCTTTGTGAAGGCGGCATTCACCAGCTCAGTGGTGCTTTGTTACTCCAGGCCCTTCTCCTTCCCAGGACCCCAACGATTACCAAAGAGCGACTCCCTCCCTGATGCATCTATAGACTGGAAATCTGCGGTTACCATGGTTCATATTTCTGATTTGATTGCCACCACCAGTAATTGAACTGCAGTCTCTCAAGTGCAACATGCTCTATTCATTAGCTCCTATTGTGTCGGCCCATTGCATCAAACCACAGTGCTTTTCTGCTTACTGAAAAAAAGAAAAGAAGAAAAGAAAAGAAAAAAAAGAAAAGAAAAGAAAAGAAAAGAAAAGAAAAGAAAAGAAAAGAAGAAAAGAAAAGGCGAAGGGAAAGGCAGTCATGAACACAATGCTATGTTGCCATATGAAACGTGGCAGTTTTGCTTTGAGGGGGAAACCGTTCTAGACGGAATGTAATGTTGTACCAGCTCTGGCCCCATCAAGAACGGTGACATGTAAAGTGAGAAATCTTAATTTTGGTGGCACAGTCACACAGAATCCGAGCTGGAAATCAGAACTCGCCGAGTCCCAGTGTTTGTGTCAGGAAGGCAACTGCTCGCTTGTTTACCATCCTGTCATCACGCCTAAGAACCATCTTTGAATTCATGTCTCTCTCACGTCTATTTATACCCCGCCCCCACTCTCAGCATTTCGGAAACCTTTTGCGAGCTTGGGGGAGTGTTTCTTTGATGATTTAATAAACGGCGTAAAATCCTTGCGTTTTGATGTCAGGTTTCTATTTGTAATCGTCACGACAATGTTTTGTTCGTTTCTAGGCAGGAGCACCTACCAGCCTCCTGGGGACAGACTGTGTGCCCGTGCCCACAATGGCAATAGTCGTAACAGTGATGAAGGAAATGCAAAAAAATACGAAAAGGTGCAGATAACAGTCACATTGTTAATACCCACAGATGCAGAAAAGGTGGGTTTGGGGTTTGGTTTGGATTTTTTACATCCTAGCACTTAGCTGTCAAACTGTTCTGGTTTTATAATTTCGGGCTTAGGAAATGGGAGATTGTACGTCTTCAAACCTTGAGTGTGGGCGTCGCTGCCTGTCACCTCTTTCTGGGCCCGCATGACCCACTGCTGGGCTGGGGGACAGCTACACTGGAGGAAAAGCCAGCCCTTCTCTGTGTGCGAAGGACATGGGGCTCTCGTGGGTTCTCTCTTCCCATCCTGCCTCACTCTAACCCTAACGTTTCTCTCTCCCATCACAGGCCCTCATGTACCCCTTCCCCACCCCTTTAACAGACCCTCCCCCTGCATGCCTCCTAGACTTCAGAGATCACCTCCTCTCTAACTGCCTCTGCTCCCCCTCTTGATTTAGTTTAGGCTAACTTCCAAAAACTCCTCTTCCTTCATTTCCTGAGAAAGTTGACAATATTTAAAGTATCTCCCCTCCCGGAAAAAAAACAAATCGAGTTGATAGATTCAAAGTCGAATGGCCATAACCACCACAAAGTTGTGCTTTTCCAGCACTATGTTATGAACAGGGGCCTTCTGTCTCTGGGCCTGCCCTGCACTGTGATGCGCGGTGGGATTCAGGACTCCCTGTCGCCCTCCTGTCACCTGCCAAGTAGCACTAACCACGGGCCGGTAGATACTCACATTTGTTTGTGCTTGTCACTCCTGCCCACAGCAGAAAACGTACCCTCATCTATCTGGCTCTGCGATCATCTGAACACCGATGTCCTCCCTCATTCCATCTTCTTCCCAGCCAGGCTTGCACTTGATCTCTTCCCTTCCAGTAAGGCCGATCTCCAAAGCCACTGTTTCCATTGCAAAACCTCATTCCCGAAAGCATGTTTCTGGGGCTTCCTGTCCTATGTGGGATGCTTCCTCACCTCCCTTCACCCATCTAAACTTAGTGACACTGCACTGCCAGGCCCGTCCCTGTTCCTTCCATGAGGCCCTCCCTGCCTTCCAGCCCACGCCAGTTCGCCCCAACTCAGCCCCGCAGAGCCCTCCCCAAGCTGCCTGTGAGGGGCTTAGTACTCCCATCCCCTTGGAAGCGACTCCTTGGCCGGCTGCAAACCACCCTCCTGCCCCACACTGCCCAGCCCCGGACACACGGTCAGTACGGGCTTGGTAAGTGCTTTAAAACCATTCCTCTGTGTATGAAGATAATGGATACGAAATCAGCTCCTCTAAAAACTGCCTCCCAATGTGCAATAAACTGGCTCTTCTCCTTGACTTCCTGGGAGTCAGAGTTGTGTCTTGAGCAATTACAATGGGCAGGGAACGTGTGGACTCATCTCCAGGGCACTTTCTGAGCAAGGGCTGGACCATGGGTTACTGACTCTCCAGACCCTTCCAGCCAGCTGCCTCTGTTGTGACACTTGAGAGTCAAGTTACAGGAAGACATGAACCTCTTCCAAGCCTGGCCCAGTCCCAAGCCTGGGCCCTGCCCCAGTGGGCTACGCCTTCCTCCTCAAACACCCGATGCCCTAGCCCTGCCTTCACCCTGCCCCCACGCTCTTTGCTGCAACTCCCTGGATTCTTGTGCCACCCCTTCTGCCACCTAAAACTTGCCCCTCCCCCCCACTGACTCATCCTCACCTCTACCTTCACCTCTACTAAGTTCCTTCTATCCCGCGGACCTGTTCTTTGTTGGTGCCCCTCTCTATCCACTAAGGCAAAGATACACCGTCCGTCCTGGGAATTCCTCGTACACCACAGCTGCTCACTGTTTTGCCCTTGAATTTCTCAAATACCTACTCTGAGTCTCCAGGGGGAATCTGGGAGTCAACGTAAGAGTACATGGGCTCCCTAAAATCTCCCCCGACCCCACCACCCATCCCTCTGACGTAAAAAGTCACGAGATCTAAAAAATAAGAGATGTCTATAGAATGCTAAGGCTTTCCTTCTTTCTAATAGGAAATATGAACTCTAACATGATGATTTCCCTACGTGTTTTCAATAATCATAAAATATTTCCAGCCCATGTAGATGTTTAAATTTGTTAGGGGCACTGGGGTGGCTCGGTCGGTTAAGCATCTGACTTTGGCTCAGGTCATGATCTCACAGTTCGTAAGTTCGAGCCCGGCATCAGGCTTTGTGCTGACAGCTGGGAGCCTGCTTTGGATTCTGTGTCTCCCTCTCTCTCTTCCCCTTCCCCACTCGTTCTCTATTTCTTTCTCAAGAATAAATGAAGCATTAAAAAAATTCAAATGTGTTAGATTCTGAGATCAATTTTCATAGGAGTTTAGGTTTGGAAAAAGCCTGAAGATTTTACAGGGAAAACCCTCAGAGCTTTTTCTAGGTCTTGGCTGATGGACTCCACCGACAGCCACAAGCCCCTAAATGAGGCTAAGACGTGGCTTTTTTTTTTTTTAATTTTTGTTTATTTTTGAGAGAGAGACAGAAAGCGAGAGCGGCAGAGAGAGAGGCAAAGAGAGAATCCCAAGCAGGCTCCAAACCTTCAGCAGGGAGCCCGTTGTGGGTCTCGAACTCACAAACGGTGAGATCATGACCTGAGCCTAAACCAAAGTCAGACGTTTAACCAACTGAGCCACCCAGGCGCCCCCCGCTTTTGTTTAATTTTAATTTATTTTTGAGAGAGAGACAGCAAGAAGGGTGCTTTAGTTGCTTTCTTGACTTCCTCTGTCTCCAGCCAAACGGCAGCCTCCCCCGGGCGTCCCCCTGGCAGGCCTGGAGCATCAGGGACCCAGGGCCGGCTGCACAGCCCCAGGTCGCCAGGCAGATGCGGTCCCCGCCGTGCACAGCAAGGGTGGGGGGGGGAGATTCAGCCAGCTCCTCCCCAGCCTTCCGGGAGGGGCCCCAGGACGCGGGCAAGCCCATCGCCCCCTCACTTGCACGCTGGGCGCGCTCAGCGCTCCCGCCACCCCTGCCTCCGGCTGGGGCGGCACGTCCGGTCCGCACTGGCCCCTGCGGCGTGCTACCCAGAACGTGTGATCCTGAGCTGGCTTCTCCCCTCCTTTCTGACGCATCGCCACCTCGGTTACCGCACGCACACCCCCGCGCACCCACGCCCCGCCCTCGCCGTCTGGGCACACGTCCCTTTAAGTCCGTCTTCTGGAAGCTGAAAGCGGGTTGTCCAACACAGCCCTCAAGATAGTCGTCAGCCCCAGGAAAACCAGTGTGGGGCTATTACGATTTAAATAACCTCTGCAAATAAGTTTTACCCATCCGGCCAGAGTTTATCAAAACCCAGGCAGGCTTTGATGTTCTTTTCAGTTATTTCTTTTTTTTAATGT
This sequence comes from Cryptoprocta ferox, assembly GCA_028646485.1. Lineage (NCBI taxonomy): Eukaryota > Metazoa > Chordata > Mammalia > Carnivora > Eupleridae > Cryptoprocta > Cryptoprocta ferox. Next base: position 127,350,360 of record CM053576.1, on the reverse strand, counting down.
TTTTTTAATTTTTTTTCTCTAATGTTTTATTTATTTTTGAGAGAGAGAGAGAGACAGCGTGAGCAGGGGAGGGTCAGAGAGAGAGAGGGAGACACAGAATCTGAAGGAGACTCCAGGCTCTGAGCTGTCGGCACAGAGCCCGTCCGTGGCAGGGCTCGAACCCACAAACAGAGATCATGACCTGAGCAGAAGCCGGACGCTCAACCAGACTGAGCCACCCAGGCGCCCCATCTTTTCAGTTATTTCTATATGTGCCACCTCCAAACACCGTGTAGCGTCCACGCTGGTCCAGCACCAGCCAGCAGGGTGACAGCTCTGTGCTACTTCCCACCCAAAGGCCTGGGGCAGGCAATCGGGTCAGCACACCTACTAGCGACCCATCGTCCCCTCTCCCCTGCTATGGGAGCCGTTGTAAATGCTTTACTTTCCAGGTGCTTTCAAAATCTACCCAGTAGAGCCTGAGGAATTTAATTAATTAAAGTTAAAATGTAGTGTAACGTGCAGTTTACCATTAAGATTGTGTGTAAATCATAATCTACACCGCATTCTCAGGTGAATCATTGCCTGGGGGTGATTACTTATTAAGCTACTTCTCTGGTCAAATTTGCACCCTTGGGGAAGGAAATGAACCGGGGTCAGGTGTGCCCCCAGCCCCTCTCTCACTTGACCCTGCAGGATCCTGAGGTGCTGGCGTCCCCAGGAAGAAAGTCGGGCTCTCGTCAAAATCCATCCGCACGGTGTGCCTGCACGCAAACCTCTTCCAGACGTTTCTGCGGGGCCGTGTGTCCGGCGCATCCAGTGAGATGCTCGGAAAAGAGCGGACACGCTGAGAAGGGTCGAGCTGCTGGTCTTTGCTACTTAAGGGAATCGCAAAGCACATGCCGTAAATTATCCTTTCCTCGGTTTTCTGTACTCACACTGAGGAGAGATCTCTGAGTCAGCCCTGGGCCTGGTCAGGCAGGTCTGTGCAGTCACCCTGCCCAGCATGGGACTCGCGCTCGCCCTCGCCCTCTGGGAACTTCTCTGCCTGAGTCACAGACAATATAAGGACACTAAGTGCCTTTAAAAGAATTTTTTTTAATAAAAGCGTCCTTCGAGTTTTCGGGACACCAAATCTTGTAGAACACTCCAACCTCACCAGCTCCAGTCTCTATTGACCTGTATTGTCCTGTATTGACCTATTCTTCAGGCCTGTTCTCAGCGAGTACCTCCCCCCCCACACACACTCCTGTTAAGGATTTTATTACTTTCCCAGGGAAAAAATATATACAATTTTCAAGTAGACAAAGAATTCTTCTCGCTTACTCATCTCTCCATTTCTCATCTGTACCTCTGAGTATGGGGAGGCTCAATATCTCAGGAAGCCACAAAACAGCCACCCTACAAGCTATACCGCAGGGCAAGGGGAGTGCTCACCCCACAGTCCTTTCCTTCCTACACGGGGCCCTTCCAGAATTCCGTGCAGTGCGGGAGCTCGGCTCCGACACGAGCAGCCTCGTTGTTTTCCTGACCTTCAGGTTTCCTTCTCATTGGCCAATATTCCCAATGCACAAATAGTTGCATTTTAAGAATAGAGCAAAATTCTTGTCCTCGGTTTGACATACTAAACTACTGGCAGAGATGTATTCTTGGGACAGCTTTTTAAAGTCTGTCTGCAAACAGCACCGGGATTAAATGTGTCTCCCGAGCCCGAAAGGGGATGGTGCTTTCTGACAGCAGCGGTCCTGCAGGCCAGAAAGATCACAGCCTGGGCCTCACACACGCCGGGAGGTCTAGACAGCAGCCCTCCTAATTCTGGAAGTCAGGCCGGCAGTAGCGCCAACAAATGGGGTGATGGTAGCTCCGTCTATTGTGGACACAACTAAGTAAGAGAGATCTATTTATGAATTCAAAACGGCTTAGTCATTCCATAAAATCAGAGTTCACCATCCAAACCAGAAACATTCATGTAATTTCTCCTCTTAATTAAGTTAGAGGGTTTTATATAATGTATATGAATGAAATCCGTTCTACAAAGTGAGAAGAGATCCTTTGCCTTTAATTAGCAAATGACCACACTGTTATTGAATGGGCTACACAGAGAGAAGGTGGTCTGACCGAAGCCCTTCCTGCCCTTTCGGGTTTGTGTTCCAAGTTTATAATCCTACCGCTGTGCTCGTTACAATATAAGCGTGCTTCTATCTTGGCCTGACATTCACTTCCAGCCGCACGATGGGCGTGATTTAAAAACAGTTGAGGGGAATGGCTTTCCTTCCCACACTTCTGCTTATGGTAACAGCACATATGTTAACTCTTTCTAGTTTTGGATGAGAGTGGGTGAACATGATATTTATTTTGGGCCAGATTCTGTGGATTTTTTTTTAGCAATTGATCTAACAAATATCTTCCTGTACTTGCACGGTGCTTCTACAGGTAGAAAGAGTGTCAGCCTACGATTTTGTACCAAAAGGTAATTTTTAAGTGGAAAAAGTCATCATTGTGGACACGGAATGGAATATTATACAGCCAATAAAATCAGGTTTATAAAAGGAGGTAGACACATTTATATTTAAACGGTAGGGGAAAAATTCTTATAGCGGTGGAGAAAATACATAATATTCTATAAATATACATAGTCAAGATTATATTTTATATATAATTATAATTTTATGTGATATAAATAATTATACATAAATAATATATGAAACTATATGTGTATGCATATCTGTCTACATATATAAACGGTGATTATGTATATAGTGGGAAGATCAGCATGACTCATACTTTTAAATATGTTTAAAAGTAAATTTATACATATAAATATGTTCTTGTAGTTTCTGAATCTTTAGGAGGCCATCTTATTTTTCTTTTTTTAATTTTTTAATGTTTATTTTCGAGAGAGAGAGAGTTGTGAGCGGGGGAGCAGCGAGTGAGGGAGACACAGAATCCCAAGCAGGCTCCAGGCTCCCAGCTGTCAGCACAGAGCCTGATGTGGGGCTTGAACTTGTGAACAAGATATGACTGGGACCAAAGTTGGACACTTAACCAACTGAGACACCCAGGTGCTCCATCTTATTTTTCTTTTATTTAAAAAAAATTTTAATTCCAGTACAGTCAACATGCAATGTTAGTTTCAGGTGCACAATATAGTGATTCAACAAGTTTATGCATTACACAGCGCTCATCATAATAAGTGTCCTTTTAATCCCCATCAACTATTTCACTCGTCTACCCACCCACCTCCCCCTGGTAACTACCAGTTTGTTCTCTATAGTGAAGAATCTGTTTCTCAGTTTGTCTCTTTTTCCTGTGTTCATTTGTTTTGCTTCTTAAATTCCACATAGGAATGAAATCATATGGTGTTTGTCTTTCTCTGACTGACTTATTTCCCTTAGCATTACCCTCTCTAGATCCATCTTTGTTGTTGTCATAGCAAGATTCACACTTCTTTACAGCCAAGTAATATTCCATTGTATGAACACACCAGATATTCTTTATCCATTCATCTGTTCATAAACACTATCAATGTGTGGACTGCTTCCATACTTCACCTATCGTAAATAACGTTGCAATAATCATAGGGGTGCATATATATCTTTCCAAATTAGTATTTTCATATTCTTTGGGAAAATACCCAACAGCGAATTACTAGGTCACATGTTAGTTTCATTTTTAATTTTTGAGGACCCTCCGTACTGTTTTCCACAGTGGTGTAGAGTGTGGCATTCCCACCCACAGCGCATTTCATTCCGTATCCCTGACAACATTGCTGTTTGTTGAGGTTCCGATATTAGCCATTCTGACAGGTGCGAGATATCTCATGATGGTTTTGATTTGCATTTCCCTGCTGATGAGTGATGTTGAGCATCTTTTCATGTGTCTGTTGCCATCTATCTGTATGTCTTCCTTGGAAAAATGTCAGTTCATGTCTTCTGCCCACTTTTAATGAGATTACTTATTGTTTTCCTTGGTGATGAGTTGTAAAGTTCTTTATATATTTTGGATACCAACCCTTTATGGGATATGTCATTTGTAAATATCTTCTCCAATTCACTATGTTGCCTTTGGGTTTTGTTGATTATTTCCTTTCCTGTGCAGAAGGCTTTTATTTTGCTTTTGTTTCCCTTGCCTCAGGAGACATAGCTAGAAAAATGTTGCTATGGACAGACATCTTATTTTTTGAAGCAAAAAAGAACCTTCTTAAAAAGCACATTTCAAATCAAATGTTTTATTTCTGCAGTTGCATTAGCAATAAAGAAACAAAGCAAAACATCCTAGTACTCTGACTCTGAAGATATTTTAGCCTTTCAGTTATTCCTAATAACAATCCATGTGTGATGGAAGGAGGAGAAATTTCCCATGAGGCTTGGAACCTTTTTTCTGGGACTTACGATTTTTAAAATTACACTCCAAAATATAGTGCGGGGGGGGGGGGGCGGTAATGGAAGCTTCCATCGGCTCTGAGGATGTTCCTTTTCCACGTTCTACTGTGGCATATTATAAACAGCTAGTATCAACGAATTGATGCTATATGATTGTGTTGCCACAACAATTCGTTAAAAAGCAAAAGACTCAGTCAATTCAACATACCACAAATACTTAGTGGATTCCACTCAGGGGACCTGTGCCCCCGGCAAAGTGAGACTATGGAGATGCAGGATTAGGAGCCCACCGGGGGTGGGGGGCGAAGGCCAGTCTGCTGCCTAGCGCCATTATTGCCTATGATTTTGTAAAAACCACGATGATTTCCCATGGAAGGTGGGGATTGTCCCTTAAGGCCTTGACCAAATTAACTAGTTCCAAGAATCTAGTTCATATCTTGACTTAGCAAGACAAATGCTCTAGCCTGCTTTCTCTGCTTCGCGGATAACAGCTCAAATCAAACCAACCTCAAAACCTTGACCTGTGCATGTTTTCTTTTTCATTCTTGGGAAACTGTACTCCGTGCAAAGTGCATGATAGAAAATGTCTCAAATATGTCCCAACAGAATCTGACCCAACAGCCCCCTCGGTCCCTGCGTCTGACAGCTAAGGTGACGCCCTGCGCTCTTATCTCTGCATCTGTTTTAATTCACCATCAGCTGGAAGGAAGGAAATTAGTACAGAGAGTGGGAACAATGAACACACTGTAATTTTTACAATACAGCAACAGTAATATTGTGACAAACAGTTCAACAGTGTAATTCAGTGCCTCCAAACACTCAAGTATAATACAGAACAAGATCCGTATTTCAAGAGCTAGCAAATGAGTTAGGGCATCCAGGGCCTTGAACACCCTAGGTCTGCAATAATTGTGTGTTGAATGAACAAACATAAGAATGAATGAATGTATGACTGAATGAAAGCAGGTAGTATTTGAGAACATCCAGGGGATTTTGTCTGACATAATTTTTTCAACAAAGCTCTTTATAATACCTGTTGTGAGCTATTTTATGTATTTTTTTAAATCAAATACCTTTTATTTCAAATCATGAGCCATAAAGAAATCTTAAATGGATCACTGGGAACAAGACAGCATAGCGTCTTCCCTATTTTACATTTTCCCAAATTAAAACCAAAATTACATTCTCCCAAATGCATTCTATTAAAGAAAATGAAATAAAGCATTTATAAGGCTGTTAGAAGATTTCAAATCTCAGTGCAAGCAAGTTTTAGGGAAATAGAAGGATACTGCTAAACCTTCGCACTTTTACATACCTGCTTTTGAGTGCAACACGGCCCAATGAACACGGCAGCATGTGTAATGGGAGATATAGTAGTTTCTGAAAAATACAGAGTACACGAGAAATTTGTTGTATTTGAAATTCCTCCTTTTTAAAGTAGGGAAAATTAAACAGCAAAAGCTAAAACAAGCTATGTAGAAACTATAAGGCAGGTGATCTTTAGGCAAACTCTGAGTACATTTTCAAGTATCATTTAAAGTATTTGAATATTAACTCCTATCAAATTATTTAAAACTAAGACAAGATAACCTCGAAGCAGCACCGGAATCAAACAGGAGAACAAAAATAACAAAACTAGTGGAAAAGCTCCTTCATATAGATGGAAAAGGACTTTTTAAATATAGTTGAAATTCAGGTGCTTGTTAATTTTATCTACAACAGGAGAAATATCTGAGTGTGCTTCCTTAAAAACTATGCATATTGAAGGGCACCCCAAGTCAGGAAAATATTGGCCTTCTTTAGATAGAAAATGTACTTGAATGCTGAGCACCCCCTCCCCGCCCCCACCCCCAACCACTGCGTACTGAAACAGGCTGAACCTCTATTTCATAATAGTTTTCCGGGAGATACCTTAAACCACATTAAAAATGAACTCATAAATCAGAGCAAGAATAACTCCTACAGCAGCACCAGTAATATGCCAAAGATCCCAAATTCCTTACATCATCACAGGCGTGATAAACTCATCTGAGCTAGTAAGATCCCAACCGCATGTGGGAATAAGGAGATTGCTCTCGAACCTTAAAGTCGGTATACAAAGCTTTCTCTGTTTTTAAAAGTATGTTACAGTCATTATAAAAACCTGTACTCATGTGAAAAATTATTGAAAAACCCAAAAAGAAAAAGAAGAAAAATCTCACTTGGTTGTCTGGCCCTCTGCTTTTAAACTGCATTGGGCTCATCCTGCACATAATTTGGGATTTAGTTTTTCTTTCTATTTAACATGATGCCTTTAGCAAGCCATGTGGCATTCAATGTTCTCTGAGAATATAAATGACAATTTATCTGACTATTCCTCTATTCTTGGACAGTTAGCACCAATCTTTTGAGAAGAGAAATAACACGAGTAAACGTTAGTGGATATTTTGTTACACTGTTAAATTAAAAGCACAACATACAACTGGACACAATTTTATCTGAACTTTATCCAGTTGATTTTAGGCATTTAGCAAGATAATTATAAATCCTGATTCTATCCATTCTATTTCTTATTATTCAGAATCTTAATAAGCATGGTGCTTCATGCCTTCCCAATGCTCCTGACCTCGTTACTAGAAGCTACAGAGCAAAAAATGGACCCCATGATACATTTCAGATTCATTTTAGTCCATTAATCAGTGTTTTTTTTAAATTTTTTTTAACATTTATTCATTTTTGAGAGACGAGAGAGACAGAGCACGAGCAGAGGAGGAGCAGAGAGAGAGGGAGACACAGAATCCAAAGCAGGCTCCAGGCCCTGAGCTGTCAGCACAGAGCCTGATGCAGGGCTCGAACTCACGAGCGGTGAGATCATGACCTGAGCCAAAGTCGGATGCTTAACCAACTGAGCCACACAGGCGCCCCCATTAATCAGTGTTTAAAATCCACCTAAGTCTTTTAACACCAAACTCAGACTTTTCCTTCTTATACATGAGAAGTTAATAAACATTTCACCAGGAGTTTACTGAAAGCTAGGTAGCGACATGAACATTGCTGCTAGTTTGCTAATCTAATAGCACCATCAAGAAGAAGGACCTATATTTAGTACATAGAAGAAATGTATACGAATTCCTAACGATTACCTTTTACGTATACATATTCATTTATAAACCATATGATATCAGTCAAGATAGACTGGTGCTTTGGTTTAAAAAAAAAAATAGAAAAGGACTGAACCAAAGTGACATGACTCAGCAAACACAAGTTTAATAGTCCTCCCTTGAGTTATCTCATAATTCCAGAATATTCAGCTCTCTTGGCACTTGCCTGGCAACACGCACTTCTGCCCAAAGCAGCAGGGAGGAGTGGACTCCAAGTTGTCACCAGCAAGTAGGTGCTGCGACCCGGAACAGACACACACCACCTCACTCTGAACTTTGAGGAGGCACAGCTCAGTCCTCTGCCTAACTGTTGGGAGAACCAGGGATTGGTGAAAACGTTTCATGCCTGGCACGCAGCTCTTCTAGAATCATGTCAAGAAACAACATCCTCCCTCCCCGTCTATAGATACGGGGATTTTCTTTGCCCCCCCCCCCGCAAGAAAGAAGTCAGATTGTCTGCCCTGGCATGTTCACAGTTTCATGGCTGCTCAAATACTCCCAACAATAGTCTCAGCCAGGCTTTCTAATATTGTATGGACCCTGATTAATAAATCAAGTCCTGGAGACAAGGAGACAGTTACCCAGTTAGCTTTTATCTTGGTTGCACAGCAATGAATGTCTTCAGAGTAGGTATATTATAATGGAATTCAAATCCCAGCTCTATAACACAATGGATGAATCATGTTGGAAAATGTGCCGTTCCGTCAGGTAGAAACAGAATCAAGGCCGTCCTATGCTATAAAATGTAGTTACTGATTCCTTCTCGATCATCCTTCCTTCTTCTATGATTCGCTTATTCAATATTTCCTCAGGACCACAGAGTTCATCCAGGAGTGATAATAACAACATGCCTACCCAAAGTAACAAACACTCATGCAGGAATATTATTAGACATCGGGCACTGTTCTAAGAATATCTGATTTTCACAGAAGCGCCCTGAGGTGAGTTCTCCTCTTTGCCTCCTTCCATATGAGGAAAGTGAAGCACGAGGAAGTAAAAGAGCCGGCCCCAAACCACACCATAGATAGTGGAGACGAAACTCAGACCACAGCACTTTGGCTCCAGAGACCTCAGCCTCTTTCACGGTCCACTTGCGTCATGTTGCAATGCTTCAGGTCAGTTGCTGATAACTCTCAAGAAAATCACACCAGGGGTCATTATTGCCATTTACAAGTGCAGATCTTGTCCAAGGCAACAATTTGTGAGAACCAAAGGCGGACTTGAACCTGGTGTTGGACACAACTCCGCAGCCATGGGTATTTCCAATCTGTCAAGCCACTGCTTACTTTACTGTCATAAAACCTACAGACCAAGTGCCTTTTTACCAGTAGGAACAATTTGTTTCTTCCCATATCACCCCACTTCTTGTTGCATTGCACCCTCCAACCTTCTTATAAACAGCGTGCAAGACAGTCGCTTCCTTGGGCCATGCAAATATTGTCTACTGCCTTGACCTTGCTTTGAAGATCTTTGTCTGCCTTGGGTTTTTAGCTCTCCTCAAGGAAGTGATTTAATTCTGGCCCTCTTCCCTAAGGAAACTTGAGTCCCTGAAAACTGGCACTCAGATTTCCTGTTACTTACCAGATTCTATGTTCTCTGGGTGCTAATTTGCCCTTGAGACGTCCCAGCAGGCTTACGCCGAGCTCGACGGACCGAAGCCCCTTTGTACCAGGTGGGCCCCACCTTTGGCAGCACGTCTCGCTTGGAAGTTGAGGGTAATCACTTGGTTCCTCTTCTCTGTGGCCGTCTGGATGGTGGGCCTGAATAGAGCAAATGGCCCCGGAGACAATCTCCACAGAAGAGAGCCTCTCAGGGCAGCCCCATGTCAGCAGGAGGTGACCATGACGACCGGGCTAATGGAGGACTTGGATGAGCTTCTCATTAACAAGTTGACTTTTAACCCAGATTTCACCTAATATGTCTTTTTCCTTATAGAAATGTGGAGCGATTGCCATCACTGGCAAATCATCTTTTGATGAAATATTCAAGACAGCCAGAAGCCAAGCAGTATAATTGAATTCACAACTATTTGCTACAGCACCCTGATATAATGGGACCATTAGAATTTGCTAAATACTGTTATGGTGGTACCAGGTCCTATTAATCAAAACCAGGAAAAGCTGTATGCAGCAATTTGTCTTTACTTTTCATAGTAGTTTATTACTGGTGCTTTCCTCTAGAGTAGATGTTACCTTTTTAGCTTCCATATTCAAATACCCTAAAAATAAGCCAAATTTGATTACTTCGAAATTTTTTAAAATCTAGTAGGAGTCTAATTCCTAAATGTCTCCTTTACAACATCACATTCACCACATAAAATGGCAGCTCCCAAAAGAGCTCCTAGTTTTATAAATCAATAAACAATAAGAATTATGTATTGACAGGGCTGGATGCATTATATGTGTATGTGGAGGGGAAAGTGGGAGTGAGGGGGTGGGTGTGTTTGGTCTAAATGGAACAACGGTCTTGCGAAGAAGGTATTATTATCTGTTTTTAGAGACGAAAAAACTGGAGTTCAGAGTGGTCCAAGGGTATCCAATTAGTTTGGTGGGGAATCCAAGACAGGAGCCCAGCTCTCTCTGTCACTGGACCTACCTGTTCTGTTTTAGTCTGCTTAGGCTATCCTAACAAAATGCCACAGACCGGGCGGCTGGAACAGCAGACATTTTTTTCTCTCAGTTCTGGGAGCTGGGAAGTCCAGGATCAAGGTGCTGGCAGATTTGATACTTAGTGAGAGCCCACTTCCTGGCATGCAGATGGCCGCCTTCTTGCTGTGTCCTCATACGGTGGATGGAGGAAGCTCTGGGGTCTCCTCTTCTTCTTATAAGGACACCGATCCCATCATGGGCACTCTACCCTCATGACCTCATCTAAACCTAATTACTTCCCATACGCCCACCTCCCAATATCATCACGTTGGGGGTCGGGGTTCCACCATATGAATTGTGGGGGGACACAAACATTCCATCTGTAACAACCTGCTTCTGTGGGGTGTTCCAGTCCCAATGTAAAGAAAACGGCGTTTCTTGAGACACTGCATGAACCCACCCTAGTGGACGGCTTCTCGCCAACATCATTGATTAAATGACTGAAATGGGGGAAGTCCACACGCAAAAATGGTAACCTAGCCAAAGGCAGCTGGGCATCTTGTCCCTCTAAATACCTAGGCAGGTGAATTTCTACATCTTCCATTCCAAGGGAAAAGTTCTCAGTAACTACTTTTAGTTAATGTCTCTGTCTGTTACTATGTTACATAGCGATCTACTCTTCTGAAACAGAACTACTGGGATTTTGCATTTTGTAATTCATTTTCGAACTGTGAGTGTTCTCCATACCTGCTCCTTTGTCTGCATTTCCATGGGAATCTGCGTCCAGGGCGCGTTGAGAGGGATGCTTTCGTCTTCCCGCAACCTTGTCCCACGCCCTTTGCTGACAGGACTCGGCCTTGGAAAAGTGCAGGCCACTTGCCTGGGGGCAAGGGCAGCACATTCTGAATGGTTCCAGCCTCGACAATCCTGAACAACACACGCTGTGTGTCCGAAGCACCGTGGGAACATACCTGTGACCTCAGGACCCCGGGCCGCCTCAAGTCGTTATTAAAATGGGGTCACAAAAGAAGAAAACTGGGGTGACGTTATCAGTAAAATGTCTACTGCATGGGGTGTTGCCCCTACTCCACAAGGCAGAAATGATCTCACCCTGAAAAGTCCTCTCTGTTATTTCTGGAAGACCCCAGGGGGCCTCTACGGGCCTTTAAGCAACTTCTGTTGCATCTGTGTTAGCGACCAATGTCCGCCTGTCCAGCACCGAGCAGCCTTTATGATAAAGCCAATGAAATCTGCCTACAAAACACCGTAAGAAGCACATCATGGCCTCCAGGGTCACCTCGTTCCAAAGTCAATCACAACCAAGGCCCAGGCATCAGGTACCACAGGAAATGCACAGGACACAGGTTCAGAAATCCCTCACACATAGCGTCAGGGCCCGGCATTTCCCCAAATGAAAATACAGGCACCGTCTTCTCATCAGCCAAGAAAAGACCCACATTTCCCTTCCAGTATTTTCCACCCCACATGCCACTCTCCCAGCTGCCCCTCCAGCATTCACGGATAGCCCCTTCTTGCCTCACTGCTCACATCTCTTATCTCTGAAGCACATCACAGAATGTACACATGCATCATCACTCACCCGCCTTCATCCCTTGTCCTCTGGCCTCATGACTCACGAGCAGCCAGTGTGCCTCGTCTTCCAGGAAACACCCCTGTGGGTCTGTTGTCTCTGCTCCACGCTGTCTACCCCCCTCAGCACTGAGCAAAGCCTCCTGGATCTGAGTCTTGCCACAATGACCGTGCAGGAGGTTCGGAGCCAGCAGGCATCCCAGGGGTCCTGCTCCAGGAATGGGAGAATGTCCCTCCGCACCCTGAGTCACACTTTGTCAGTGAGCCTCCAGAGCAGGGCTGCCTGGGCCCCACGGTGGCCCTGACCACACAGTCATCTTACTCACTACATAGGAAAGGCCATTAGGCCATGACACCACCTAACTTTTCACACAGGCAACATGCTGTCCTCTCATCTCTCGTGCACTGTTTCTGCTCTACCAAGATCATTCTAGAAGGTCGATGTAGCATGAACCATAGGGAAAAGAGGACCAAGACAACTACCGAAGAGAAATTACAAAGACACAGGTATGGGTGATGCTATAGAAATGCAGATGAAGCGTAGGGGGAAAATATAGGTTAAGGAAGCATAAACTTGATTTAAATTTCAATCTTGGCCCTATTCCTGATTCTGTCTGTATGCCAACAGCCACGTTGCTTAACGTTATGTCCTTAGTTTCCTCATCTTTGGCATGATGGAGCTAGACCCAGATGACTCTCAGAGCCCATATAACCCTGGCAGTCTAGAACCCTGAACCCCAAGATAATGCATTTAGAATAACAAAGATAAAATGTAATCATGATGGTGGGGGGTGGCTAGAGATAATCTTATTTACCAACAATCAGATTGTTAGGAAGAAGGTTGATACCGTTAATGAAGGATGCACCTGGGCACATATAAAGACACAAAACTAGGGAGGGGATTGTGTTCAGATAAGAATTTAATATTAAACTTGAATCAAGACAAAACCCCAAGTATAAATCAGAATTTAGTATGTGAAAAAAGCAGCATTTCAAATCGACAGAGAAGAATTCTTTAACCAGTATATGATGTCAGAACAGTTATTTGGAAAGTGAGAGAGAAAAGCAGTCTTTAGCTCTTCTCTTAATTCAAAATGTTTGCAATAGGCTCACAGATCTAAAAACAGAAAAATAAGACAACAAAAGAAATGCACTAGCAGAAAATGTGGTATTTTATAACCTTTAGGTAGAGAACGATTTTATAAATAAGCCTGAATAATAAATACACATAAAGGAGAAATTACATATTCAACTTCAAATGCAGGTTTTATGTATATAAATATTTTGGTACAGCAGGAAAAAACAACAAACATTTTCAGACGAATGGCAAGCTAGCAAAACTGTTTTCAAGGCATATGTTAACAACCGGAGAGCCACCATCTGCACTACACAGAGACCTAGGCTCCCACATCAGAGCACCCCAGAACCCTATCACAGTGTAGTTTCTGTGGCGGTGGGAAAGAGGCCCCCCGGAGTTTTGCAATGTTTAAGCCTAAACAATGAAAAATAATTTCTCTACAGGAAACAATGTCTTTGGAATATGTTTGGCAAGAAAGGTGAGGCTGCTCTCTGTACAAGGTCTACATGGGCTGCAATGCAGTGATGGAATCAAACAGCTGTACATGAGAAATGTATTGGAATTGGGGGGCGGGGGGATGAAAGTAAGAGGGATGAACCAACAGCTTAAGGAAAGAGGGCTGAAGCAGCATGGCAGAATGCTTGAACCCAAATAGAAAAGTCCAAAAAGCCCACCAGGGAAAATCTCCCAATGTTGAAATTAATCGGGAGGCTGTTAAGAAGAGGGAAATGTAAGGCATGATTTTATTTTATATATTTTTAAAATTTTTTAAATATTTATTTATTTTTGAGAGGGAGAGGGGCAGGCAGAGAGAGAGAGAGAGAGGAAGTCAGAATCCAAAGTAGGCTCCAGGCTCTGAGCTCTTCAGCATAGAGCCCGACTCGGGGCTCGAACTCACAGACTGCGAGATGATGACCTTAGCTGAAGTAGGATAATTAACAACTGAGCTACCCAGGTGCCCCATAAGGCATGATTTTAAACTGCTTGCCAGGCTCTAGCAGAATCCCACACCTTATTCTTCCCAAGTTGGGTGGAGTTGGCTGCAGCCCGTCACTGCAATGGTGGCGCTCCCAGAGCCCAAACGTTGAGAGTGTTCTCCACCTACATGGGAGGTGTGGAAAAAGGCCAATACACACACAGAAGGTGAAGAAGAAAACGTAGGCAGTGAGAATCGAGGGGAGGCAGGAGGATAGGGCAAGAACTGAGTAGGGCAAATGTAAACCTTCCAGCCTCAAGATTCCCATAGATACTGTGAGGAATCAGCAAAAGGGATGGAAAGGCCAAACCCATGTAATTCTTAAAGCACAAGATGACTCTTAGCAAATAGACATTGAAAGGCAGGGACCAAGTTTTCATACGAATCACACAAATAACAACAAAAAATCCAATTAAAGCAAAGATCTTCTTAGCTAATATTATTGTCAAAATCCAGGTGTGTTTTGGGAAGAGTTTATATCCCCACCAGCCACTTTGTCATACATGGGGTATTCAGTAGCAACTTCAGGAAGAAAGACCTTAGTTGTGGGACCAAACTAACCCCAGACTAAAGTCTGCTTGTATTCACATATTAAAAGCTTGAAAACAAGCCTCAAATACTTTTGTTTTCAGGAATATTGAGGAGACATACTTTTCCCTATTCTCCCACTAAGCATCACTGAAACCCTGAATATTATATATAAAACAAACATAACAGGACCCTGAAGAGTAGAGAGAAGAATGCAGACCAGCTAGGTACCTTGGGGCCCAAAGACCAACACCAAAGGGAGCCCCCTGGGTTTTCATGTTGCCTCATACATCCCAGACCCAAAGCTGAAGAAGTCGTCAATATAGAAATGCCAATAGATGCAGACTCAAAGGAGCCTTCAAAAAATCTGCTGTCTCTAGCCAGAGGTCCAGGAAAGAGGCAGCTAGAAAGACAGAAAATGTTGAGACACAAGGTGTTCTATTCTAGCCAAAGACCATGGAAAAATGTGTTGTCCCACCGCCATCCATGCCAACAAAGGCCAAGTCGGGGGCACTAGATTCCATCCTTACAAGCTGTAATCAGGTGCCCACAAACCCTCATTGCAGTAGTGCTGACAAGGAGATGAGCCAGCCAGGATGCTCATCACACCAAGTGGTAAGGAGCCCTCCCCCAACTGCCCTGCCCCTGGTCTCAGCCTCCCCAGTGCCAGTCAATGGATACCATGTGGGGCAAGCCTAGACTTCCACCCCACCCCCAGTGATAACTAGGTGCCCCTCCCCATCACCACAGCACCAAAGGGGACCTAGAATACACTCAGGAATTTTACTAGCGCTCAATGGTAAGAAGCTACCTGCCCATGATACCAAATGAGCCAACAAGAGGAGCAGCAATGAGGCATTCTTAACCCCCCTCCCAGATGCCAACCCCCCCTTTCCCAGATGCCAACAGTAAAGAGCTAAAAATCTCACCCACACTCAGTAGGAATGAGAAGCCCCTCCTCTACCCATGTGTTATGTGTAGTGATGAACCTGGATTTCTATTCCTCCCCTCCCCTGACAGGAATGAGGTGGTGTCACTCCCTTCCAGCGGAGGAACAGTGCTAGAGGAAGCCAGATAAAACAGAAGGTTTAAAAAGATCCAAGATCTCAAAATATAATATTCAAAATGTCTAGGTTCCTATCAAAAATGATTCACCACATGAAGAAACAGGAGGATCTCTGAGTGGGGGAAAAAAAGCCAATAGACTCTAACATCAAGATGACAGAGAAATTAGAATTATCTGACAAAGATTTTAAAGCACCCATCATGAAAATGCTTCAAAAAGCAGTCATGAACATGCTTGAAATGCATTTAAAAATAGAAAGTCTCAGCAAAGAAACAGAAGATATAAAAAGGAACCAAGTGGAAATATTTTAACTAAAAAAATACAATAACCAAAATAAAAAATTCAATGGATAGGCTCAATCACAGACCAGAGGAGGAAGAGGAAAGGAAATCAGTGAACTTAAAGGTAGAACAATAGAAACTACCAAGTCTGAACAAGAGAGAAGATAGACTAAAAAAGGAAAATAAACAGAGTTGCAGAAACCAAAGGGATAGAAAATAACATTTAACATTCATATCATCATTTAAAAAAATGGACCAAAGATCTTAACAGACACTTTTACTGAAGAAGATTTAAGATAGCTGGCACCTAAGCCTATAAAAAGATGTTCCATGTCATAAATCATCAAGGAAATGCAAATTACACAACAATGAAATGCCATTGAGATACCTATGAGATTGGTCAAAATCTGGAACACTGACAACAGCAAATGCTGGTGAAGGTGTGGAGCAACATTGGCATTCATTGTTGGTGGGAAAGTAGCATGGTGCAGCCAATTTGTAAGACAGTTGTGTATTTTCTTACAAAACTAAACCTACCCTTACTCCTGATCCAGCAATCATGTCCCATGGTATTTACAGAAAGGAATTAACAAATTATGTCTACGTAAAAACCTACACATGGATATTTATAGCAATTTAATTCATAATTGCCAAACCTTGGAAGCAACCAAGAGGTCTTTCAATAGGCAAATAAGTAAACCAACTGTGGTACATCCCAGACAATGGAATATTATTCAGTGCTAAAAAGAGGTGAACTACCAAGCCATGAAAAGACATGGAAGAACATTAAATGCATGTTACTAACTTTAGAAAGCCTACCAGGCTACATACCATTTGATTCCAGCTGTACGACACTGGGGAAAAGACAAAACTATGGAGACAATAAGATGGTGGAGGTGGGAAGAAATGAATAGGAAGAGCTCAGAGGAATTTTAGGACAGTGAAAATACTCTGCGTGATATTAAAATGATGTACAGATATCATTATCCATTCATCCAAGCACAGAATGTGCAACACTGAGAATGAACACTAAGGTAAACTACAGACTTATGTGATTATGATGTGTCAATGTACACATTGGAAAAAATGTACCAGAATGTTGAGTGTTGTTGACAACAGGGACTGTGCATGTGTGGGGACAGTGGAAAAGAGAAATCTCTGTATCATCTTCTCAATTTTGTTGTAAGCCTAAAACTGCACCAAAAAATATAGTCTTTAAAACAAAGAAAGAATGAAGTAGGAAATATCGGTCTTCAATGGATTAAATAAACTGTGTCACACCCATGCCAAGAAATTCTACACAGCAATAAAAAGGAACAAAAGATTGACATATATCACAATGTGGATAAATCTCCAGAAATTATGTTCAGCAGAAAAAGCCAACTCCAACAGGTCACATACTGTATGATTCCATTTATATAACATTTATTTAAAGTTTATCTATTTAGTTTGAGAGAGAGAGAGCATGAGCACACACATGCATATGGGAGAGGAGCAGAGGCGGGGGGGAGAGAGAATCCCAAGCAGTCTCTGTGCCATCAGCATAGAGCCCAATATGGGGCTCGATCCCCTGAACGGTGATATTATGACCTGAGCTGAAATCAGATGCTTAACCAATTGAGCCATCCAGGCATCCCTATAACATTTTGAAATGACAAAATTATAGAAATGAAGAACAGATTATTGGTTGTTTAGGGTTAAAAGGGGGCAGGTTTGGAGAGAAAACAGTATTTTACGGAAGGGCCACATAACTGATGGTGATGGAGTGGTCTGTATCTTACTGTATTGATGTGAGTACTATGTTTGTGATAGTGTACTGTGGGTTTGCAAGATCCTGCCTTTGGGAGGAACTGAGAAGAGAACAAATGGAATCCCTGTGTACTATTTTTTATAACTGCAAGTGAAGATAGACTTTTCTTTTTTTTAATTTTTTAATGTTTATTTATTTTTGAGAGAAAGAGAGAGAGAGAGAGTGAGCACTAGCAGGGATAGGGCACAGAGAGAGAAGGAGACACAAAATCCAAAGCAAGATCCAGGCTCTGAGCTGCCAACACAGGGCCTGATGCAGGGCTTGAACCCACGAACTGTGAGGCCATGACCTGAGCCAAAATCAGACGTTTAACTGACCGAGCTACCCAGGTGCCCCTACAATTATTTCAAAATAAAAAAAGTTTAATTAAGAAACAAAGTGAGGGGCCCAGCATGGCTCAGTTGGTTAAGCATCCAACTCTTGATATCAACTCAGTTCATGATCTCACAGTCATGAGATCAGGCCCCACATCAGGCCCCACGCTGACAGCACAGAGCCTGCTTGGAATTCTCTCTCTCTCTCTCTCTCTGCCCCTCCCCCGTGTTCTCGCTCTCTCTCTCTCTCGCTCTCTCTCTCTCTCTAATAATAAATAAACATTATAAGAATGAAAGAGAGAGAGAGAGGAAGGGAGGAAGGAAGGAAGGAAGGGAGGGAAGGAGAAAAGGAAAGGAAAATAAAATTTAAGGAACATTTTAAATAAACTTAAATAAACATAAAAATACAAAAACTAACTTGCATTATATAAAACTCTAGTATATTTACATATTAAGTATACAGAGAAATTTGCATGAGTTTACAATGACAAATCATAAAAACAAAATATAGCATATGGCTCCAATAAAAGAAAGAAAGAGAGGAAGGAAGGAAGGAAGGAAAGAAAGAAGGAAGGAAGGAAGGAAGGAAGGAAGGAAGGAAGGAAGGAAGGAAGGAAGTCTCATAATGGTACCTGATATGAACTTAGTGGCATACAAAAAAATTCATTTCTAATCAACACACACAAAAACACCATAATACACCAAACAACATAACAATATATAGCATCTATTAAAAATTTACCAAGTTTGCAAAGAGCATAAATTTTCCCACAGGTAGAAGGAAAAAAAGTGGACCCAGAAATGATAGATATGAGGGAATTAACAGACTAAGACTTAAAAAGCTAAGAGCACTGGGTGTTATATGGAAACCAACCTGACAATAAACTATAAAGTTAATTAAAGAAAAAAAAGCTAAGATAATCTTATTCCAAAAGCTCAAGAAGGTAGAAGAGACCATGACCATGATGAGAAAGGAAGTAATCTAAGATATAAAAGAATAAAACTTTTAGAAATAAAAAATCTTAAAAACAAAAACATGAAATTGAGGGCAGATTAGATACTGCATGAGAAAAAGCTAAGTGAATTATTTTTAAATGTTTACTTATTTATTTTTGAGACAGAGAGAGCAAGCAGGGGAGGGAGAGAGGCAGAGAATCCCAAGCAGGCTCCACATTGTCAGTGCAGAGCCCAAGGCAGGGCTCGAACTCACAAACCAAACCATGAGATCATGACCAGAGCCAAAATCAAGAGTCAGACGCTTAAGTGACTGAGTCATCAGGCTCCCCCAGAAAAAAGCTAAGTGAATCTTTTTAAAGCTAAGTGAATTTAAAGAAACATAGTAGAAACCATCCAAATGAAGGGCAGAGGGGGAGAAAAAGAATGAAAAAATAAACAAATCATCAGCAACTTGTGCGATGTTGTTAAGTGTTCTGGCATTAATGTAAGTAAATTACTAGAATGACAGGAAAGAAAAAGGATAAAAAAATTTTGTAGAAATACAAAAATTTTGTTATCAGATTTACTGAAACCTATAAATATGCAGATCCTAAGAGCTTATTAACAAACATGAGCTTAGGGAATTTAAGGAATAACATGCAAAGTCAAAAATTACTGAAAATAAGTGATAAGAAAAATCTTAAAATCAAGATAAAAAATACAATAAAAAAAGGAGCAAAGAGAACAATTAATGCAGACATCTCACCAGAGACTATGCAGAAGACAATAGACACATTTAATAAAATACTGAAGAGTTGTCAACCTAGAATTCTTTATACAGCAAAAAATATCTTTCAAAAGTCAAGATGAAGTGGCGCCTAGGTGGCTATGATGGTTAAGCCTCTGACTCTTGATTTCGGGTCTTGATATCAGGTCACGATCTCACGGCTGGTGAGTTTGAGCCCCGTGTCGGGCTCTACACTGGCAGTGCAGGGACTGAATGAGATTGTCTATCTCTCTCTCTCTCTCTGCCTCTCCCCTGCTCGCTCTCTCTTGCTCTCAAAATAAATACATAAACGTTTAAAAAAAGTCAAGATAAAGATGTTTTTGAGATAAAATATGAGATTATTCGCTACAATTATACCTTCTCTTCAAGAAATAAAGAAGGTGTTTCTTCAAAAAGAAGGAAAATAATATCACATGAAAATCTGAATACATAAGATGAAATGAGGAGTGCTAGGAATGGTAAATATATAGATACTTTAAAAAGTACTTTTTAATTATTTTTGAATATCCAAAAAAAAAATAAGTGACCCTTTAAAACAATAATAGGAACAAAAATGTATTGTGTGATTTACGGTAGATGTAGAAGAAAGAGGTATGAAATTAATGCCACAAACGAAGAGAATTTGTTATTAGAAGTATAGTGCAGTACGATTCTTACACTGAAACGGAAGTGGTGAAACATTATTTGAATATGGACTATGACAAATTAAAATTGTATAATGTTAACTGTAGAGAAGTTCCTAAAAAAATGAGAGAGGAACTATTAATCCAATAGTAAAGAATTCATGGATCAGTTCTAGCAATTTTGGTGGAGTCTGTTGGGTTTTCCATGGACAGTATCTGTCATCTGCAAAAAGTGAAAGTTTGACTTCTTTGCCAATTTGGATGCCTTTTATTTCATTTTGTTGCCTAATTGCTGATGCTAGGACTTCCAACACTAAGTTAAACAACTGTGGTGTGAGTGGACATCCCTGTCGTGTTCCTGATCTCAGAGGGAAAGCTCTCAGTTTTTCCCCATTGAGGGTGGTATTAGCTGTGGGCTTTTCATAAATGGCTTTTATGATGTTTAAGTAAGTTCCTTCTATCACGACTTTCTCAAGGGTTTCTCTTAAGAAAGAATGCTGTATTTTGTCAAATGCTTTTTCTGCACCTATTGACAGGATCACATGGTTCTTATCCTTTCTTTTATTTATCTGATGCATCACGTTGATTGATTTGTGAATGTTGAACCAGTCCTGCAGCCCAGGAATGAATCGTGCTTGATCATGGTAATTCTTTTGACATATTGTTGAATTCAATTTGCTAGTATCTTGTTGAGAATTTTGCATCCATGTTCTTCAGGGACATTGGCCTGTAATTCTCCTTATTAGTGGGGTTTCTGGTTTGGGAATCAAGGTAATGCTGGCTTCATAGAATGAGTCTGGAAGTTTTCCTTCCGTTTCTATTTTTTGGAACAGCTTGAGAAGGATAGGTATTAACTCTGCTTTAAATGTCTGGTAGAATTCCCCTGCGAAGCCATCTAGCCCTGGACTCTTATTTGTTGGGAGATTTTTGATAATTGATTCAATTTCTTTGATGGTTATGGGTCTGTTCAAATTTTCTATTTCTTCCTGTTTGAGTTTTGGGTAAGTGTGGGGGTCTAGGAATTTGTCCATTTTCTCCAGGTTGTCCAGTTTGTTGGCATATAATGTTTCATAATAGTTTCTGATAATTGTTTGTATTTCTGTGATGTCGGTTATGATCTGTCCTCTTACATTTGTGATATTATCTATTTGGGTCCTCTCTCTTTTCTTTTTGAGAAGTCTGGCTAGGAGTTTATCAATTTTGTTTATTTTCTTCAAAAACCAGCTCTTACATTCATTGATCTGTTCTACTGGTTTGTTGTTGTTGTTGTTGTTGTTGTTGTTCTTTTTGGGGTTTTTTGGGGGGAGGATTCTAATGTGGATTTCTGCTCTAAACTTTTTTATTTCTCTTCTTCTGGTTTTGGGGTTTCTTTGCTGTTCTGCTTCTAGTTCCTTTAGGTGTACTGTTAGATTTTGTATTGGGGATTTTTCTTGTTTCTTGAAATAGGCCTAGATTGCAATGTATGTTCCTCTTAGGACTGCCTTTGCTGTATCCCAAAGGATTTGGACTGTCATGTTTTCATTTTCACTTGCTTCCATCTATTTTTTTAATTTCTTCTTTAATTGCCTGATTGACTCATTCATTCTTTAGTAAGATGTTCTTTAACCTCCATGCATTTGGAGGCTTTCCAAATTTTTTCTTGTTGTTGATTTCAAGTTTCATAGCGTGTGATCAGAAAATACACATGGTATGACCTCAATTCTTTTATATTCATTGAGGGCTATTTTGAGACCCAGTATGTGATATTCTTGGAGAATGATCCATGTGCATTAGAAAAGAATGTACATTTTGCTGCTTTTGGATGAAAAGTTCTGAATATATCTGTCAAGTCCATCTGGTCCAGTGTATCATTCAGGGCCATTGTTTCTTTACTGATTTTTTTGCCAAGATGATCTTTCCATTGCTGTAAAAGGAGTATTAAAGTCCCCTGCAATTACAGTATTCCTATCAATAAGATGGCTTATGTTTGTGATTAATCGAATTATGTATTTGGGTTGTTTCAAGTTGGGGGCATAAATATTTACAATTATTAGCTCTTCTTGATGGATAGACCCTGTAATTATGATATAATGTCCTTCTTCATCTCTTGTTACAGACTTTAGTTTAAAATCTAGTTTGTCTGATAAAGTATGGCTACTCCACTTTCTTTTGACTTCCAGTAGCATGATAGATGGTTCTCCATCTGCTCACTTTCAATCTGAAAGTGTCTTCAGGTCTAAAATGAGTCTCTTGTAGACAGTATATAGATGGATTTTGGTTTTTTATTCATACTGATTGGCCCATTTAGTCCATTTACATCCAGAGTTATTATCAAAAGATATGGATTTAGTGTCATTGTGTTATCTGTAGGTTTCATGCTTGTAGTTATGTCTTTGGTCCTTTGTAGTCTTTGCAACATTCCACTCACAGAGTCCCCCTTAGGATCTCTTGTAGGGCTGGTTTCGTGGTGATGAACTCCTTCAGTTTTTATTTGTCTGGGAAAACCTTTATCTCTCCTTCTATTCTAATGACAGCCTAATTGGATAAAGGATTCTTGACTGCATATTTTTCCTATTCAGCACATTGAATATTTCCTGCCATTCCCTTCTGGCCTGCCAAGTTTCAGTGGATGGGTCTGCTACTACCTTTATGTGTCTACCCTTGTAGGTGAAGGTCCATTTGTCCTTAGCTACATTCATAATTCTCTCTTTATCTTTGTATTTTGCCAGTTTCACTATGATATGCCATGGAGAAGATCTATTCTTGTTAAATCTGAAGGGAGTTCTCTGTGCCTCCTGGATTTGGATGCCCATTTCCCTCCCTCAGCTATAATTTGTTCAAGTAAACCTGCCCCTTTCTCTCTCTTCTTCTTCTAGAACTCCTATGATATGGATATTATCATGTTTCATTGAATCACTTAGTTCTCTAATTCTGCCCTTGTGGTCTAGTATTTTCTTATTTCTCTTTTTCTCAGCTTCATCATTTTCCATAATTTAATCTTCTATTTCAGTTAATCTCCCCTCTGCCTCCTCCATCCTTGATGTAACTGCATCTGGTTTATTTTGAACCTCATTTACAGCATTTCTTAATTTGTCATGACTATTTCTTAGTTCCTTGATTTCTGCAGCAAGAGATTCTCTGTTGTCTTCTATGCTTTTTTCAAGCCCAGATATTAATCTTATAAATATTATTATTAATTTTTGCTCAGTTATATTGTTTATATCTATTTTGAGCAATCCTCTAGCTGTCATTTCATCCTAGAATTTCTTTTGAGGAGAAATTTCTGTTTTGTCATTTTGGCTAGTTTTCTGTCCCTTACATTTTTTTTAAGATTTATTTATTTTTGAGAGACAGAGAGACAGAGTGTGAGCAGGAGAAGGGGAGACAGGGAAGGAGACACAGTATCTGAAGCAGGCTCCAGGCTCTGAGCTATCAGCACAGAGCCCGACATGGGGCTCAAACTCACAAACTGCGAGATCATGACCTGAGCTGAAGTTGGCCGCTTAACCAACTGAGCCACCCAGGCGCCCCTGTCCCTTACATGTTTTAATAGCCTGTTGTGAGTCCTGCACCTGTCAGCACTATTATATTAAAAAGGGGTCATAACACTGTCCAGGGCCTGGCCTTTCAGGAAGTGTTTTTGGAATGTTTCATGCTCTCTTTGTTGAGACTTTAGTTGCTTTCTCTCCCTACTAATAGTGGTGGTTTGAACCTTCCACCAAGTGTGCTTTGATTTTTCCTTGAAGTATCCCTATGACCCACCACATTGTCCCCGTGGGACCCTGGAGATTTTGCTGTCACTCTGTAGCCCAGATTCCTGGAATTCTAAGTCTTCTGGCTTCAATACTGCTGTGTTTGAGGGATGGGATAACTTCAGGTCCCCTACTTCTCCACCATGTTGACTCCTCCTCCATCCAACACTAAAGATAAAACAGAACCATTAGAAAATTCAGTGAATCCACAAAAGGCAGAAAGCATGCAAACAAGAAGTACAGAATAGATGGAAAAATAGGTAACAAATAACAAGGGAATAGATTTAATCTCAAACATATCCATTAGTACAATAAATGTAGATGGACAAAGCTCCCCAGTTAAAGGCAGAGATTGTCAGATTGGATTAAAAGGGGGAAAAAGACTCAAATATTCTATCTATAATAAATATAAACTAAATATGAAAACAAAGATTAAAAGTGAAAAGATTAAAAAAGTACAAATGCAAATATTAATCAGAAGAAATATGGCACATCTATGTAAATATCAAAGTAGTCGTTCAAAATAAGGATTATTAGCTGAG
Organism: Cryptoprocta ferox; assembly: GCA_028646485.1. Lineage (NCBI taxonomy): Eukaryota > Metazoa > Chordata > Mammalia > Carnivora > Eupleridae > Cryptoprocta > Cryptoprocta ferox. Next base: position 127,326,009 of record CM053576.1, on the reverse strand, counting down.
ATGGATAGATACACACAATAACAGTAGACCACAAAAATCCTAATTGTGTAGGCACAGAATAAAAATGCTTCAACATACATGAAGCAGAAACTTACAAAACTGGAGGAAGAAATAAACAAATCTATAATTATAGTTAGAGATTTCGACAACGCCTTCTCCATAATGGATAGGGCAATTTAAAAAAATCGTAAGGTAATAGAAGACCTGACCAAAACCATCAACCAAATTGACCTAATGGATAGTCATGGGACACTCCACTCAACAATATGCTCTTAAGGTGCACACAGAACATTCCAAAGATAGATCATATAATAAGCTGTAAATTAAGTCTAAATAATTTTAAGAAAACTAAAATCTTACAAAGTAACTTCTCACACCACAGTGGAATTAGACAAGAAATCCATATCAGAAAGATATATGGAGGATCCCCAAATGATTAGAAATCACATAACATAGTTACGAATTACTCAGGAGTCAAAATGGAACTTAAAGAGAGATCAGGAAACACTATGAACTGAATGTAAATTAAAAATCAACCTGTTAAAAATTTCAGGATTGCAGCTTTCAGCTAAAGCAATGTTTAAAGAAAGCTTTATAGTATTAAATGCTTATATTAGAAAAGAAGAAAAAAAGTAAGAAAGTAAATCATCTCATTTCCTATCTCAAGAAACTAGAAGACAAAGAACAAATTTAAATCAAATGATAAGAGGAAATGTTTTTTTAAAGCAGAAATCAATAATATTGGAAAAAGAGAACAAATTTTTAAAAATCAGTGCAACTACAAACTGATTTATGAAACTATCAATAAAACTGATGAATATCTAGCCAGAATGATGAGAAAATAAAGAATATGTGAAATATCAATACCAGGAATGAAAGAGAAGACATCACTACAGACCTTCTTTCTACCTATGAGAAATAAGGAAATACTGTGAATAACTTCATGATAATAAATTCAACAACACAGATGAAAAAAATTCTTGAAAGATACACATTATCAATACTGAAATGAGAAGAAACAGAATATTTGAAACTAACACTTACAAAACCTTCCATTTGAAGCCTACATTCAAATTACAGATAAAATTATATGTATAGCGAACAACTTTGCCACAAATAAAACCCCAGGTCAGAGAGCTTCGTTCGTGAATTCTAACAAACAGGGAAGCAAAAAATGACATCAGCTCTACACAAGCTCTTATATAACGAACATGGAACACATCCTGATTCATTTTGTGAGGCCAGCATTCCTACGGTACCAAAACGAGACAAAGGCATTATAAGAGATTACACACTCGTGTTCCTCATGAACAGAAACACAAGGAAGGCCCTCCTCCCATGCAACGTCCCAAAGTCTTTCTAGAATTAGTCACATCTTCTTGGTTGTGTTTACAGCTTTCTGTCTTTAGGATGAATTGCCAAACAGCAGTTATCTGTCCTTGTCAGAGAATAACAGAATACTTGCCCAAGTCTTGCACACACGGGTCCCTAGTCAACAGGTCTGTCATTCTTCTGATGCAAAACCAAATGACACCTGGGGATCATCTCCTTTGCAACCTTTTTTTAGGAGGGGAGGTGTGTATGATATTCATGTCTTATTAAAATATGGAGATTCACATTAGGATTTCTGAAGTGTAAGCTAAAACGGTTGACTTTAAAGTTGCAGAACATTAAACAGAGAATCGAGGGTGTGGCAAATTCTGTCATACATTTACATGTTTAGTGTCTGGGACTGGAACGAATACGTAAGATTTTGGGTCGGAATTGGAGGAAAAACTGAAGGAGGTTTCAAAACAGATGGAAGGGATTGGGCTGTGGGCCGATCCGTCTGCAGGGAGCAGGGATGCCCGGCTGGAGGCTGGAAATCCAGCTCCAAGTCCAAGGTTTCTACAGATTACAAGAGCTGGATGGAGAGTGTAGGGGCAGAGTGCTTCCTGCATTCCTCAGAAGTCCTCTTTCCCAGGGAAGTTCCTAGGATGCTTTCCCCAAAGTCCTTGCCTACCTTTTTTTGCCAACACAGAGTCTACATCTTCTAACAATGATTCCAAATCAGAAGGAAGTTAGCAGAAGGAATGCATTGCTTCACTAGTCCAGCATACTAACCTTGTCACCAAAAAGCAATGAAATCTTTGCTTTGTTTATCACTTTGTGTGAAATAACCTAGGCCTTTGGTGTCGAGGCCTCCTGCCGTCCCTTCAGCATTGATTTTCCCATTTCAGGAATGTATGCTTTCAGATTGTTTTCACATGGGCTTTCATTTCAAGTCAAACTTCCAGATTTGACCCTCTGAATGACTCCCCCTAAAATCTGAACAGTAGTATCCTGAAGAAAGATTTTCATTAGATGGAAGTCTAACATCCCAAACTCTGAGACTGGTCAACATCGCCCTATATCCAAGCACATATCCTTAAAACTCAGTTTCTCCCCTGCAGGGGAAAATGAAGCTAATACTTCTCCTAAAGGACTGTTAAGAGGTCAAATGAAAAAAAAAGTGTATAAAGATAGATTTTTGAATGCTAAAGTGATATACAAATGCCAAGACGCATTGTACTCTTTTGTATAAGAGTAGTTTATGCACATGGAGGCAGGTTGACTAACATCTGGCAATGAGGGTTTGGTTATAATAGTTCCAGGGTTCATGTTCTGACTTTGCAACACACATGCTCAATGACCTTGGGCAAGTGACTTACTCTTGGTCTCAGTTTTCTCATCTGTAAAATGAAGATAAAAATAGTATCTATAGTATAGGGCTACTATGAGGCTGAAACAGGGTAATTTATAAAGTACTTAAAAAGTGCCTGACATACATTAATAGATTAATTAATAGGTTGAGAGCTGTGGGCTTTGAAACTGGAAATAGGAATTGCAGTGGCTTTACGAAGGATCTCGAACAAAAGGGTAACTTAACAGGGAACCACTAAGAGATGTTGACAAAGGGGAAGGCCGCTAACAAGCAGATGTTAGGAGAACATTAAGCCAATGACAACCCAAAGTGTAATGAGAGACTCTTAAGAGGGAGAGGCATTTAGGGACCTGCAGCCTGAATCTGGGAGGCTGAGTCCTACGTACTTTGGGAGGTAGGGGGAGGTAAGTGGGAAGGCAGAGGAAAAGGAGTGTTGATATAAAATCAATAAGACACACAATTCTTTGCTTCGTGGAACTAAACAAGTCACTCCACAGACTTGAATAAGCCCACTGGCAGTAACTGGTTGTAGAACATTACTATATTATTCCTGATTTGGGTCAAATTCAAATTTTCCATCGACCAGGAAACATCCTTTTAAAAAATTTTTAATTGAGTTTCCAAATCAAAAAGACCTCTTTGATTTCTAGCCTCACTACTTCCTGGGTGGTTTTAGTGATTAACTGACCTGGCCCTCTTATTCAACTGCATAATAAGGATAATGATACCTAATGATACCTACCTTGTAGTCTTGTTGTAAAAATAATGTGACGTGACATGTAAATGCTTCTTGCAAATTTCTTACACGAGAAGATACTCAATACTATAATTTAGTGTTTCATCTCCCCTAAATCATACTAAAACGGTATGAGATGGCAAGACATGAGAAGGCCGAATGGGGGCTTTAACAGGCTGAATGTTCCGTCTCCTGATAAGTTCCCAGAAACTTATTCTACTTGGTTTAACGTCTACGTCAAGACGTCAAGCTGTGGCTCTCCTGATTGACAACCTTGCTAAACCACACTGAGTGACAATTCGCATTTGGAGTACCAATTAAGGATTTATGTTTGAATTGGCTTCATTAGAGATCTTGCAAGACCAACATAGATTCAATGATAGAAACCTTTATTAAAATGACCTGTTGCTCTAAGGAAAAAAATTAGTTGTTTCTTCTGTACACTTCCAATTAAAAAGAAATCTGCCTCTCAGATTTGATTTATTTTTTTGCGACATAATATAGGCATTCTCTTTAAATAGTGCTTTGATAAATAATGATATTTTAATTTAATTTTTTTCTTGTTAAGTTTTTTATCTTCCAAACTTACATTGAAGTTTCTTCTCTCTTACCATTGCTCCCATTTTGTTCTTTTCATTTTTAAAATTACAAACTCTAAGCAACATTGTAACCCATTATATACAGGGCCATGCTAATTTCAGAAATACAAACTGGGTATCTAGGTCACCTAAACTTTACCACTTCTTAACTACAACTGGAAACTGATCTGGGACCTTGTCCCAGGCAGTCATGGATTTTCCCCCTAAGACTTGGTCAGTCTACTGGGTTCTGTTATAATTAACAGCATCACTTTTCAAGCGTCCATAATGTTCAGGACATTGTACTAGACATTATGAAGAAATCGCAAAAATCACAGAATGTTGGAGATGGATAGAAATTAAAGGGCTGCCTAATTCCACCTTGTAATCTTATAGACAGGAAAACCTCAACCATGAAATAATCAATACAAACAGGGATAGTGTGAATGAGATGATTTAATCGCATTTCGCTTTTCTACAGTAACTTGTACTTCTGTTGACCGCAAAGTGCCTGAAACTTAGATGTTCCTAATGAGCCTCTAGCGATAAAGGAGAGAAAGAAAAAAAAAACACCAATCATGACCCCAAATAGTTTTATTCTGATGTTTCTTCTAATTTCCCTTTTTCGGTGGCATCTTTCTTTCTTTGTTCTGTATTTTTGCTGTTATCCAGTCATTCTTCTTGGGATTTTACATGTAGGAATCTTTGGGGGCAGGGAAAAAGCTGGATCCCTCCAATGAAGAATTTCACTTGATCTGCCTGGTGCCCCAGGACACTCTTGGCGCCAGATCATTCTAATTTAAATGTCTGTTTGGAGTTTGGGACCACCCTCAGGGCAAGGATTTGGGGTACAAACTCAGCTGAGGGCTGGATTTGGCTCCTACCCAGGTTACCCCCATGAATCCTTCTCTTCCCCTTGTTCATGCCCAAGACTAGCATGTGAGTGTGTGGAGGGAGATACAGTTTTGTTTTGTCCTTAACATTTGACGACCTTAACATTTTAGGTCCCAGATTTATGAGAGAGGGCATTCCTCCTACATGGCCCATCTAGGAGGGCCAACGTTGTATCTCGTTTCTCATGCCCCCTGCTTTTAAACTAAAACTCAAATCCAGCAGCTTCAGCAGATCCCCTGGGGGAAAATTTTCCTACCGGAATTGACTTTCCTAAGTTATTTTTTTCCTCCCTCACTTTTCTAGACTTTTATAGCTTTACTTTTCTGCCAACTCATTAGTGCCCTTAAGAAGGTTTTGTAATATGTTTAATTAGAATGTTTACTTATTTTTTAAAAGAGGATCCGTCTAGGTACCTAGCTCACTATTTTATCAGAAAAGTCTGAACCTTAGTATGATAGGGAAAATAGAGGATAAAATAGGCAGGGAGGGAAAGGATAGGGCCCAAGTTCCCTGGGTGGGGAAAAACACATACTTTGTAGCAATGCCGTGTGTCTGACCACAGCAAACCCTCTAGGGCATAAGGTTCCTCTTAAGAATGTAGCAGACCCCACCTACTCTCCCTCAGGTTTCCCCCCCAGGAATTTGACAAAAGACCTAACTAAAAATAAGGAGTAGACCCTAAAATGTATGATCCACAAGGAATGATATGGCCATAGACCACCCCTCATACAATGGGAAGGACCCAATCAGGAATGGACGACCCAGCGCCTAGAGCTATCCAGCCAATAAAGGTGGGATCTGAGAAGGAACGAGGGGGAAGGGTAGGGGGGCGCTGACCAGAACCTTATAAAACAAGGACCCTTGCCTAGAGTCACGGGTATTCACCTTCGAACGTGCCCTCTCTGTAAAGAGAACTTTCCTACTATTCTTCCTTTCTAATCTTATCCTCTAATACACGTTTGCCTGCTGCTCATTTTGTGTCCACCTCCCACTCTTTGAAGTGACGAGACAACAAACCCCAAGTATTGAGGTAAAAGATCCTGCAACAGTAGTATTTTCATGATAATTATTTCTTAATATTCTGCTATTTCAGGGTTTGGGTCCTCCCCCCATTTCTGGGTTATAGGGGGATTTGTTTTCCGTCAGCTCATTCTCTTGGTTATCATTGAATTACAATAATAGAAAACTTCCATGCTTGAAGCAGAGAGAGGTGACATTTCTGTCTCACAGAGGCAGAGAATCCAGGGGCGGGTGCCCTGGTGCCTCACAAGAGGTAGAACACTCCTCCTGAGGGATTCTGAGCAAGAGTGAGTTTTAGAGAGAATTAGGGGATGCGGCGGAAACATGCATGGCTGCCCAGGAGGTCGGGGGTTTCCTCCTAAGACTGGCGGGGCCTACTCTCTAGGGCAAAGTGAGCTGGTGACAGCGGAGCTGGAGGACCGAGGTTGGTGTATCCTGGGCATCCGCTGGCAGAGGGGGGTCCCCACGAGTGCAGGTTGACTTAGGCTCAGATTTGTGATGCGGGCCGGGCCACTGGGATGACCTCCTGCGTGGGTCCTGATACACGAATTAACTGGTCAGTCTACATGGATGTATGGCTTTTTCCTTGTTTTGTCACCTTCCCTCAAGGGGTCACATTCGCTTCCCAAGCACGAAGCAAGAAGCAAACAAAAGTGGAAAACAAGGGGTAGCCTGTATCTGCAAAGCAAAAGGTTTTCCAGAACTCTCTGCTTACACTTGACTGGCCAGAACTGTGTCACATGGCCACCGCGCTGAAACTCAGCTGGGAACACTGCTGAAAGAAAACTGGGGTTCAGCCAATAAAGCAGAGAGCCAGTGAATACTGGGGAGGTCACTGCCCCAGTGCTTCGGGTCTGGTTTCTATAGCATCAGTCATACGATGATACCTGAACTATTTCTACTTTCTTTTTTTTTCTAAATTTTTTTTCATTTTTATTTATTTTTTGAGAGAGAGAGAAAAACAGAGCATGAGCAAAGGAGGGGCAAAGAGAGAAGGAGACACAGAATCAGAAGCAGGCTCCAGGCTCTGAGCTGTCAGCGCAGAGCCCGACGCGGGGCTCGAACCCACGAACCGTGAGATCATGATCTGAGCTGAAGTCAGATGCTTAACCGACGGAGCCACCCAGGCGCCCCTATTTCCACTCTCAGAACTTTGTCTTCTTCGTGGCTTAACACATGAGCAGCCAGCACATACCCACGGCACGTCTCTCATGGCCACCATTTGACGTTCTGTGTTTTTCCTTCTTTTCCTTGATTTGACATATCGTGATCTAAGAAAGGTAAATAACAGTTTACTTGTTCTGCATCTTCGCTTTGCTTCCTTCTAATTTCCTTTTGTTTAATGATTTTTTTCACATTCGGTGCATTAAGGATAGATCTTCATTGTGGACTGTAAGCTTCGTCATTACATAGTGTTTTTCTTTGTTTAATAGTTTCTGTTTTGTCAAAGCCGGTACATGAAGACATGAATCTACTTTTATGACATTATAATGCTTCATTTTTATTTGCCTTTCCTTGGTACATCACCATCTCTTCTATTAAAGTTATCCTTTCTACATATCTTCGTTTGGATATATTCCTTAAATGTCCCCATCTTCTCTCCCCACTCAAATTCAATGTTTTGTTAGTTCACTATTACAATATTTTATAACACTTTCATTTTATTTTCTAATCATATTCTCCACAGTTACAACTTCAATTTCATGTCTCGTTTTCAGTGCATTCAATGTTCTCACCAGTCTTTTCCATGTCTTCTTCCCTCTCTCTCTCCTCCCTCCTTCCCCTCCCCCCTAGACCCCTTCCACCTCCTCCTCCCCCTACAAGCTCTCTCCCCTTTCTTCCTCTTCTCTCCTCCCCCTTCTCTCCATTCCTTCCTCCTGCTCCTCCTTCCTCTTAAGGTCTCCATTTATCTGCTATTTATACTTGCCTCCAGTTTATTACTTCACAGCTATTTTTTTTTCCAGAATGACTTCTGAGCACCATATATCCTGAGTTTCTGAAGACCAGCCTGGTGTCTTTATGCCTGAATGGCTGCTGGTTTGCATATAAACATCTCTTTTTTAAATGTTTATTTGTTTTTGAGAGAGAGAGAGAGCATAAGTTGGGGGAGTGAGAGAGACGGAGGTGCAGAATCTGAAGCAGGCTCCAAGCTCTGAGATGTCAGCACTCCGGACCCAAACCCAGGAACCCAAACTGCGAGATTAAGACCTGAGCCAAAGTCAGATACCTAACCAACTGAGCCACCCAGGCACCCCTGCATATAAACATCTTAAGTGACATTTTCATCTCTAAGAATGTGGTAAACATTGTATCCCCCGCCTTTCACATTTGAATACTATAGGAAGGTTTGGGGAAACCATGCCTTTCCGTCCCTCCCAGCCCTCTCCCACATAAGAGATCAGTTGATTTTCCCCTATGTGCCATAGAATGATCTTTATTGACTTTAATAAATCATATTAGAGTAGTTTCTTTTTTACCGAATATGTTTTTCCTGGGACATGTTAAACTCTTTGAATCTGTGGGTTTTTAAAATAAGATCAAAACAGAGAGGGAGGCAAACGATAAGTGACTCTTCAATACAGAGAACAAACGGAGGGTTGCTGGAGGGGGGAAGGCCATGGGTTAAATGGGTGATGGGCAGTAAGGCGGACACTTTTCCAGCTGAGCACTGAGTGGCACATGTAAGAGATCAATCACTGGGCTCTACTCCGGAAGTCAAGACTACACTGTATGTTCACTAACTTGACTATAAATTTTTTTTAAAATTCCGAAAATTTAAAACAGCATTTAAAATTTTTTCTTCCTTTTTTTCCTTCTCTTTTTCAGGCATAATTACGCTTCTATGAGATATCCTTTATCTATCGTCACCATCAATGATTTCTTCTATAACCTTTCGTAATGCTTTCTTTTTCCGTTTCATTTTGCTCCTTCTCTAAAATGCACTTTTACGTCCCAGGATGTGTCTTCAGCCATATATGTATCTATTTCTTGCAAGAAGAGTCTTGTTTCCATAAAGATTTTTGATTTCCTTACTTTTAGGATCTCTCCTAGGAGGACCTAGATTTTTCCTTGGAATCATTCTCTCAGAAAGGCCACATTTTCACTAATCTTTGAATCTACGCAGAACGATTTGCACGTGCATTTCTCACACTTTGTGGCTTCATTTCTTCTGGGGTGTGCTATCTGTGCACGTTTTACTTTTCGTGTTCTAACTCTCCACGTGTGTTTGGAGTAAATTTCCCAAGGTCCAATGCCTTCTGACGACTATTTTGTAATGCATCACCTATTTGCCATACAGGCTGCGGAGGGGCCGAGTACAGAGCCTGAGTAGCTGGGGTCTGAACCCAAGCCCACTGCCTCGGAGGACTTTCTCGACAGTGCTCTCCACAGAGGTGTGATGGCTCCTCTGTGCCCACAAGTACATCACTTGTTTCATGTGACATGATTTCAGCTTTATTCTCCTCAGCTCTCCAAGAATCTGGATCCTTCTCTGACCCTTCTACACCAGTCACCTGCTTCATTCAGGGAGGAGACCACTAAGAAATTCCTCACTCACTTCCATCGCCCTCCTGTTTCATCAAGTCAAACAGTGAGGAAGAAATCTCCTAAAGGCCAACAAGGCACCAAACTTTGTCCATCAGTGTTTCCTACCTGCTTCGGAGAACTCATCCCTCCATCCACTGAGCTCCAGGAGATCGGCTACCTCCCCCAGGGTCCTTCCTTGTCCTGAAGAGGCTCAGCCTTTGGGCACTTATATCCTTAAAGAGTTTTTGATGCCCTGGGGAAATGGTTTTGGCAAAACAGCAAATGTTCAAAAAGCTACAAAATCACACAATTAGAAATGGGCAGGAACTATCAAAACAGTAATGATGGTTATTATTTCTGAAGAGCAGAATTATGAATGACTATCATTTTTTATATTCTTAAATTTCCTACAAAAGCTACATAATTACTTGTATATCCAGAAAAATACAATGCATTACAAAACAAAAAAAAGGGGTAGCCTCTTATCTCAAGCTAGTTCTACAGAATTTTACCAAAGCCAGGCCTAGTCCACTCCCTCAGGCCCTGGTCTATCAAATGGGCTCTAACTGCTAACACCAGATTTCTACAGAGCTCTTCCACAAGGCCACGAAATAGGAAATATAAAATGCCTTGAACTTGCTGTGGGGGAAGTGCCACACCATCATTATGAGAACCATTTCTGCGCATCCCTGTCTTTTGCCTTTCGCTTTAGCCTCCGAAGTGAATTTTCTCATTAGGCAGAAGCATGGCACGTGGAGGTAGAAATGTCTCCCCAGGGAACAGAACTCATGGCTGGCAGTGCGAACACAGCCTCCTCTCAGGGCTTGCAGCCCAGATCCCTCTTGGTTTGTCTCCCCTTTCCTGGGGGAGCCGAAGGCGAAGGAATCGAAGAAGCCTGAGTCCCTCAGCAATTCACAAACATGAACAAAGAAAACACTGAGACGCAATGGCTCCTAGAGACAAGGGCGGGCGGAGGCTGGGAATCCGACGGGGTCATGTGACTCGTGGCCCTTCCAACGTCAGGCCTCATGCGGTTCCTGCATCGTGAGAAAACACAGACATAAGAGCTGGCAGAAATCGGGGCGATCTGTGAACTAAACTGAATGCTCAAGCATTCAAACATGCCTGAAATGCCACCGTCATGCTATGCAACACACACACACACACACACACACACACACGCAGACACACTTGTATACAATTGACAAAAGTGCAGGGGGTCACTCAATATAAGGAAGACTTTAAGAGAGACATTCCATAAAGGACATGGAATGGCTGAGGCCTAGAATGTCCAATGAGGTGACTGAGATGTCCCTTCTGTACTCGGAACTAAGTCGGTTGCGTGCAATTCTTCAAAGTACAATCTGCCATGATTTACCTGTGTAATAAGATACCTTTAAAAATGACGCTTAATCATTTTAATTATAATAAACCCAACCCACCCACGTATTGCCCTTCTGCACAAACCACCAAATCACAGAGTGCGGCCAGAGGCAAAGATCACCGCTAAATTCTCTCTAAAGATTTTTTGGAGGCCTAATTGTAAACAAGGAAGAGGGCGAACACGTTTAATGACTGTTGATGGCCGAGATTCCGACTGTTGGATCCCTTCTTGGATTTTCCGCGCAAAAACATTGGGTTTCAAATGAGAACTACTATTTATGACTGGGGAAAAAAAATACAACTTTCAAAATGCACCTCATGTCATTAGATTAATTTGCTATGCACCTTAGGGCAATTATATTAGTGGCAAAGCTTTTCTTTCAGCCCTTGTCCCACTATAATTAGAGGAGTCTACATCCCCACAGACAGAACTTGTGCAGAGGGGAAGGCAGAGCCCAGGATGCTTGCCCCGAGTACCTCTGACGCTCTCTCTCTCTCTCTCTCTCTCTCTCTGTGCTGAGAAAGAGGCAAATACGCACTCTGAAAATTAACACAGCCAGAAAGGAAACATCCCACAGGGTGAATCAATACCCAGCAAAGGATAATGGGATTCCTGTTCAGGCAGCTGTGTCCTGCCCCCTCCCATTAGCACCTGTCAGCGAGAGCAGTCAGGGCCGGTCAATGGGCAACTCGCCTCACAGCTCAATTCTCAGGATGATCATTAGCTCCCGAGACTCCGAGGCACCCCACGCTGCCAAATAGTGTCCTTTTCTCCTTAAATGCAGACAAACAATGACTTCCCCTCTAACAGCTGACACAGACCTTGTTAATCTTTCTTGTTTCACTTCTGTTTTGCCCTTTGCACAGTGTGGCAGAACAGATCCACGGGAAGGTAGAAATTAGGTTATTCAAGTTAATTTCAGGACCTGCTCTACTCAGGGGCTCAGAACCCATCTAAGCTGGCATGCGTCACTTAGAGGTAATCACAGGATGGAAATGATGCTCACTGATCGTGACAGCTGGTAAATGATCGATATCCTTTTGGGAGCTTTTTAATACACATTTGCTAAAAAGAGGAATGAATGATCCCACATGACTAGAAACCCCTCTGCCCCTTCCCTCTGCCTTTGTCCCTCCCCCTCTTCCTTCCTTCTTTCCTCCCCCTCTTTCTCCCCCTTTTTTTTCCCGTCCTCCTCTCATGGTGAAATACAAGTGGAGAGCCATTTAATGGAAAATGGGGCACTAAAGTCAGTCCTGCTGGTCAAGTTGCGTTAGAAAATACCTGCATGCTAAAGGGCCTGGAATTCTAACATCTTCCAGAAATGTGTAATGAGCTAAGATCTTTACCCAGATATTTTATATTCTATCCAAGAGAACTACGAAGGTGTTCTGAGACCAACTCAGGAGGGTCATTTCAGTATTTTTGTTTCTGTCTTTTTCAACCGACTGTATTACATTGTGTCCACATGGGCTTACAATTTAGACCCAGCCTATTCTTTGGAAAACTTAGGTCAACTAGTAATTGAGAGGAAATAAGCAAAACTGCAGAATATGTTACACAATGATTATCTAACCACACTCCCCTTCACGTAGTCGCTCAATCATTCACAAATATTTACTGGGCACCTATTTAATGCCAAATGCTTCTACACAAATAGAGATCTCCCAGTTTAGTTGGGGGAATCTATTTGGGAAGGGAAGGGAAGGGAAGGGAGGGGTGGAGTAGGGGAGGTATTTTCACCAAATCTGGTAATTGCTAAAGAACTCCAGAGACCAGAGACCAAAAACTCTTAAATCTTCTACTGACAATGTAGATCAGCTCAAAACCCAATACTTCTCCCCAACGAAGGGTTCTGCCTCTGGAGCATCTAGAAAAAATGTCTTTCTCCATCTCTTATTTACTTTAAAAAGTAAGGCACATTCATTCTTAAATTGTGTCTTAAATTGCCTGTATTCACCATTCAGAACTTTAGTCAATTATCTTCCGTGTATGTGTGTGTACATATTGTATGTGTGTGTACATATTGCATGTGTATGTTTGTGACGTGCACATGTGTGTGCATATGTGGTGTGTGTGTATATGTGTGTTTTCTCTTACACCTTGAACCATCTGAAATTGCCAAACGATTTGACATACAAAGTAGCAATTCATACGGCTCGACCTAATATTATAGATCAATTTCAGGAAATGGGACTCTAGCATATGTACTATTTATATTCTAATTGTTTTTCATTTCACTGTGTAAAATAATCTTTTTCTAACATTAAGCATTTTAATAGTTTAAAATTAAACAAACTCAACAAAATAATTTCCAACGGCTCACCGTTTTCCATTATATGGATGTGATGTAAATGCTTAAATACAGCAAACTATTTAAAGAAAAATTTTCTAGGGCACCTGAGTGACTCAGTCAGTTGAGCGTCCAACTTCAGCTCAGATCATGATCTCGTGGTTCATGGGTTTGAGCCCCACATCCGGGCTCTGTGCTGACAGCTCAGAGCCTGGAGCCTGCTTCAGATTCTGTGTCTCCCTCTCTCTCTGCCCCTCCCCCACTCACACTCTGTCTCCTTTCTCAAAAATAAATAAATATTAAAACATTTTTTAACTAAAAAAATACAGAAAAAAAAGAAAACTTTTCTGATGTCCTATGTTCTGATATTGTCATGAAAGCATCCGTATATATAAAGCTTCTTCCAGCCATAGCATCGATGCTTTGAAGTCAAAAGTGAAAGATGTACTCTCTGAGGAAAGAACAAACACACTTAGCATTTTGTAAATTAAGCTCAATTTTTGAATAATGCTGATAAATCAAAGACTGCTAGCATGTACACTTGACCCTGACCTTCTGTAAAATTAGTTCTTGCAATCAACAGCTTCTATTGTCTAAATATTTACCTTCCTCCATCACTAAGTTACATATTGCCAGCTATTTGTTGAAATAATTCTCCCTGACTTTGTAATGACCCCCCACTCACGGACACCTACACTGTTACAGATATGTGAGGCAATGCCCTTCTGACCCTTGAGAGCACCACTGAATACATAAGCTAAAATATCCACCACCACCACCCCCAGCTACCAGGATAGGGTAGAACCCTTGTAATTGAGACTACAAAAAGGAGGTGGGGCTACAGAAAGACAAAAAATTCAGAAGACATTCATGTAAAAAAAAATATTTCTGGGATCATAATCCGAAAGTCTGAAGTAGAGCAAATTCTTGTTCCATTAATGCAAAACCTTCAACGGGGGTACAGTGGGGGGAATTCTGCAAAGTGAATGCATCTCCGTGTTCCTCAGAAAATCTTACACAGAGATGAATCACCAGCCTCCCATATGCTCTGGCACATTTCACCAAGCACATGATGGAAAGCAACTCAGAAAACCCCCACAGGTACCTCTCCATGAGCCCTATTCATTTTGAAAATGGTGGAGATGGGCTTTCCAATGGTAGATTTCATGTTCTCGCCATGCTATGTTTTCAACTGGTTAAAAATAAAACATGACTTTTTTCTAAAGCAATGTCAATTCCAAGAAACAATAGAGAATGAAAATTCTGAAAAATAATTTTGCCTCAGATAGCTCCCTATGTTCAAATTTGAATTGAAAAGTATTTATTGACTAAGGTAAATTCACCCCTCGACACCTCTATACATGGAGGGATTTTAGCCAAATAGCCTGAAACTTCAGAGCAGACACAACTTGCATGTTCTTAGGCTCTGAAAGTAGCACCCAGCTCTCTACATTCCAGACAACACACACGTTTTCTTTGGAGCTTTTGAGGCTGGTTTCCGTGCCCTTTCTATGTCTTATCCAGAAGTGGGAGAAGAGGTTCAGCTGTTTGTAAATAGAAGGCAGCAACCGAGAGAGAATTATAATAATTTGCATGTTGATAATACATGCGTTTGAAATTTCAAAGAGCTTTGCAAACTCACAAGTACCGTTTCCTTCATTTTTGTGAGGAAGAAAACTGGGCACACCAACCCAAGATCGCAAGTGAGCTACAAAGTCAATAGCAGAAGCACAGGGTCCAGAGGCTTGCTGGTGAGCTCCCTGTAAGTGGCCAAGCCCGGAGAATGCATCATTTAGGGGCTGATACGCTGTTTGGGGCAGCACATGCATAAGCCCTTGTGAACACGTAGAAATCACTGCTGGTCCTGGGAAGGCTTTTGTTGTCCATGAGATGATTCATCACATGTTTACAGCTGGAGATGAAACAGACCAAAGATAGATACAGCCGTTGCCACCTTTTGCCATCATCCCGAAAGTGCAACAAACGGGGGGTACCAGGAACTGCTCCTCCTCCACATGCCCAGATGCTTTTCCTACCCACCCTCTACCGCGTGCTCAATACTAATTATATTTTTAAATGCCACATGCTATTTATTTTGACATTAAAAAAATGTCTTCTGAGAGTCAAAACAGTATCTTTAAAGATGAACAATCCCGGTAGTAAAGTTATGGCTTTGAAGGTCAACGTATATTTCTCCCTTTGCTCTGCTGGCGGGTTTTGAAGTCTGCAGAAACGAGAGGTAACACTGATCTTCAGAGATGATGTTTCAATACTAACCAGAACTAACACTAGCACTCACATGGAAATCTTCTCAAGCATCATACAAATAGACATGCATGGTCACATGCCCATCACAGAAATCCAATAAACATATGCGGAATCTATTTTCTGTTTTTCAACCAATGTATCAAATTAAACACAAAGTCAGTTTGCCCTATAGGATTGTTGAATCTGTTGGGACAAACTGGGCCTGCTCTCTGTTTTTGGAAATAAACTTTTTTTGGCGCCCAGATACGCCCATTCATTTATAGGTTGTCTGTGGGCTGCCTCCACGTTACGGCAGCAGAGTTGAGTAGTCAAGACAGACACCTTATGGCCCCCAAAGCTGAACATTTCCTGTCTGGCCCTTTATAAAAAAATTTTGACCAACTCTGGTTTAATCTATGAAATGGTGTAGCCACAGAACATCCTAGAAAACTGCGGGAGAAATAACAGCCACCATTCAGGAGAGGCGGCATGACTCAAAACACCTCTCCTGATGTTGACCGCCATCTATTGCATCTACTCGCCTACATCTGGGACCTCGGAAGCGTCCCCTGTGTGAGCACCCATCTCAAGGCTTCCTCACTAAAGCGGGTGCAATCTTGGAAGGGGGTAGAAGGCAGCAACTGGAGATCATCTGATCCAATGCCCTGTGCCAGGAAGGAGTCACATCCACAGAAGCCATGCAACGTAGTCATGAGTGGCCTGCTGGAGCAACGGCTCCCACATCACAGTGCAGCCCAGCCCAGCCCTGGACAATTCTACTCATTAGTGTGTCTTTAATCCCAGACAGGAATCTGCTTCCCCGTTACTTCCACCAACGAAGTAGTCTGGCAGATACTGAGGAAGAGCCATCACAGGACTCCTTGGAAAGGCCTCCCACCCCCTCTCTTTCCCCCAGGGCTCAGTAGTCAGGTGCCTTCATCTGTGACTCAAAGGTCACCATCTTGACACTTCACACTCCCAGTCACCACTTCCAGCCACACACAGTCCACACTGTCAGAACCTCTCTCTTGTTTGTTCCTCTCGTTAGCACACAGCACAGCAAGGCCTCCCCCAGGGAGGGCACACGGGAAGGGAAGGAACCCAGGGAGAAAAAGCACACTGCTCTGTTGTTGTGGCTCTAAGCCATCATGCTTCCTCGCGGAAAGTGAGGGAGTGAAAAGACACAGACACAAGGACCTGAGGGAATGTATTACTTACTGGGACCACTGCTACTCAAGGAGTGGTCCATGACCAGCAGCAGCAGCATCACCTGGGAACTCACCCGAAATGCAGAATCTCATGTCCCATCATAGACTTTTGAAGATGGGATCCACACTTCAACAAGGTGTCCAGGTGAACTGCCCTTTGAGAACAACAAGTACTAGGCTACATCTTAATTAACAGGTCTTCAAGATACTAAAGGAAAAACCCAAATTATTGCCATACAAATGGGAAAGGAGCAAGAAAAGAAGGATGGACCACACCTGATAACACTGAATGTGAGACATGCAATGGAGGGAGATCAGAGAAATACCCAAGATCCCAGCCTAGAGCTAAGGACAGACGGTCCTGCCATTTGCTAAAATAAGAAATACAAGAAGGACAGTTTTGAAGACATTATCAAATTCCCCTCGTGACACATTAATGCCAAGTGCCTATAAAACTTTGCTGGGGTCATGTCCACGGAACCCTTTGGGAATACAGGTTTAGAGCTCAGCAAACAGGCCCTGGGTGAAGAGACAGAGTTGGAAGTCAAGGTCTGGAGACAGTACTTGAAGCTGGGGAAAAATGGTGATACTGTCCAGAAAGAAGATAAAAGTGAGTAGGCAGGATGAGATGACAGAAGAAAATGAAAAAGAAGAGAAATATAGGAGTATGAATCCTAAGATAACCCCCAACTGAGGTGAAATGAAAGAGAAAAGAGGACGTTGGTTCACTCAAGAGGACGGCCCTCAGAGAGACAGAGCCTACCGATGGCCTCTGCCAGGCATTTGTCCCTGTTCCCTCTATTTCTCCCGCCCCCCTGTTTCTCAGCTCAGCACATGGCTGCTCCGGCTCCACTGATAAATACTTCCAAGGTCAAGTGAGATGAGGGCAAGAGGTCTCCTGACCCGGGAAGCTCGTGGTTTCCTTAGTAAGAGCAGGTACAGAGCAGCGGGCTGAAGTGAACGGAACGTGAAGACAGAAGACAAGAAGGCTAGAAAGACTTTCAAGAAAGGTTTGTCAAGAAAGGAAATGAGAGAGGACGGTCCTTGCTTGAGGAGAAGGATTTTGTTCTGTTTTGTTTTGGTCAAGGAAGGTATAGTGGAACAAGTTTAGAGGCTGAGAGAAAGGAGTCAGAGAAAAGAAGAAAGAGAGCCCAAAGAGATGGAATAGGTGCCAGTGGTAGAGTAAGACTTGGTGGGGGGTGGGGGCGAAAAGAACAGGTAGGGGCTCGCCTTGGACAAGGAGGGCACACACAGAGGCTGCACAGATTCCAGGCACCGGGGCTCCAGTATGACCCATAAAGCAGGTTACTGGAGATGTAAGGTAGTCCCCAGGGCAGTCAAGGTACTCAGCAGTTGGCCAAAGGGCCAACCAGGAAATGGCATCTAGAGAAGAGGTTGAGTGCCCAGGTACCCGAATGGCCTTCCAGAGAACCCCTGCTTTTCCTTTGCACTCTGCTTCCTGGGACATCAGCCTCAAGCCGCCAGGGGCACCTACCTGAGAAGCCTGAGCTGTCTCTGAAAAAGCGTTTTGCACATAGTTGCAAAAATCCCATCTGCCTTCTAATTAGACGTTAGCTCTGTAGCATTTAAACCAGTCAAATGTTTTCATACCTGCATTTAGACAAGATGTAGAGAAAGCATGATATTTCATAAAAGGTGAAAAGCCTGGAAACCAGGAGAACAATGAAACTGTCAGAGGCGGAAGTACTTTTCGAAGTTGACAAGTCACTGTTTACAATGGAGCGCGTTCAGGAAGCCTTCAATGATTGGTACAGAAAACAAAATCAAGAAATTACTTTGTCAGAATGTGCAAATCTAACCTCTAGGGACTCGGGGGGGCCACAGGAGCAGTTCTGTAATTACAAGTCGCACAGAGGTACTTCGTTCTTGGCAGTGATGAGATGGTGCAAATTGAAAAGTATGTAGTGACAGTTGGTGGCAGAAATCCTAGAGAAAACAAAGCCTGCCAGGTACCAATCCGTGCATGACAAGATCATCACAAATGCATGAATGACTCACATTTTCTGCCTTACAATTTAGTGCTGGCTTCACAATATGTGACTTTTGAGATTTTATGCTTATAGCTAGTGTCACACATGGTCTTTAGTGACACCAGCAACCTCTGACCCCCTCCCCACTCTCAGGTCAAAGATCCAGGGGGTGAAGAATAATCAAAATATCTGGAACGTTAAATTGTCGTTTGAGTTTTTTTAAGTTCTAGCGAGGAGTTAAACTCTTCTGGTTTTGTCATTAACAATAAGAAATACAATCTAAAAAAAAACAAACCCAAAAAGAAACAAATAAGAAGTGGCACACGTTAAATGTTGTGTTAACAACAAACACTGACAGAGCCCTTATTCCAAGTAAGGGAAAGGGCTGTGTGATCCCTCCGACTATTTCTTCCTTCTTCTAGTCAGCAGACATTGATCAGGCACTGTATTCGCTCCCTGGAGCTATAACAAAGCGCCGCAGCTTGGGGGTGAAACAACAGTTTATCCTCACAGGTCTGGGGGCCGGAAGCCCAAGATCAAAGTGTGGGTAGGGCTGGCTCAGAAGGAACCTGTGAGGGAGACTCAGCTCCAGGCCTCTCCCCCCCACTTCAGGTGGTTTTCTGGCAATCCCGTGTGTTCCTTCAGTAATGGAGCTCCGCCTTCATCCTTACATGGTGCTCCCCCAGCGCGGATGGATGTCTGTGCGTGGTGCTCCCCCTATGCACATATGTCTGCGTCCCTTTTTATAAGGATGCCAGTGGCTGGACTAGGGCCCACCCTAATGACCTCATCTTCACTAGGTTCCCTCAATAAAGATTTCATCTCCAAATAAGGCCACATTCTAAGTAGCAGGGTTTGGGAATCCAACACATCTTTTTTGGGGAAAAGAGGGACACAATTCATCCCTTAACGGCACTTCCTCTGACTACACTAGGTGAGGTGAAAAAAGGGTGAAAAAAGGAGATTGTCCTTCTCCCCAAAGAGTCTACAATCACGCAAAAGGAATGGATATTTAACAGGCACTCAGATGCTTACCCAAAGGTTTCTGTAATTCCAGTTGTGATAAAAGGTAGGAAGGGTTATATAAGAACACATAATGGAGGTTAACAACCATCTACGGGTCAGGACACACTGCGCCTGAGTGTCTCAGAGATCATGGCCCCAGCAGAGGCCAGTGGGCAGGGCACATGGATCTTGGAAAACTGGAGAAATGGAGAATTCCGGGGCACGTGTCTCCATGACACAGTCGTGAAAATGAGAAGAGCTTCCCGCTTCTCACAGACTGCTTTCGTGTCTCCCCACTGTTGCTTGTTCCCTGGATTCCTCACTCCCACCCCCTTCCTCCCTCCTTTTATAATATTTATAAGTATTCAGTCTTGTATTTTCTTATTTTTCAGGAATATAGTCACGAAACATCCAAAGCTAATGGCCTGTCTCTAGAAAGAGTGAACAACCCATGCCTGCTTCCCAGATACCACTTCATAGGAAGCAAACCTCGGCCATCCCCTGCCCCCTGAATTCGGTGCTTCTTCACTATGTTCTAGCATCTTCCATGGCACAGTCTTTAAAACCCAAGACTCTGGATTCAGACTGCCTGGTTTGGAGTCCCCTCTACTTTTTGTTAGTGATAGACTCTTGGCCTTCCTCAGCTATAAAACAGGAATGATCAGGATACAATCTTCCCAGTGCTCCACCTCACAACTTGTTCTGAGAACCAAAGGAGTTTGCATGTGTAAGTCACATAGACCGGTTCCCAGTACAGAACAAACACGCAATAAGTATTGGATAGAACAGCACTTAATGCAGGTATCTATTGCTTTACATGTCTCTTCCACTCAATTTTACATTTCTTAAAGGCCATTTTTCCCAGTGCCTAACACACATCAAAAATAGTATACGCACAATAAATACTTGCTGAATGGATGAATGAATGAACAAATGAATAGTGTATTCAAGCTGTGCCTGCAATACTATAGATTCATTTCTGTCTCAAGTGAGTGATGGCTTAAGTGCAAAGAGTAAGGCTCTTTCAAACTTTAAAAATCTGTTCTTTAGGGGCACCTGGGTGGCTCAGTTGGTTAAGCATCCAACTTCGGCTCAGATCATGATCTCGCAGTTCATGGTTAGAGCCCCGTGTTGGGCTCTATGCCGACAGCTCAGAGCCTGGAGCCTGCTTCAGATTCTGTGTCTTCCTCTCCCTCTGCCCCTCCCCTGATCACGCTCTGTGTCTGTCTCTCTCAAAAATAAACAAACA
Source organism: Cryptoprocta ferox (assembly GCA_028646485.1). Classification (NCBI taxonomy): domain Eukaryota; kingdom Metazoa; phylum Chordata; class Mammalia; order Carnivora; family Eupleridae; genus Cryptoprocta; species Cryptoprocta ferox. The sequence continues at coordinate 127,305,199 of CM053576.1, read as the reverse complement.
TTAAATCTGTTCTTTAAAAAGATTTATGTTATTTACGTTCTATCCATTTATGTTTATAGCTTCAAAAATGTGACCCACAAATGGATAGGCCCACAGTTACTGAATAAACTTTGTGCCTATTTTACTTAAAGTGTTTCCAGATAATAATGATATATATATATATATATATATATTTTTTTTTTTTTAAATATCAGGACCATAAAAAGCCAAGAGATGTTCTGAAAGCCCCTGTGTGAGAAGGCCCCTGAATCTGTCAGACATGGTCTAGTTCATTCAACCAGATTTATGAAGCACTAGTATATCCTACAAAATGTGCTAAGTATTATGGACAATAACGAGCTTAAGGAGGCAACAGTGATGCAATGTGCATCATCATGCACTGAGTACCAGACCTTGCACTCCTTCATTTGCTCCTCACATAATCAGAAGAGGTATATTTTATCCTCAAACTATGAAAGAGCAGAAAGATGCAAAAACTGGTTCAAAGCCAAATTCCTCTTTAGAGCCCTTCCTTCTAACTGTCATTCTGGTTTTATCCTGGAAGTGTATTTTTTAGTCTCTATTTCAAATTTGGTTCACAAAGGTATAAAACTGGTTTAATTGTGACGTTATGCAATAAGGCCCACCTTTGCTTTACCTCAAGATTATTGAGAAGGGGGGACATATACACTAAGCTTGGTACTTAGTGGCCTCCAGTGGCTCAGGGATGCTGCACCTAGAATTGGGCAGAGAGTATTGGAACTCATCCACTGGGAAGTAAGGGAGAGCCACTCACGCTGAAGAATGGGGGGCAAGGGGGAGGTTGGGGCAAGGATGACAATCCCTCAGGGGAGGTCCACCCAGATGTTCCCTGTGTGGTCCGTGATGGGCCTGGATATACAAAAATCATCCCAGATACCTCTGAAACCCAACTATTACATCTCTAAGAGGCTGCTCATCTAAGAATCAGCAACGGTACCTGACTAAGCCTGGAGAGAAAAGGGTTGATGACCTGGATTTATACAGGGGAATAACTGAAAGCAATGACCGACCTATGTGCTCCATTAGAGGTAACCGGAGACACATATTTGAGGACAGCAATGGTGTTTTCAAATGTCTTCCAGCTGAACTTGAGCATGACTACTGTAAAAATCATATAATTCTCTCAGAATATACCAGAAAAATAGATAGTAGGTTGTAAAAATCATATTTGAATAAACTAATGTGCTAGAATTCTGCCTGGGAAGAAATCTGATTGAATGAACCTACAGCTCGTATGACTGATCCAGGGGCCTTCTCATTAATGAGGTTTTCAGAACATCTCTTGGATTTTTATGGTCATGTCATTTTTTAAAATGTATCTATAATTATCATCTTAAAACACTTTAAATTTTAGAACTGAAAACTATAGTAAAAAATAAATATCTCAATGCACAGAGGAGAAGGAGGAAAGAATGTGTGAACTTTAAGACAGAACAAAATAAATTATCCAATTTGAACAACAGCGGGAAAACAAGACTGTAGGAAAAAAAACAAAACAAAACAAAATGAACAGAGCCTTAGAGTCCTATGGGCCTATAACAAAAGCTCCAATAGTCATGTCATCAGAATCTCAGAAAGAGAAAACAGAGAAGGCAAGGTTGACAAAGCACTCAAAGAAATAATGACTTGAAGAAGTAATAAAATCCCCAAATTTGGTTAAAAAAACATAAACGTACAGATTCAAAAATCTGAGCAAACCTCAAACAGAATAAACCCAAAGAAACCCACATCAAGACACATCATGACACATCATAGACAAGGTCTCAAAACTAAAGACATAGAAAAATGTGTTGAAAGCAGTGAGAGAGAAACAACACTTCACTTACAGGGGCAAACAACGGCAGTAGAATTCTGATCAGAAATCATGGAGGCCAGAAAGAAGTGGCGTGACATTCTTCAAATGACAGGGGAAGGAATTGTCAACCCAGAATTCTTTATCTGGCAAAATTTTCCTTCAGGAAATAAAAAGAAATCAAGGCAGGGGCACCTGGGTGGCTCAGTTGGTTGAGCTTGTGACTTCAGCTCAGGTCATGATCTTGAAGTTCATGGGTTCAAGCCCCGCATTGGGCTCTGTGCTGACAGCTCAGAGCCTGGAGCCTGCTTTGGATTCTGTGTCTCCCTCTCTCTCTGCCCCTCCTCTGCTCACACTTTGTCTCTCTGTCTCTGTCTCTCTGTCTCTCTCTCTCAAAAATAAACATTAAAAAAACTTTAAAAAAAAGAAATCAAGGTATTCTCAGAGGAAGGAAAATAAGAATTTTTAACAAACAAACCTACCCTGAAAGAAGGATACAAAGAAGTTTCTCTGAACAGAAAGATAATGATAAAAGAAGCAATCTTGGGACACAGAAAGAAGAAAGAACAATGTAAAGAAAGAGTGAAAAAAGAACAAGTACAATGCATTTCTCACTCTACTTAAGTGTCCTAACTGATGATTGACAGTTGAAGCAAAAATTAGAACACTGTATGATGCTCTTGTTATAAATATACATAGAAGAAATAATTAAGATGATTATATTGTTAATGGGGGAGGGTAAAAGAAGGTGAAACTTCACTTGCACTGGTAAAATGTAGACACCAGTAGCATATAAGTTGATGACAGACAGACAGACTGACTTAGATAAATAGACCAATTGACCAAGCTACAGCAACAAATGACACAGCTGTACAAAGAAATACACCCAAAAACTCTGTAAGTCAAAATTTAAGTCTAAACGTATTCAAGTTACCCATGGCAAGACAGGAAAAATAAAGGAAAGAAACAAAAACAGAATAAACAGAACACACATACACATACAAATGGCTGACTTCAGCCCTAACATATTAATAATTACATTAAATATAAATGGTCTAAACATACCAATTAAAGACATAGACTGGCAGAATGGACTAACTAAAGGACCATGGAGCAGCAGGGCCAGCAGGCTGGCGTGGATGTGTGAAAGCAGAGGGAGAAACTGCTAGATATACTCTCATTGGGTCAACTATAATGATATAGGTAGGCTAAAAATTAAGGTATGGGAAAGTATACCTTGCATATATAAATAAAAAGGTATGCAGGAGTGGCAATATTAATATGAGATGAAATAGATTTCAGAACTAAAAAAATTACCAAGGAGACATTATATAATGACAAAATGCCTAATTCACCAAAAGACAGAGAAATCATAAACACGTGTGCATCAAACAAGTTATAAAACATGTGAAGCAAGAACTGACAGAACTGAAAAGAAAAAAGACAAATCACAGTTACAGCTGGAGACTTTAACATCCCTCTCTCAACAACTGATAGGACTAGACAGAAAATCATCAAGGATGTATATAGAAGAACTAAAACAAAAGGATCTAATAAGTATTAATACAGCACTCTGGCAAAAACAACATAACATATATACTTTTCAAGAATTTTCTCAGAGCATGATATCAACATAGACCATATCCTAGACATAAAACAAACCCCAACAAATCAAAAAGAGTTGAAATTATACATAGTGGGTTATCTGGCCAAGACAGAAATCAATAACAGAAAAATATCTAAACACCTGGAAAATAAATAACACACTTCTAACTAACCCATGGGTCAAAAAGGAAATGTCAAGAAATTTTTTTAAAAGGTGAACAGAATAAAAATAAAAATTCAGCATACCAAAATCTGTGGGACATAAGCAGTGATGAAAGAAAAATTTATAGCACTAAATGTTTATATTATGAAAGAGGGAAAGTCTCAAAACAATACTCTGTGCTCCCTTCTCAAGAATTTAGAAAGGGAAGAAGACAATAAACTCAAAGCGAGAAAAAGGAAAAATAATATTAAAGACAAGAGCAGAAATCAATGACATTGAAAAAAATAGAGCAAATCAATGAAATAAAGAACTGGTTCTTTAAAAAGATGAATAAAATTGACAAACCTCCAGTAAGTCGGAAGAGACAAATTACCAATAGCAGGAGTGAAAAATAGACCACAGACCGTGCATACAACCAAAACATAATAAAGAAATACTATGAACAATTCCACACATATGATTTTTTTAAATGTTTACGTATTTGAGGGTGAGAGAGAGAGAGACAGAGACAGAGACAGAGAGCGAGAACAAGTGGGGGAGGGGCAGAAAGAGAGAGAGAGAGAGAGAGAGAGAGAACAAAAGAAAGGAAGAAAGAAAGAGTTCCAAGCAAGAAAAGAGTTCTAACCCTCAGCGCAGAGCCCAACACAAGACTCAATCCCATGAACCACAAGATCATGACCTCAGCTGAAATCAACAATTGGATACTTAACTGACTGAGCCACCCAGGTGTCCCTCTACACATATAAATTTAACAACTTAGATGAAATGGACCAGTTACTCAAAACTCATAAACTACTACAATTCACTGGATATCAAATACATTATTTGAATATCACTATAACTATTAAGGAATTAATAGTTATTAAATTAAATGTGTGCTTTTTAAAATCCTCAAAGTAAAATCTCCAAACTCAGATAGTTTCACCAGAAAATTCTACCAAATGTTTACAGAACTCTTTCAGAAAATAGAAGAGTAGGAAATATTTCCTAATTCATTTTATGAAGCTATTCTCATTATCCTGATACCAAAACCAAAAACTGAAAGAAAGTAAATACAGACCAATATTCCTCATGAATATAGATGTAAAAATTTTTAACAAAATACTAGCAAATAGAATTAAAATATAAACAGAATTAATACCATACCCAAGTGTGGTTTATTCCAAGTATTCAAGGCTTGTTCAACATTTGATAATCAGTCAATGTAATCTGCCATATTGACAATCTAAAGAAAAATCCCAAGATCATATCACTTGAGGGAGGCAGATTTTTTGACAAAATGCAACACCCGTTCATGGTAAACTCTCTCAGAAAATTGGGAATAGGAGGAAACTTCCTCAACTTGATAAAGGACATCTACCAAAAAAACAAAACAAAACAAAAAAACCCTACAGTTTACACTATACCTAGTGATAAAAAATTGAATGTTTTTCCTAAGATGGTAACAAGGCAAGGATGTTCACCCTCAACACTCTTATTTAACACAGTGCCGAAAGATCTAGCCAATGCAATAAAATAATAATAATAATAGTAATAGTAATAATAATAATAGAAAAGAAATAAAAGGGACACAGTTCAGAGAGGAAGAAATTAAACTATCCCTATTTTCAGATATCGTAATTAACTAGGCAGACACTTCCATTGAATGTCCAAAAACTTCCTAGTATAAGTTAGTTCGGAAAGATCACAGGATATTAGGCAAATATTAAATAATCAATTGTATTTCTATAAAACCCTCAATGAACCTATGGACACTGAAATTAAAATATAATACTATTTACCATTGCTCAAAAAATAGGAACTACTTTGGTAGAAGTATAATAAAATAGAGAACTTACAGGCTAAAAGCTTTAAAACACTGATGAAAGAAATCAGAGAACATGTAAATAAATGAAGGAACATACCATGTTCATAGATTAGAAGACTCAACATAGTAAAGATGTCAATTCACCCTAACTTGATATACAAGTTTAATGTAATTGTGATCAAAACCCCAGTGAGAGTTTTTTCAGATACAGACAAGATCACTGTAAATTGTATATGAAAAGGCAAAAGAAGCGCAGTAGCTAAAATGATTTTTAAAATAAATATACAGTGGGAGGAATCAGTCTACATGATTTTAAGATATCATATAAGCTATTATCAAGACTGTGGTATTGGTGGAAGATGGACATATTGGTCAATGGAGCACAATAGAAACCCCAGAAATAGCCACACACAAATATGCCCAACTGATTTTTGATAAATGTGAAGGAGGAATTCAACAGAGGAAGGGTAGCCTTTCTGACAAATGGTACTGGAGTAAGTGGACATCCACAGGTTAATAAAAGGGAGGTTGGGGGCAAAGTATCTCCAAAAATCTCCGACCACTAGTGAGATCACAGATACAAGGTAAACATGCAAAAATCAGTTGTAGTCCTACAATTTTTGCAATCTTCACCTCATTAATAACTCAAAATGGGTAACAGGCTTAACATAAAAATATAAAATTTACAGAAGAAAAACAGTAACAAATCTTTGAGATCTTACTAAGTGAAGATTTATTTGGCTTGACACCAAAAGCATAACCTCTAAAAGGAAAAATTAACAAAATGGATGTCATCAAAATTTAAAACTTTTGCTCTGTGAAAAAAGATAAAAAGACAAGGTACAGACTGGGAGAAAGTATTTGCAAACCATATATCTAACAAAGGGCGAATCTCTAGAATATATAAATAGCTCTCAAACCTCAACGTTAAAAAAATCCAATTAAAAAATCTACAAAAGACATGAACAGACATTTCACTGGAGAGGATATGCGGATGGCAAAAAAGCACATCAAAAAAGACGTTTCCCATCATTATCCCTTAGGGGAATACAAAATAAACCACAGAGAAATATCACTATACACCCATCTGAATAGTCAAAAGAAATGATGACAATAGGGACAACACCAAATACTGGTGAGGATACGGAGAAGCTTACCCAACCATATACTGCTCGGGGCAATGTAAAATGGTACCACCACTCTGGAAAACAGTTTATCAGTTTCTTAAACAACTACACATGTAATTACCATACACCTAGCAATTGCACTCTTGAGCATTTATCCCAGAGAAATGAAAACTTATGATTTATTCAAAACCTGTATACCAGTGTTTTTTAGCAGCTTCATTCATAATATCAAAATTCTGGAAACAGCCCAAACGTCCCTCAATGGGTAAATGTTTAAACACACTGTGGCACATCCTGACCATAGAATTCCACTACCAGCAATAAAAAGAAACACACTCTTGATACATGCCAAGACCTGGATAAACCTCCAAAGAATCATGCAGAGTGGGAACAAAAGCCAATCCCAAAAGTTTCCATATGCTAAGCTTCCATTTATATGATATTCTTGAAATGACAAAATTAGAGAACAGACCAGCAGATTAGTTGTTTTCGGGGATTGGAGGGAGGGAGGGGAGTAAGTGTGCTTGTGGTGATGAAGACGTTCTGTGCGTTGACTGAGTCAATGTCAATATCTTGATTGCAATATTATCCTATAGTTTTGTAAGATGTTACCAATCAGGAAAATTGGGGTCACGGGTACATGGAATCTTTTGAGGTATTTCTAACGTGTGAATCTACCATTATCTGAAAATAAAAAGTCTAACAAAAAAAACAGCATAATTCTAAAAAATATAAAATACTTACAGGTGTCATGTTTATCTGTTTTCTTTTGTCTCCCCATCCCTGCTCCCGGAATGCAAGTGATAGAGCCAAGACACTGTACATTCTGATCACTTTTAAGTCTCCTACACCAAGCAGTCTGGTAGACGGTGAACATTCAAATCTTTGTGAATAGATCAAGACAGGGATGTCGACCGCAGAGCAACTTTGAAAGAGCAGGGGATGCCACACCGGAATTTAGGGGATAATTTGCTGTGCTTGCAATGTGCTGTGAACCCATGCTGCATGGTCCACACTAGCTATGCCTGGCTCTGATCCTGAAGTCTTCAAGAACCCTGGAGATAACGCGCATCTAGTACTCGCCACCACAATCCCAGTCTTAGGAAGCATGTCACTGCGTTTGCCTTTTGCAAATATTGTTCAGGTTGTACTCTACAGTAAAATTGATAGCCGACATTTATTGAGCATTTACGGTGTGCCAGGAAAAATTCTAAGCACTTATCTCTTTTCCCATGGAAGCCATACAACTCAGTGATATTGGTATTCTTGTCTTAGGAGACTGAGGAGGAGAGACAGGAGGGAATTCACTGAAAGTTACAAGCCACTAAGTTCTTGAGTAGGTATCCAAACCTGGCATCCAACCCCTGAACCCTATAAGCCACTGCACAGTGTTGCCTCTCCTAACAAGATGGAGCCATGGGCGTCCCTAAACTTCATTCCCACATAGTGCATGTGGTGTTTTGGTAGGAGTTGTTCAGTGTTTAACTAGCGTTTTAAAGCTCATCTTATCCTCTCTGCCTTTTTCCTCCTATTTATCCCATCCTCTTTTCACAAGAGTTATTAGTTAATGGGCCATTCTTAATTCAGAAAATATATAAATATAAACGCCAACTTTGGAACCAGCAGAAGATAATAGAAAGAGAAGGTCCAGGCCATGAAAGTATATAGAGCCATAGATCCTTGCCTACTCTCTTTTGGTAAACGAAATGTTTTTAAAACTATAATGCACATTAAAGTTTCCTTATCCTATAGAGTTTATATCTGATGATATTTAATACAACTGGCTAATCGGTCCTGGGGTCCAATAAAGGTCACTGTGGGACTTTACTGTCATAGGAATCTTCAAAAATTCATTATTATTTAAAATACCCAGAGAATAGCTAAAGACAGAGGGTCCTAAGGAAGGGCCTTTATTTTCTGAGGAAAGGTGAGGACTAGAACAAATAAACTGGAGAAGAGAGGAAGGAACTTAATTGTTCCATAGAAAAAGTAGAGTGAAAGACACCAGAGAAATATCTAGAAGGAGAAGGTTTGAACTAGGGGAATGCAGAGGCTGCCTGCGGGGAGGGCAAGAAGGGATTTGGAAACAAAAATGTGGATCCCCTGCTGTTCAGAAAGAGCATCTGGGAAACGAACAGATATGTGCAAGGAAGATTCTTGAGGTTTTGCCGTATGCTGTACAATGGAAACCATTTCCTGGGTCTCCCCAAAAAGTCCTTAGTGAAACTCCCACTTCATGGGGCAGCCTAGCAAAGCCAGAAGTTTGCTGCAACCTGGCAACTATTATAAAGAAAGTTCAAATCGTAAGGCATGAGCAGGAATGTCCCTTAGTTAATGAAAAGAGTAAAAACTTCAGGTGCATGCCTTAAGAAAACCAGTTCTATTTATTTGTAGAGGCAAGAAATTTAAAAGTACACTATGTTATGTCATTGATGAAAGCTCATTCTCATTTATCTTTCCTCTAACGCTTTTAAATAAAAGGCCACCTCCTACTGTATGAAAATCTACTTTGATAAGGAGTGATTATCGTTTCATGTGTCTGTTGGCCATCTGGATGTCTTCTTTGGAGAAGTGTCTATTCATGTCTTCTGCTCACCCTCCTACACTGTTGGTGGGAATGTAAACTGGTGCGGCCTCTCTGGAAAACAGTGTGGAGGTTCCTCAAAAAATTAATAGTGGAACTCCCCTATGACCCAGCAATAGCACTGCTGGGGATCTACCCAAGGGATACAGGAGTGCTGATGCATAGGGGCACGTGTACCCCAATGTTCATAGCAGCACTTTCAACAATCGGCAAATCATGGAAAGAGCCTAAATGTCCATCAACTGACGAATGGATTAAGAAGATGTGGGTTATATATACAATGGAATACTCCATGGCCATGAGAAAGAATGAAATCTGGCCATTCGTGGCAACATGGATGGACCTCAAGGGTGTCATGCTAAGTGAAATAAGTCAGGCAGAGGACAGATACCATATGTTTTCACTCATAAGTGGAACAGGAGAAACTTAACAGAGGACCGTGGAGGAGGGGGAGAGGGAAATAGTTGGGGGGAGGGAGGGAGGCAAACCACGAGAGACTCTTGAATACTGAGAACAAACTGTGGGCTGATGGGGAAGGGGGAGAGGGGGAGGAGGGTGATGGGCATGGAGGAGGGCACTTGTGGGGATGAGCACTGGGTGTTATATGGAAACCAACTTGACAATAAACTATAAAAGAAAACAAAAGAGTGATTAATAAGAATTAAATCACACACACCACTGAGCTGTTTGGCGGAGAGACTGTAGCCCCACTGGACCTGTTCCTCAGATCTCTCCCAACCGCAAACCCCGCCCAAGAAAGGAAGGAGCCCGAAGGCTCAGTCTGAAGAAAATGCCACTGGCCATAGATCACAATAGAACCAAATTCAGAGAACAGGCTCTGTGAGGCTTTAAGTACTCTGAACATAACAGCCTAGTTGAGTTTCTCAGCAGACCTTCCTAAGGCTGCCTCTCCACCCTCATCCCATGCAGATTAAGAAATAGACCTAAGACCTCACCACTGGTAAGGTTAAACTGGAAATCAAACTGAGGTCAGATTTTTCCCAATGTCCCATTTTACTTCCTCCATGACTTCCTAGATAAGCTGAATCACCCTGCAAATCAGAGACTCCGTGTGTCCTGATTTCTCCTGCCGAGGAGCAAAGAGCCTGAGACGTGCCCTCTCCTTGGAATGAACACAAACATCACTGGGCCACTTGCCACAGTGGTCCCCACATGGGTTAAATTTGAATAATTGAACTTATCTTTCCTGCCAGGGGGGAGTACTCTCCTCAAGCAGTAGAAACCGGCCTTTGCCACCATCCCCAAAATACAGACATTCGAATGTTAAGCCCTTTGCACTTGAATATTCATTTCTTTTTCAATTACTTCTCTAGGGAAAAAAAAAAAGTGCTGCTTCTTTGGATAAAGGGCTAATAATGGATACTACCATCCTATTAATATGAACAGTGGATAAAAGGGAGGAAAAAAATAAGAAAAACTCTATAGAATCAATTTAATTTTCCAGCGACAAATTTAACGAGCTTGGGTACCAGCCACCTTTTTCCAGATGATCAGTCCCATCGCTTCAGAACGCGTTCATCAGGAGCTGCTTTTCTCCAGTTGGTCCTCTTTCTATTAGTCACACGGAACAGTTTGTCTTCGCTAAACGCAGGCCCCTAAGTTGTTCTTCCAAAGCTAAAGCTACGAGTACCTGCAGTCATAACTCAATGTTGACATGCAGATTTCATTTCCTCAGATTTTCCTCACTCACACCCTGTCTCTGAAGCCCCAGCCCTTCCCTGAATGTGCTCCAGTCGGTTCTCATTCCCTGCCCTCCAGAGCCAGTGAGGGACGGCATCCATCCCCACGGTGGGGTCAGCAAACCCGAGAGCAGAGGTGGGTTGGGGTCTCTTCCTCCAACATCATTATGTCATCATCCCTTCCTTGCAGACCACTCAACGCCACAGAACCCGGGAGCCCAGGAATCTGGAAGGTCTCTGGAAACTGGAAGGAGCTCTACAAACGTAGCATATCATTATTATAATCATGACAATAACTTCATTCTCCATAGCCCCATTCCATATGATTTCCTGAAAGCCTCATCCAGACCCTCTCCAAGGTCACTGGATGTCTGCACCGTAGATTTAAATACACCGAGTTTTGTTTTGTCATTTTGACTTCACATTCCAAAAAGAAACCAGTGGCTTTATTAATTACTTTTCACGGCACCAACATCTGAGTTTTGCTATTATAGAGACCATGTAACTTAATGTCCAAACTGCTACAATTTGAGATTGAAAGGCATCGCTCTTAATAACTATGTAAGCAGTTTATGTAAGAACAGAGGTTGTCCTGGACAGAGCAGGCTGTGTAGCTGTGCTGACTACAAACCTATTGCTGAGGCTCTAGTTCAACACCTGCCTTATTTCACAATAATGAGATAAAAGCTGGTTAATTCTGTGGCGTATTTTGTTTTCTTTCCCATTCCTTGGCATTCACTGTACTGGTGTTTCTAGAGAAGAGAAAATTTTTCTCTTGTCACTTCCACTGTTTTTATCTCTTTGGTCATCTTTTTTCCCCGTGAGTTAGCTCCTGCCTAAACTGCATCACTTTCTGTTTCTCTTTGCCAATACTTCTTCAGTTCTCTCTTTATTTATTTATTTTTTAACTAATGTCGAAATGTTATACTGTAGGTGTTTTTGGAACCATGTCACTTCCATTGGGTAGAGTATCTTTTATTTTAAAAAATCTAGAGTTGCTATTTTGAGATCTAATCGTACGGCATTGAATATGCTCATTGCTGGCTTGTTTTTACAAAAGCATTCTTAAACCCAGGCCTCTGGGTTAGGACACACCTGCACGGAAACGTTCTGTTCTAGCCAACAGTGTGCGAGGGAGAGAAGGCGGGAGGGAAAGACCATCAAGCATCACATGAGACATAAGGAAGCAGGTGGACCCTCCCGCTGGGGACAGTGCATGGAGCCTGACCCGATTTCAGACATTTTACATGATAAAGGGAGTTTATGTCCCATGAAAATCACTTAAAAAAAAAACAATTTGGTGAAGAATAACAAATAAGGTGATAAGTCTTTCCCTGAGAAATGTGCACAGAGATCGGATCTGAAGAGCGACGTGATACACTTGTTGGAAGGAAATAGGTGCACGGTCACACCGAGGATAAGCGAATGAAACAGCAAATACCAGTTTCACAATCTGGCACCCCTCCCCGGCAAAAGTCACAAAAGGATGAAACATTTTATAACTTGTAAACAGAAACAAATGGAATGTCTTTCACCGGAAGGGAAAAAATGCTTTAAAACAACTGGGCTTGTTCATATTCAAACAAATGTTTCTCTCGAGGTATGTTTTTTAATCCTTCTTTAAAAATGTGGTAAAGAAAGTAGTATTATTAAGCCAGAAAAAAAAAAAACGCTGACAAAATTGTTTTAATAACATACAGAGGGCTTATTTCAGAATACGGAGTTCAAAAGACAGAATTCAAGTCAAATAGATGCTACAACTTTGGGGGAAATGATTTACACGCACATGCGCACGTGTGTGCGCGCGCACACACACACACACACACACACACACACACTTAGTGATTTCAGTAGTCTCTCTCAGCAAAGTCTAGAGAATAAGCCAAAATATTCATTATGGTTGTCCCTTGATAGTACATCACAGCTTAATTTTTCTCATATTCTTTAAACTGTATATAATTTTCCACACTTTCTTCCATGAGCATGTAATGTTTTTAAAATACTTTACTAAACAAACAAACAGGGAATTACATAACATCAGCCAAAAGATTAATAATAGCTCGCTGAAAGCATTTTAAACAGCAACTGTGAGTAATATCATCGATTTGTTGCTTTCTACCTCTATTCCCCCAGCTGAAAATCATTGATATTTTATATTTATGGGAACCCCATATATAAGAGCATAAGAAAGTTCCTATATTCGCTTGGCACACTCCATCAGACCTGCAAAGACAGGACAGGTGGCTTTGGTCAGACAGCTCCTAACAGGGCCAGGTAAGTGGAGGTGTGTCTCCCCAGCCTGAGAGCAGACACAGACCCCCTACTCCCTGCTTGAGAGGCACCCAGCCTGTTTTCAATGGCTTCCATTCCATTGGTGCCATGTTAAAAGTGCTGAATTCTTGTCCTAAGCCTGCAGGGACGCTGTCCCAGTCACGTGCCCCAGTCCATCACCTGCTTCCTCCTGGGGGACGGCAGGCACATCCTGAATGGATTGTATTTCGGAGCCACCTCCCCTTGCCAGCTATGGGAAATCAAGACAAGCCTTTGCGTCCCTAAAGAGGGACGCACTATCAAACAAAATAGCCACCACCGTTACTGAGTGCGTTACTCCGCACATCGAGGAGGATTCAGAATCTGCATGGACTGGCGGTTTCTCCCAGTGGTGAGGAATATGTTCCTCCAGCTACGGGCCACGTGCTCCATTCATTTTTGTCCCTGGGACAGCTGAGCCCCTTAAAGTTCCAGGAAGCAGTTAGTGGAAGGGGTCCTCTCTCCAGCGGCTGCCCCCACTCTATTTTGATGATAGACAGGGACAGAAGGAAGGCAAAGTGACAATGGAGGCTCCTTTGTCAAAGGAGAGAATAGCCACAATAATGTCCCTTTGCAAACCTCACTGGTCTCCTGGAGTTAATGAATCTCATTAGTATGTGCAGGTGTGTGACCTCTGACTCCCAAAGTTTTGATATGTAGAGGTCTTGGAGGGGGGTATTTCATTGACTAAAAGGGGGTGCCCTAATCCTTAATGTTCCTGCCTTTCTGCTGGAGGGAAGGAAAAATCGAATGGATGCTCTTTTCATCACCCCAGACCAGCTCAGCCCGAACACCCCTCCACTCCCAAACCATGAACTGTGCAGATGAGCTCTCTCAAAACCAACTGGTTCTATTAATTAAAACTGAAGTAATCAGGCCAAGTTGGGTGGGCAAGTTGTAGCCCCCATATTTCAGAGATAAATAACTAGGATCACAAGGTCAAACGTGTCCACGCGAGAGAGGAAACTAAAATCAGTTCTCAAAAACGCTGACACTGGTTTCTAGCTGGGCCACTGGCTTTATAAAGAAACACAAATGTTCAACAGAACTATTTCAGACAACACACATGTCCTCTGTACCTCCTATTTGGCACTTATCATAGACTCTTCTGACCCATTAATCACATTCCATGAGCATATGCTCAACTCGTGAGAAGAAAATCTCTCTAATCTTGTGCTTTCATAATGCAGGTGCCAGAAACATCCGTATATTTATCTTTTACATTAAACCGTAGAGGTAGATAAACACAATGAATGAAAATACTAAGCAGCACAGCTTAACAAAACATCACAGCTTTGGAGTCTGAAAAAGTCTGAAATGCAACCATAACTCACATCACAACTGACTACATTTATTACTCTGAGCGGGACTTAGAGTCCTCACCTTTAAAGTGGGTGATAATACACATCTTAAAGGACTGGTAAGAGTGTCAGAGGTAACAGGTACATGCCACATTAAATGGTAGCCATAGCTATCAAAGCCACCTTCCCCACTAGAAATAAAGCTTATTTTCCTTGGGTGGAACTTCTCACCACTTACGTATCACTGCTGGGTTTTGCTTTCAAGTTCAGTAGTGTTGTTTTGTTATTATTTCTTTTAAACACGAAAATAATATTTAATGAAACCCCTATTGGCTGGGTACTGTGGATGTGGAAACAAAGAAAAGTGTCTTCTCTCTAGGAATTGAAAGTTACTTTGTGTAGAGAGACAACACAAAAGGAGCCTATGACAGAAGCCCAGAGTCCTGACTAAGAGTCTCGCTGGTAGTGGGTGAATGCTTGTCTGCTGAGCAAAGTCAGGTGCCACTACTATACCAGGGCAGCGAGGACGTGGGGAGTGGTCACGACCAGAAGAACGCAGGCAGGGTTCATTTTGTTACTTCATCACTCAACACGGAGCCCCGGGGGGTTGGGGGTGGGGGTGGGGGCAACTGGCTGTGCAAGAAGTGCCTGTAGACTGAGCCTTAGAATAAATGAGAGAATGATACAGAACGGAACCGGGATCAGGACCAGAACCGGGACCAGGAGGCTCAGGCCAACTGGTCCCAAGTGGTGAGTCAGTGGTTCTGTGAAAGGTCACCAGCAGAAGCATCATTTTCAGAAAACAAGTGCTTGGGATTAAGATATATTTTGTCTGTTCTTCCTGCAGCTGCCGGTCATATTGTACTTAGGTCGGCCCTGATCACAAACGCATTGGACTCATCCTGGTCAGGTGACCCAGTTCAAAACCCTCTCCCGGGGACAGAAGATGCCCATCAGCCTAGCCCGTGACCCTCCCAGCACAGAATGCCTGGCAGCAACGAGGAACCGGACCCAGAACCACACATCCTGGGTGTGCAGGCTCCCAGAGAAGTGGCCCCAGCCATGTGGGGGTAGCCACGGTGCCCCAGACACATGTTGGTCTGGTCTGCCTGGCCTCCGACAGGCCACCACCTCCCTGTCCAGGCGCCGGGGCTGCTCCTGGGCCCTCACCGCAGGTCCACACCACTACTTGGAGCCTACACACGCATCCAGGATGCGGTGGCACCCGGGTCTGCCATATGGAAAGGAATGGCAATGGCAGTTTGGATGGCTGCCCCCACCCCGGCTAGCATGTAACGGACTCACAGCATCCCTGAGCTGGAAGCCCTCCAAGGGCCCCCCCCCACCCCGGCACGCCGGCTTCACAGACCAAGAGGCTCCGGCCAACTGGTCGCCTGGCCACAACTGCAAGGCGCACAGGACCATGGGCAGACGCGGCGCCAAAGACGACAGCGCTGGCAGACGAGGCCTCTTCTCCAGGCTCTTTCAAAATCATCAGATGTTATATTTAACGTCGTCACACTCGGGCCAACAGCCGGCACACCAGACAGAGCCGGCTCTGAGACTTCCCACAGAACTTCAGCACAGTTCAGATGCTGGTTTAGGTCACAGTCTGGAAGCACCCAGAAATAAGAAGTCATGATGCTGCAGAAACAGACACCAGCCCGGCGATGTGAGAATAGATCTATTTATGGGGCTGTGGGCTGGGCACTTTGCACCCAAGGATTCGTGAGGTAGGAAACTAAGCTAAACTAGTAAGTTCCTTGCCATTTCCTCTTTAATAAGCAAGAGAACCGGAGTCTGAACTCAGTGCCGTCTGATGCCAGTGCCAGGCGTATTGTGTTTTGTTGGGTGCACTCACCCCTAACTGTTTTTTGCACAGCTGCTGACTTTAAGCGCCAGGATCCCATACCGGTAAGATGCCAAAGTTACAATTTATGCTGGACTAGTTGGCCGTCTCCACCTACTTTCTATGCTTTGTCTCTACCTAGACAACTTTTGTTCAGTCTAAACTTTTTTTTTAAATTTTTAATGTTTATTTATTTTGAGAGACAGAGACAAAGCACAAGCGTGGGAGGGGCAGAGAGAGACACACACACAGAATCCGAAGACAGGCTCCAGGCTCTGAACAGGCAGCACAGAGCCCAACATGGGGCTCGAACCCACCAACCGTTTAATCATGACCTGAGCCAAAGTCAGACGCTTAACCCACTGACCACCCAGGTGCCCCCAGTCTAACCTTTTTGACCCCACTGCTCCTTAACTCTGTGACTGACCACATATGGACCAGGAGGAGGGGAGGCTCTCACCTGCGGGGGAGCACAGAGGATGGGCATTTCTCCCAGCACGGAGGTGGGGAGGACTCCTAGACGCTGCAAAATGCCTGGGCTTGTCACCAACACTGAAACCGGATTTGCAGGTGAGGGGGGCTCTGGGAGGCGGGTGAGCAGGAAGAGAGAAGAGGACTCTGAATAGCCCAGTGATTCAAGGTTCTTCCCAGCGCTCTGATGCTGCTCTTGTTCTCATAGCAGTTCCTGTCCGATAACAGAGCACACCCCGCTCTCCCACGAAGCAGACAGGCGGGCACCCTGTGCCATCAGCACCCCTGTGCACTGCTCACACCGTTCCCTCTGCCTCCTGGGCTCTCCACCCCTCCCCCAGCTCCCTCCAAATCCTGCCTGTTCACCTAGGACCAAGCCATATGCTGCTTCTATCTGTGTATCTACTGGACTCAGTTTCCCAGTTCACTGTGCGGACCATGAATGCTCAAAAGAAAGGACTTCTTGCGCCCCCTCAGTGGCTCCCACAGCACCTTCCTGCATGGCCTCTGGTGCAGAACACACCAGCACGTCTGCACAGTCTTCACCAGCTGAACTCGCAGGCCAAGGAACACAGCCAGGACTGATGCTCAGAAAGCACGGGTTTGGTGGCTGTCACAGATTCCGCTGCACTGGAAGGGGAAGCAGTGTCTTGGCAAAGCCCGGTGCCACATGGGAGGCACACGGGAGGCACGTGCAGAGACAAGTGAGTGACATGGGAGCCTGGGAGGCCTGGAGGATGCCCCCTTGCATGGCTACGAAACAGAAATGATAATAACGCTATCGGAGGACTGTAAGGACTGAAGGACCTAATGAGTAAGGAGATGGCCTAGTGGCCCCGAAGTGCTCTGTGAACGCCGGTGTGAACGCTGACACACGCAGGCTGCTACCGCACAACCCTCTCTGCGCAGCTCAGGTCCTTGACGGCGAAGCTAGGAATGACCTCCTGCATCTGCCCGGACGTGGCTCCTGTGAAGCCAAGGGACGACTCGGGGCTGACCTTTCCCTGTGGCGGGGGAGGAGCTCAGGGCTGGGAGCAGCGGAGGGAACAGATCCGCTCGAAGAGGCCGGTCCGGTCTCTGTGCCGCCGTCCCCTGATCCCACATAAAGGCCTGGGCTCTGATGACATCCCAATTCCAGATTAAGAACTCACTGATGCAAGCTCTGAAATGTCTAGGATGAGGGCCCTAGGGTCTCAGGGCAGCCCAGCTGTACGTGGTCACGTGACATTGGTGGCCCCTTTATTTTCTTGCTTCTCATTCCCACCCAACTTGCCCTCAAACCACAGTTAGTGACTGCCACCTGCAGATCGGTCCCTCACGTGCTCTGCCACGGACATAGCCTATGCGGTCCTCCTCCTCACCCCATCCCCCCATTCAAGGTGGCCAGGACCCCAGCCCTGCCCCTTTCTACAGCTCTTCTAATGAAATCTGCAGTCAGCCCGGTCGGAGAGGGCTGCTGTGCACGCAGGCTGCCTGCACGGGGTTTGAATTAAGAAGTGTCCGAATTAAGAGAGGTGTCAGAAAACACACCCCGAGTTGAGGAAATTGCCTGTGTTCAAGCTGAACCTCTGAATCACGGGGTCATTATTGCACCCACTAAAATTCCTAGTGTGCTGCCCACAGGAATTCCAGGATGCGGTGGCAGGGGGCTGGAAGGATCCCCACCAGGGGCTCTCCCCAGGCCCTGCCTCCCTCTGACACACTGCTAGGTGACTGGGTCATTTCCAGTTTGACAGACCCACGTGTTCAATCATATTAAATCACATCCAATCAGCAAGCGCGAACCCCACACCCGCTGTTTGCCAGGCTGAAGAAAGGGAACTCACAATGCCTCAAGTTTTAAAAGTATCCGTGCCAGAAGTTAATTACCAGATAGGGCATATGGCTAAGAAAAGCATGGAAGGAAAGGCCAGAGGGAGGGGCCAGCGGGGAAGGTTCTAGAGCAATGAATTTAAGCTGAACCCACAAACCAAGGGAAACTGTGCAGATAGAAGAAAAGGAGATTCTCCAGAAAGGGGACCTGGCATGGGCACAGCAGGAGACAATGGGGAGACAAGAGGACTTTAGGAAGTGTGTCCACTCCTCTGGCTGCATTTTTACCTCCTGCCCAGGGCGCTTGGGAGTCGGAAGAGCTGAGAAAACCACCCATTTTCCAACCTCAGCAAACAAGCGAGCCTTGGAGGGAAAGGTGCGGGGAAGTGAAGGCTATAGCGTCCGAGGCGAGGAAGCAAAGCCACCATGGTGACAGCAGCCCTAGGGCCTGGCAGTGGCCATGCAAACTCCATTTCTTCACCTGTTAGATGGGAATGACAGCAGCCCTTCCTGCTTCATGGGATCCTGGCGGGAATCAGTGAGGAAGGGGAGATGGCAGGGCAACACGCCTGGGGTGCCCCCTGCCTGTAAAAGCAGGGGCTGTGGGGACAGAGGCATCACGGTGCGGGACACCTGCTTGGCCACCTGCTTGGCCACCTGCACTTTAATCCCCACTCAGCCATTTATGAGTTGGAGAGGCCACTTTCCCTTTCCATACCCCAGTTTCCTCACCCATTGAAAGGGGGTGATAACATCCTGGACACCTTATAAGGTTACATGAGTGCATGTACATCTCCTAGAGCCTGTGAGGCAGAGAATAAGTGTTCAGTTAACATTCATCATTGTTATTACGACTGATCTCATTATAATTATTGAGGACTCAGAGGTCTGGGTGGACAGACACGTCCTGGCCAGAGACTCAGGGAAGAGGTGACATCACAGGCTGAAGATGATCTTACAGTCTGCAGACGGAATTCCCTCTTCTTCAGGGGAAATCAATCTTTATCTGAAGGGCTTCGACTGATTGGATGAGGCCCACCACATTCTGGAGGGTAATTGGCATTACTCAAAGTCCAGATCTGAATGACCTCATTCAGAGAAAAAACCTTCTTAGCAATATCTAGACCGGCGTTTGTCCAATATCCGGTAAGATGGCCCAGCCACACTAACACCTGAAATTCCCCAGCACCGCGGGGCTGGGCCTCTCTTGGGACCTCAGTCGTCACGGCACAGAGGGCCTGGCACTTAGCAGATGATCAGCAAATACTCATCAAGTGAATGAATGGATAGATGAATTAGTGGTTCTATATAATCACTTAGAAACTACTGTATTTCAGAGATAATCTCTTTTAAAACTCAATGTCTGTTTTTTGGCATGAAACAAATGGGCTTTGGGAGGAAAAAAACCCACATTTGCTGTTCTATTTTGAGTCTCCTCCCGTGGACCCCAGAGGCTGACGGCATCCACAGTCCAGCCGACCGCCCCTCCCTGCCCTGGCTCACACCCCGTTACAAAGAACACCACTGTCTGGAGGGTAGAATAGGAAAGGGAGGGAGGCATTAACTCCTGCCAAGAAAGCAGCCACTGCTCTTTGGCCTCAGGAAACAGCCGAGGCCGAGAGGAAGCCACTGCAGGTGTCCTTTCCAGGGGACTCTGTGTTTAAGAGGATCCCCCGATCGGGGGGAAAACACCGTGCAAACAAAATGCTGCTCAGCGTTTACAAGTCGTTTACAAAACACACTTGTAAATGTCTGATTGATAACGTACACAGACGCGCCACAAATGAAAAGGGACCCCGAGTCTGCCTGGCATAGCTCTAGCTGATTCTGTCTGTTTGTTCTTCCCGTGACATCTGAAGCATCATAGGGGACAAGCTTTTGGCCTCCCTGAAACTTGTCATCCAGGGAATTACAGGTTTGCCCGGATCACAGAATGACAAGATTTCTGAACCAGAATGAACCCCGACACATGCAAACATCAGAAGCAGGACCAAGGAGGCAAGGCAGCATGCTCAGGGGGCCAAGTCATTCTGGAGCCGGAGCCGGGGCGGGTGTCTCTAGCCCCGGTCCAGAGACTAGTCATGGCACCCAGGTTTGCTCTCACTGGCGGAGGGGAGAGTCGGGGCAGGTTGATAAACAGGATCAAGTTAGACTGGATGCAGAAAGAAACTCTAAACATGCTTTCTGGTCTGAAATTCAACTCACAGTTTAGATCAGAGATAAATTCCATGATTTCCCCTTGGCCCAAACCAGTATTTATGGCATTTGAGTGAGCAGTAAATTACCAGTTTCAGGCAAAAAATGTCCTTTGTACATGCTCACAAACATATCATCACCTCCAATACTACATCACTATAATAAAATATAGGGCAAATCAGCTTATTATATTTGGGGTAATTTAATCAACTGTCTAATACATATACTCTACCAACCCATGTATGTGACTCCTACTTACAATGTATTGACTGAAATAACTTCATACAGATGGGCCAACGAGATACTTTAAAATGAATACTGGCCTCATCTCCTCTGCATATAAGTTTATTTTATAAACTGATGAGAGTCGGATGCAGTCTAAATGGGTAAAATTACATTTCTCTATTACACACTTTCCATTAACAATCAGCGGCAGAATGACGATAAAAAAAAACAACAAGACCCAAAGTACGCAAAACATATCCATGTCAGAGCTCTGGTCTTCCAACTCACCGAGACAAAAGGTTCCTCAATTAGAAGATCCTGAGTTCCATAGCCTCAGTTTCCTAAAAAGTAAAAATCATGCATACGCACGCTGGCAGTCAGAATGCCGCTTGGTGCCTGCCAGGAGGTAAATGTTCCACTGTGACGTCCGCACTTGAACTATGTTCAGGGAAGTCCTGGGGGGATGAGCAGAAAGTTCACTTCTCTCTTATTGACACATGCATATTATGTCAACAGGTAATATAACGTCAACCCTTCACAAGGACCTCACGCAGCAGACTCTGGTCTGTGTGGAGTGAGACAGAGTCGGGCCACAGAGGAGAGGGGCCCCTACCCAGCTGCTCCAGACTTGCACACACTTTGCTTCCTTCTGCCTCTTGCAGGGAGTAGGCCACAGCTCAGACTGTGAAGGGATGATGCCCGGGTGTCAGGCCTCCCCTTCCGCAGTCCTCGCCTCCTTGGTCCTGCTTCTGGTGTTTGCATGTGTCGGGGTTCATTCTGGTTCAGAAATCTTGTCATTCTGTGACAAGTGGCAAACCCTCCTCTAAAGCATCAACAAGAGTTCCTGCTAAAGCCTTCCTCTTGTCCAACCAAATCTCTCTTGGCACAGTCTAGTTTGCTAGACCTCTGTCCCTTCCCAGACCAACCCCGTTGGTTGCTTTTTAATCAGTCTGGTTGAGAGCAAAGAACAGGAATTTCACACTTAGCTGTTTGGGCATCTACAACATAACATTAATTACAACTGGCACTGGAGCACAGAAAGATCCGGAGACACCATTTCACTTGTCCATAAACACCTCCAGTGTCCATGGCCTGCAGCGACGTCTTCCCATGACCGCAGGTCACAAAGCTCAATCTTCTTCTAGTGGAATTCCCAAAAAATTCCACGGCTCAACCAAAGACAACAATTAGTGGTTTTATGCAGAAGCTCCTTCTCTGCCTTTCTCAGGAAATCTGTTTTTTTTTTTAATCTCAAATCCTAAGAAAAGTCAACTATGAAAACAGAACAGGAATAATTTTTATGATCTCCCTGCAATAAATAGAGTTAGCAGGCATGACATTATTGGTTCAATGGAAGCCGCCGATTCAAGTCAAAAGCGAGAGAAAGAAAAGCCGTATGCGGAGTCCAAGGTTGAGATCAAAGTTTCTGGGAACTGGGACAAGAGCAAGGAGCAGAGAGGCATCATCATCTCATCAGATGATGCTGCTTAGAGCTGTTGCCACGAGAGAAGAGTATATCCCGGCCCCTCTGCTGCTAATGCACTATTATTGCAAATAGAATAAATATTAATACATTGATACACAGAGAGCACTTTACACAAATCTTATGAGTAGCGTTCTAAGAAATAGCAAATTGGGAAAGCAAAATAAATACTTAAATTGGAAATATTGACATGTCATTCTGTGCGGCGCTCGCTGTTAACCCGTGCTACGAGATCTGAATGCTACACGATTCACATAACACCCAATAATATTTGCTAGTGTTTTCTAGTGTTTGAGTATTTGTTATAGGCTCAGTCCTTTGTAAATACTCCAATAGAAAAAACACAAGGAGAAGTTGCCAATACTGTGAAAGATTATATGAAATCAGTAACTGATTAGCACAAGTAATATTGATTTCATCAGCAAAATCAGGGCAAGTAAACAAAACATTTTCACTGTTAACAAAGAACACAAGTGACATATGTCCTTAAGCCCAGATTGTGCATGCTTTTGGACATAGACCTACCCAAAACAAAATGGAAAAAAAGAATTCGTGTCTGGAATATTTGTGACAAAACAAAGATCAAGACTATCACAGAGGGCAACTGATGCTTTACGTGTTTTAAAATGTGACTTTTAAGCATGTCAATTTTTACATATTAAACATTTAGGATGATTCCATTATTAAACAATTTTATCTGGTGTATATTTTGTATTAAAGTTCTCTTCTCTTAATATTATCAAATATTTCCATCAGGAAGAGATAATTTTTGTATGTGATCTCTTTACTGTAGTGTACATATCAGTAATAAACCATACGCTTATTATGAAATCTTTTGTTTACAGAACTTTTCTGCAGTTTTCGGTACAATGCTATTATGATAGAAAGTAATTCACTATTTATTATTATGGTCACTCATTAATATTTAAAACACATGTATAAAATACTATGAAAAATACAGACCCACTTATGATTTCAGGGATTCCCTGGTGTTCCCAAGAATTCCAACTTCTCATTCTCAGATCCCAAATACTAATATTTTGGGGATTTGGAAACAGTAAGCCCAATGGTTAAGAAAGAAAGGGTGCACAATTTTCAACGCAGTTTTTGACAGGCAGAAAGTAGACTTTATGCCAAATAATACTATCCAACATTGTAATAAAAGTTAATATGAAAAAGCATCCCATTAAAAAAAAATTTAAGTGGCTCAGTCAGTTAAGCATCTGACTTCCAGGTCATGATCTCACGGTTTGTGAGTTCGAGCCCCGCGTCGGGCTCTGCGCTGACAGCTTGGAGCCTGAAGCCTGCTTCAGATTCTGTGTCTCCCTCTCTCTCTGCCCCTCCCCTCCTCGTGCTCTGTTTCCCTCTCCCTCAAAAAAAAAAAAAAATAAATAATTAATTAATTAATTAATTAAAAAAAAAAAAGAAAAGAAAAATCATCCCAGAGAAGTTCAATTCAAGATGAATCGAGTTAATAAAATGAAAGCTGGGGTGCCTGGATGGCTCAGTCGGTTGAGCGTCTGACTTTGGCTCAGGTCATGATCTCATGATTTGTGGGTTCGAGCCCCACATCGGGTTCTGTGCTGATAGCTAGCTCAGAGCCTGGAGCCTGCTTCAGATTCTGTTTCTCTTTCTTTCTCTGCCCTTCCCCTGTTCATGCTCTGTCTCTCTGTCTCTCAAAAATAAATAAATGTAAAATAAAAAATAAATAAAATAAAAATAAAAATAAATAAAATGAAAGCTATGTTGCTTTGACAATATAGTAACACCAAGGTAAAAATTCTCTCCAATATGTAGCACTTGATTAGAGCTAACTTCTATTTCACTTACAAATATTTGGAAGACTTAGTCTCTATAAGTACAATTATTAATAATTAATATTTAATAGTAATTGCTTATAATAATTATTACTCTGGTAAAATAAAAGTCATTTGAAATTTAAGTGCTAAACTTACAAAGTACAGTCTTTTGCTCTAAACCATACCTTAGCCTTTGACACCGGTGGGGAGAAGAGAAAAAGAAATTTAAAAAAAGAAATAGAGAAGAAGCAATTCTTATAGAATCTCACAGAAAAATACATTTCCTTGAAAACGGCTTTTATAGCAAAACCTGGGCCCAATAAAATAAACATCCTCTGAACTATTCTTAATTTACTGTTACTTGACAGTGGTTGCAAATTGGATTCTCCAGGAAGCAGGTGCCAGAATGGAGGTGAGAGCAAAACAGGTTTATTGAGGAGTAACATCTATTCAAACGGGGGCGGGGGGGAGGGAGGCAAGGGAGTCAGGTTTGGGCAGAGGAGCTGACAGAGTGTGATGACAAATGACAGGGCAAAGTCTCCCCCCTCCCCCCGAGAGAGAGTCTTTAGAAGAGTCCCACACTGAACTAGAGAAGTGGGAGGGACCTTCTCCCACCAGCCCACCTGGGAATCTGCACATCTGTGGCTGGAAATCTGAGGAGCATCGTGAGGACACTAATGGCTGGAGGCTGTCAACCAATCACACTAATGTCAGTGGGAAGCAAGTCCACTTTCGAAGGGCATCTGGGTGGCACCCTGGGTACCCACCACATAGCAAATCTACCAAAAAGGCAAAAACAAAGACTCAGTAAATACAGGGAAAATCTCCCAAAAATTCCATCCAAGTTTGACATAGTACTCTTGTTGAAAGAAGTAACTAACATAATAGATGGAGTAGGGTTTTACAACTTGGGAGTCGGGGAGAGTACAGAAAACATACTCTAGCATGAAGTTAGTCACTCAAAGGTCCAAATCTTCTCAGTGGGATCTTATATTTCTTGCAAAAAGTAAAAGAATTACCATAATCACATTCAAAAGGTTCTCTGGCAAGTACATATGAATGTGGAAACTTAAAAAATTTTTTTTAATGTTTTATTTATTTTTGAGAGAGAGACAGAGAGAGAGAGAGAGAGACAGCATGAGCAGAGGAGGGGCAGAGAGAGAGGGAGACACAGAATCCGAAGACAGGCTCCAAGCTCTGAACTGTCAGCACAGAGTCTGATGCGGGGCTCGAACCCACGAACCGTGAGATCATGACCTGAGCTGAAGTCGGATGCTTAACCGACTGAGCCACCCAGGTGCCCCAAATGTGGAAACTTTTTAAAAATTAGAACCACTCTGGATATATATACCATAATAACATGGCAAAACTCGATGCTGAAGAGGTTATGTGATGGGCTGCTGACTGATTCCAATATACTTCAATTTCCTGGGTGAATGAGAAGTGTAGGAATATTGGCTAGATTACTCACATTAATTGGTGTGCAGCAAATAAAACTATGTATTTTCTCGGTCTGTTCCTGGGGTCATCCTGTATTTGCAAAGGCCTACAATGAGATAATAGGCCAGCTTTGTAAAGGGTACTCTCCATTTTAGCCCAGGCAATTAAATGGAAGTAGTGAGCTTCTCCTACAATTGCCTAATTGCAGGTGCAATCAGTGGTAGCAGGTGCAATTACCCAGGACCCTCCATTCAGAGGCTCTGAGTGACAGATCAGTCAATTATTCAATAGCAGACACAATGACTTTCACATGCAATTTTGTATTCAAAGCTATCCACAGACCCCAAAATTGATAAATAATGGGAAAGCCTCATGAAAATGTTCTTTCCCAAACTAATTGTCTGTCATCACAAACAAAGAGATTTGATTCTAGGCCTCACTTGTGAGCTTAGGTCAACAGAAGAGCAGTCCAAATTCCTGACAACCCAAATTCCTTTAGGGAAGGAATTCTCTAAGAAGGGAACATTCAGGATCATCTTGGCCTTGTCTGGCCACTCCTGACCTTAGCATCTAAACTTATGCCATGGGAGGCTGATCTAAAACTTACTAAGTACGCATCACTCATTCAAAAAAAAAAAAAAAAAAGGAGCTGTTTTTGTGCTAGGGACTGAGAAGAGTTAACAGGACATGATTTCCTGCTGAGAAGCTCACCTTCTCCCAAGATATAAAGACTTGTAAATAAGTAGATGCAGTAAGATGCAATGATTAGAGAAATATGAGGTACCTTCCCTGTCTGGAGGAGGTCACAGGGTGATGGGGGCCACCTGGCAGTCTTCCAAGCAAAGGGATGTGCGATAACTTGAGAATATAATCACCCACCAATCATCATGGATAAAATGCCATCTAATAATGATGCATTTCATCCCTCAAGTTGTTAAAGAAAGTAACTACATTTTTTTCTTTTTAAGACTATTCTCCTATATTACTTAGGTTAAACTCAACACTTTAATAAACAAATGCAAACATACCTATTAGCTCAAATGTCACAGAGAGTCACTTAAGAAGATAACAGGTTTAAAGCCCAATAATTGATAAATTTATTAAACACAGACTATAAGTAAAATACAAAGGTTGTCCGACTAAATTTACAAAACGAAAACCCAACTATATGTAAGTGTATGTATGTAAGTATATATGCTACATACAAGAAATATACCTTAAATATCATGATACACAAAGTTTCCAAGTAAACAGTTGCAAAAATACATGCTGTGCAAGCACTAACAGAAAAAAGCTGTTTTGATCAGACCACCAAGAGCAGAGATAAAGGGATACATTTCATTAGGATAACAGGACCAATCCAACAAGAAGATCTGACAACGCTAAATTTGAATATACTTAATAATAAAACCCCAAACTATATAAAATTTAAAAATCCACAGAATTAAAGGCAAATAAAAAGATAAAACCACAATCATGGTTGAAGAATGTAACACATTGCTTCAGTAACTAAGAAACCAAGTAGTCCTGAGTATCAGTAAAAACGCTGATAATGGGAATAGAAACAACAAACAATGTAACTACCATACACAGAGCATGTCCTCAACAACTGAAGATACACACATTTGAGCGTAATACTCGAGGACTAGTTAAGTCCTGCTACAATTCTTTTAGTGTCTCTCTTGAATGTCCCGGGCATTGACAGGACCATCTATTTTGGCTAGAAGGACCTTGAACATCTCCTAGTCCCATGTAAGCTCTAGGAATTATTATTTTTTGTTAGCTCTATGCCCAACATGGGGCTTGAACTCAGGACCCCGAGGTCAAGTGTGGCATGCTCTGCCGACTGGGCCAGCCAGGTGCCCCAGCTCTAGGAACAATTCATCCTACACCTTCTCAGTCCTTCTTGCCAAGAATCATGGGATTTTATATTCTGCATGTTCGTAATTAGCAAGAGCATCCAGGAAAAACAGTGCCGATCTCTGGCACTCATTCTCTTTATGGCTTTGAGCTCCCTGGTCGCCTGTAACACCAGTACCAGCACCTCCACCTCCCTGAGCCCTGACTTCTGTCAACACTGCCGTTCTCTGTTTGGAGAACACCATTCTCCTTATACTCAGTCTAGAAAGTGCCTCGAGGTGGAAATCCAGGGCTCCTGGCACACCTCACTTGTTTCCATTATCTGTAGTGTGTTCTCCAGTATCTGCAAATAGCTACTTCATATATTCGATCCAATTGTCTACTTGTTTATGACCCCCATTCCTCCATTATGACTCCCTGGGTATTTTTTAAAATAATTTACTACTGGTCATTGATGTTTTTTGGACTCATTGAACTATTCTGATGGAAATGCTTTCTTCACCCTTCAGGTCCTGGTCATCCTTCATAACACTAAGAATATACTTTACCTTTGAGATGTTTTCTACAGATCAGTTTACACAAAGGCATGAGTTTATAAAGGGCAGGGATCTTGGACTCTTGCAGTAGTTGATTTTAGACTAAAAAAGGAACTTAAGAAATCATTGAGTCCAACCTCTCACTTTTAAAGGCAGAGTAGGGACTAAATAGTTGTTCACCAAATCTGTTTTTCTCCTTCCTGGCACAAAACTGTAAGAATGCATTAATAAGCCTCATGTGCAATTAAGTACGGCCATCTGATTGACTTCTGGCTAATGAAATATGAACAGATACAACATATGCCTATTAAAAACACTTCCCCACTATACTGTGCACCTGAAACTAATATGACACTGCTACCTGGAATTAAAATAAAAACTAAAAAAAAAAAAAAGAGAGGAGACCAATGATACAGAGCAAAAACACCAGCAACAACACCGTACTTCCCATAAGATCTTCAACTCTTTCTCATCAACCAACTCAATGACGAGAAAGACAGGGCAGGACTAGAAGACGAAACAACCCATTACTGAATGAGCATAAGAGTCTGGCAAGCACCGGAATATCCAGTGGGCTGTGAGCAAGTAGGACACTTTTCTTATATTAAGTCACTGCAACTAAGGGGGCTGACCTCTAACTGCAGCTAGTGTTACCTTAACAGATGCATAAGCAGAAACCGATGCCCAGGAAGGGGAAAAGGATGAAGTTCATCAGTCCAATATTCTTTTTCTTTTTCTTTTTTTTAATATGTTTTTTTCTAATGTTTTATTTATTTTTGAAAGAGAGAAAGAGACAGCGCGAGCAGGGGAGAGTCAGAGAGAGAGGGAGATAGAGTCCGAAGCAGGCTCCAGGCTCTGAGCTACCTATCAACACAGAGCCCGACACGGGGCTTGAACCCACGAACCATGAGATCATGACCTGAGCTGAAGCCAGACTCTCAACCGACTGAGCTCTCCAGGTGCCCCCCAATATTCTTTTTCATACTAAAGTCGTTCCCGTGTTGGTTCTAAAGCAAGGGCCAAGACCATGCTCGTGTGCTACTGAATGACTTTCAGTGCCTATGATGGTGACTTTTTAATTTAGCTTTTCAGGTTTGTCTAATATTTGGCACTAGACTATGCTGGAGGTGGAAGGGCCCCTTCAGTTTTCCCATTTCCCTAACATAGCACCGGCAACCAGTAAAGAACTTTCCACACATTTATCCTAAGTAGATCTGGCCCAGCACATTGAAGGAAAACTGATAGCAAGTAGGTTGTCAACTTCCTTACCAATAGCTGTTTGCCAAATACTGTTTTAAAGAAGGTAAATTACGAAGCTAACAGAATAAATGAGCCCTTCTTCATTTGAAGATTTGAATAACTATAGAAGATGCTGGAACGCAGGCCACTGTAATTAGCTCCCTAAAACTAAAATCATCAAGGTAAAATGTGTCCCCCTCTAACTTTCACCCACCATCTCTACTCATGACTATCCTGGCCAAAAAAATCCATGTTTCATAGAGCAAAGTGATTTTCTTCTCTCCAGCCACACTTCTGTCTCCAGCATCATATCCTAGTTGGAGACCTTGGCCACATCGTTTAGTCTCTGTGCCAGCTGTTAATGTATTGCCCTTCAGCTCCACACCTACCTATCTTTGACCTGCTTTGTCAGACCCGTGTGCCCATCTGCATGATGGAAATCACATTGACACTTGCTGCTGCCTCTGTGTCATAGGATCACTTAAGATCGAATGCAGCTGGGTACTAGTATTCCTCGTACAGAGTTTAACAAACCACCATGTCTGCATTAATTAGTGCACTCACCCTGTTGATGGGAACTATTTAATGTCAATACTTCTATCGGAAGAGGGGGTTTTTGGTCTGAAAACAGTTTTGACTGAAAACGTCAGTCCCCAGTGCCCAGTGACGTAGTCATATGGAAATAGGAAGCTAGCAAGTATTTCTCTCTCTCGAGCAAAATCAGCTATTTCGGATGATCTTCTGCTTTGCCCCCCCCTGCCCCCCACCAGCACAGTCAGTCGTGTGGGAAGTCCACCCTGTCGCGCGGCTCCATGATGGGAAGAATGAGAGGAAGGAAGGAAACTTCTTTGGGTCCACCTGACAGGTGTGGGGATCCCTCTCTCCTCCTTCACTGAAATGAACTCTCCAGTCCTAGCATCGAGAGGTAGAGCTGGCCCTATGGCGTCGATTCTGAAGTTATTTATCTTCCCTCCTACCACTCAGGGTTTGGGTGTGGCCATGAGTATGAAGTTAATCAATTGAACTTTGACAAGGCTGGCTAAACACTTCCCCCAAATTAGTTATTTTCACCGCAAAAAAAGTGCAGGTGCACAGCTTCCTATGCTGAAATGACTGGCCTGGAGATGACTCAGTGACACGTGTCATAGCTCTTTGACATGTTCAGTGTGTGCTGAGTCCTAGAAAGGTCTCTAACCAAAAGCGGATCAGGCAGGGCCGAGTGTCGCTGGGTTTCCCAGCCAGCCAGTGTTCGGCTCTCCTCCCAGAGCAGAGATTCACAGGCTTCACTGGAACGACAGGCGTCGGGGAGGGAAGGTGGTAAAATGATCTCTATTGATTTGATAACAACCCCTCCTCGTTTTCTGTACTGTAGCCTTCAGTCCATTAAATGTGATTTCCTGGCATCACTCAAGCTTGAAAGGCCAGATCAACAGTACAGAGTGTCCCAGATGTGTGGGCCTCGTTCAAACTGAACATTAACCACAGCCTTTGCAAATGATTTATTCCATGTGAGACCTGGAGATATGCTGTGCGCTCCCTCCCGGTGGGGCTGGCTTTATTGTTCTCCCTGCCCTGCAGTTGTGGAAACATATCCTTAATGTCCTTGTCTCCCTGCAACAGAACAAGGCGACCCCTCCCTGGGTTTCACACCTCTGTGGGCTGGAATTAGAGGAGCTCAGGGCTCTCGGACACACTGATGACAAGACGCAGCAAGTCCCTCTTATTCCTCATGGAAGGAGATCACACGGAGAGGGGCTGACTTCAGGCGTTGGGAAACACAAAGGCACCGAGAGCTGAATTCTGGGCTGATGATCACATTCCAAGACTGTGTTTGAGGCACAGGAAAAGAAGACAGAGAATACCTGGAGCACAGTAGGTGGTCCATGAAAAGGCAGCAACGGCTGTGGCCAAAGCAGGAACAGCAAAAGTGATGGGGGTCAGATGAGCAGGGGGTTGAACCAGGGACCCTCACAGTAACTGCAGTGTTGAGCAAGGAAGGATACGGAAGGTTCTCTGGCTTTTTCTGTTCATCATGGCCTTTATGACATGTTTGTAAACCTGTAAAGGCGTGGCCAAGGGAAAGAGCACTGAACTAAGAGCCAAAGCCTAGAGTCCTGTTTCTTCTCTTTCCTTAGCCAGCCCAAGGTGTTTCTCTTGGCCTCAGGTTCCTCATCTGTTAAAAATGGGAATAGTGGTCCTGAACTCCTACCTCTGAGGCTGTGGCAAATGAGATTGGGGGGTGAGGAGGAGAAGCTTCCAGAAAGGTAAAACACTAGGCAAATGGAAGGGGGGTGTTTTTTACCAATTAAACAGAATAACCAAAAGGTAAAATATAAACTAGCTAGAGAATCAGAACTCTCCACTATGTCCCTGATGATTGGTGTCCCCAGCGGTTTACACAGAGCCAGTCAGACCCAGGGCAACGCCAAGAACAACAGGTGCATCTGCACTCCCATGGCAGTCCCCCTCATGGCATTTTCTGTCTCCAGGTTCAGGCAAACTGATCCTTTAGTAACAACTAAGGTTTCCAAGACAAGCCTGCTAAGAAATACCTGCATTTCAATGGAGGTTTCTAGATGCCCCTACTGTCTAAAGAACCCAAAGGGCTAGAGTTGGAGTGGTAGCTAACGCGCAGTTGGGTTGATATTTTGGATGGATGAAATGCCCTGTGTCCATTCACAATCAGGACCTTATTCTCCCAACGACACAGCCCTGAATAGAACTTCATTTCAATGGACACCTAGCTTTGCTGCTGAAATGAAAACGACTATCATCTGAAACTCCCAGATAGATTCTTTGGAAGCAAGCAGTCTGAAATAAATGGTAAGGCCCTGACACCAAAAGAAAAGGGAAAAGACATTGATTTGTTTTTTGAAACCCAGATGACCAAAGCTTTTCAGTGTACAAGTCAAAATATAGTGTGTGACATGGGGAAGACAGAGGGATCGAGCTCCTAAACTTTGTCCCTTCATGGTGTCCTTAGTGTCTCAGTTTTCACAGTGTCCCTGTGCCAAAAGCAGTATCTAATACACTTGCTTATAATCAGGTTATAAACGTTTATATCCTAGAAGTTAGTAGCCATTTTAAAAATACGACACAAATTGAAAGAAAATATAACTTTTTTTTTTCTCATTCTAAAATAGTCACTTCCTAGAGGGTGTGTGCCCCTGCTGGGCTCATCCCAATTGCTTAATGCTTGGATTCAGAGTGGGCGTCACCATTCTGACTTCCTATTTCACACTGACGTTCCTGCCTTTTATCTTACATCCCTCAGAAATGCCGCTTGGCCAAGATATACTATTAAAGGGACCATAGCAGGACCCACAGTCGAAACCGAACTATCTCAAGCCAGTAGTTCACACGCTATCTGACAACTATAGAGCATCACCGTGTTTCCCTAGAAAAGTCAAACATCTAAATGTCCTGCAGGGTCCGTGTAAGTTCACTGTAGCACCCTGGGGTGGGAATGGCAGGTCTAGTAAACGATCCCTGAGCTGGGCAGCCAAAAGCATGAGTTCCCATCTTGGCTCTCTCTGCAATAAGACATGCGAGCTCTTGACCCAGCAGCGAACATTCCGGACTTCAGCTTTCCATTTACAGAAGGGAACCGAGAACGCTTGAGATCACAACTGACTCAGAAGTCCCTCCTACAAAGAGGTAGGTCAGCCCGAAGTAATTCACACTCATTCCAAAGGGTACACAGAAAGGAGATAATCGAAGTACACCCTGGCTCCCAAAAATCAGTCCATGGAGCTCATGAAAAACAGAGACGTATGCTGGGGCTTTGGGAATTCTGACTCCTATCTGAGACGGGGACCTCAACATGTATTTTTTTTATTGAAATTCCTCCAGATGATTTTGTTGCCTGGATTCATTTAGGCAGCATTTCCTACTGACAACACAGCAAAACTGACAGCCTCGTGCTCCAAAGAACAACATCAGCGCAAAATGTTTGTTCCTATTAAATTCTATCTCATTAATTCCTTTTAATGATACCCCATCACATTCTCTTATCCCTTTTAATTTGGCCTCATCATTCAAGCGAGCTTAATTCCCAGTTTCTCATCAAGATGGCCAGGAGGCCTCACCCTGTCATAACAGAGCTTAGAAGTCGCCCTGTGTGGCTGGTACCTCGTTCCCAGCTGTCCCTTGGCAAAAAGCAAACATACATTTTCATTTTTGTTACTTTTTTTTAAGTCTTCTCCAGATGTCTGAATTTTCTTAGACACTTTGACTTGAGTGACATGCAAGGTCGGGGTCAGGATCCCCAAAAAATAATGAGGGAAGGGCAAAGAGCTGCTCTGTGCTGGGCTCACTTTCCCTACTCCAGGAGGTCTCAGGAAATCCTGATGCAGAGAAACTGTTCCTCCTCTTTTCTCACTAAACTCAGCTAGATGGCTGTAA
The DNA here is from genome assembly GCA_028646485.1 of Cryptoprocta ferox. Lineage (NCBI taxonomy): Eukaryota > Metazoa > Chordata > Mammalia > Carnivora > Eupleridae > Cryptoprocta > Cryptoprocta ferox. Next base: position 127,271,475 of record CM053576.1, on the reverse strand, counting down.
GGGACATCTAGAAGGGTGGCCATTAATGACAGTTGTTGTTATTGGTGTTGTTTTAACGTGGGGAAAAAAAGGAATTTTGAAGCAATATCCACAGAGTCAAAGTTTAGCTCCATCATAAAGCATTCCCTCTTCAGCGAGGTTTAGGTGCTGGTTACAGAGTTCACTGTTTGGGTTTGGGTTTGAGAGATTGTTTTTTCTTACTAGTTATACAAGAACCATTATCCATGAAATATAGTAGATATCTCATGGGCCCAGTTCTCCACGCTTGCAAACATTTAAAATTGCACTCGTGGTACATAAAAGATTTATAATGATCTCACCCACAAATATAAATTTTATCCCACATAGGATAGAAAGACCTAGAAGCAGAAGCAGCGAACAGCTGAACGTGAGCACAGAGTCATAAATTCATAACACTTACCGCTTTTTAACAACCCCATCATAAATGTGACTGACTTCGATTTAATTTATGGGATTTTGCAGCCGGATCCAGGAATGTCCTTTGAAAACTAAAAATTTAGGAACAATAGCATATAGTTTGGATTTCCATGAAAATGTCTATGGTGTCAGTTAACTGACAGTACAATATAGGAGCAGTCCACTATTGATGGGGGAGTCTCTAAACTCATGGCAGTGAACTACAGGGGTCAAAAGGTCCAAAACACCAAAGTCAACAATAGTACATGTAACAGTGGCTGTCTAAGGAAAGCGTCCAGTAGAGCAGAAATGGCCCTATTTTTTGTGAGATAGACAAATCTGGACTTAAAAGCCTTCCTACCTGAGTGATCAGATAGCTGAGCCACTCCTCCCTAGCTGTGTGACCAAGGACTGAAATCCATTGAACCTCAGTTTCTCTGTTGCACATATTTATCGAGTCTTTATTATGCCCTATAGTAAATGTTCACATGGAGTATCTCATTTTAGCATTGCTACAATTTCAGGGTGCTTTTTAAAATCCCATTTCACACATGAGAAAACTGAGACACACAGAGATTAGCCCTTTCCCTAGACCCTACGGCTAATACATGTGGTGAGATTTGCAGACGGTTGAGTATCCAAAGTTCTCATCTTGACCATTATCTAAAGTCCTTTGCTATAAAATGCAAGTAACTGGATCCACTTCAAAAAGAACTTATTGATGTTGAAGGTACCCAGGGCAGTGCTTCTTCATTCCCTTTACTGAGATAAATGTTATCTCATCTGCCATCACTTCCAGTAATTCATTTCATTTGCCCAAATTGAGGTGATACAATCTATCAAACTACTGGCCACGATCCACCTAAGACTTCTTCTTCCAATCAACGAGGCACAGCCCCATCCCAAGACGGCACGGGAGCCAGACTGTGACAAACCTTTGTCCCAAGCGACCTCTGCATGGCCCCTTCAGTCCTAGACATTTAGGGTCACATTTTGTTTTTTGGTTCTCAGGGAGTGAAGTGAGTTCATCTTCAAAGAAGAGGCTGGGTCTCCTCTGGGAACCCTCAAATATTTTCTTTTTTTTTTTTTTTAAACTTTATAGTTTATTGTCAGGTTGGTTTCCATATAACACCCAGTGCTCTTCCCCCCAAATATTTTCAATAATTACTTACATGAGGAGCAAACACATGTTGGTTGAGTATGCAGTATATGCCGGGTAGTGTGCTACCTGCCAGAGATATCGGGGCAAAGAAGACCCAGACAGTGCTCTCAGCTTATGATTCAGGAGACACGAGGGGCACCTGGGGGGCTCAGTTGGTTAAGCACCTGACTTCTGCTCAGGTCATGATTTCATGATTCGTGAGTTCGAGGTCCGCGTCCGGCTCTGTGCTGACAGCTCGGAGCCTGGAGCCTCCTTCGGATTCTGTGTCTCCCTCTCTCTCTCTGTCCCTCCCCCGCTGGCATGCTCACACTCTCTCTATCTCTCTCAAAAATAAACATTAAAAAAAATTTTAAAGGATATTGACAAGGAGCAGGTGACAATATGACAGTGTGGAAAGCACTCCTGACGGGAACGCCCAACGCTTCTCCTGAAGCCTGGGGTCAAGAAAAGCTTCCTGGAAGACGCCACCTCCGAGCTGGTACAAAGGCTGGGAAGATAACCCAAAGAATGTTCAAGAGAAGCCACGTGCAGGAAGGCATGGTGACGGTGCCCAGCCACCAGCAGGACGGGCAGGACACGAGCTCGGCACTTGCAAAAGGGGAGAGGGGAGGCCTCAGAGGAAGTGGGGGTCAGTTAGGGGCCACAGTTCCCAGGATGTGCAGCGAAAAATCAACAATAAGAGCAGGAAGAAGGGAGACAGGCTGGACAGTAACCAAGGTGTTACAGAAATGAGGTGTGGTTCGCTCACTCAGCGGACAAACTCCACGAGGTGCCACGAAGCACTCGTCCCCACTTTCTGTGACTTGGCTATCAGCACTGAAAATACAGAAGACTCAGGACAAAAATGACTACGCATCTCCTTGTTCTGGACACAACCCATGAGAGCTGAACAAAGAGACTTGAAAATGAATCAGAAAAAAATGATGTACTTATTAAAACTTAGGGTATCAATTTCTTTTGCAGCAGAAGTTGGGAAATTCTAATGGTTTTCGCTTCCTTTTTCTAAAGCCCGGCCCAGAAGGAATAAACATTCTCCATCTCAAAATCTATTTTGCAAATAATACTTTGCTTAACAAGCTAGATGCCTATTTCTTCTACGCACAAAGCAAAATCCATCGGGTAAAAAGTACTTGATATCTTAGGGAGAAAAAGCAAAGAATAATAACTTCTTTCCTCTGAGTCTAACAGCTAATTTCCATGCTGGACGATTTTTTAATAACGTTGGATACGCTGTGGGATTTTAGGAAGCTCTCATTTAGTTTTGAACCCTCTTAAGTTATAATTTTCCTCTGAGCTCAGATGAATCTTTTATCTGTTGTATCCTTAATACCCCTGCTAATCTTAGTATAGAAAAGCTTCCTAATTTGAAAAGGAGAAGTTTAACAAGACATGAAGCTGATTGTTTGCCCAATCAGAACATCTAATTGAGCTATAGTATTCTAAACCATGCTCGCGTGCAGGGAGATAATTTTTCCTTCATTTCCTACTTTATCAGAAAATTAACCTTCATTTAAAACATTGTGGTCTGAAACACTTTTATAGCCACATTCGCTCTGCTGTTCACAAGGATTTGAATTTTAAATTTGCTATCCCAATCTCTAACACTGAAACAAACTGCGGATGCGCACAGGACCAGGTGTTCACGACCAAGCAGGCATCAGAATGTGACCCGTGTCCGAAGCACTGCGACTGCCAGCCTAGGACACCATGTAACTGCGTCTCTCCTTCTCTTCCCAACCCTGGGTGAAGTCATGAGGCTCTGGCTCCACACAGCAATCTGTCTGTCTTAGAACCTAAGAGCCCCACAGACACTCCATCTAACTGTCTGAACTCTGGACACGTTTATTAAGGATCTGTCTTCGCCGAGAACCTCACTTGGTCCTACATAAGCCAGACTCGAATCCTGTGACAGTGACGCGGGGCTGGCTGCAGTACGTGTTAGGGAATGTTAGGGAATTCATCCGACAAACAGCACGCTAAGTTGTAACCACTCGTGACACACGTGTAACTATAGTGGGCCCAAGTTCGTCTGGGGTCCCCTTGTCTCGAAATGTCCTGATAAATACCTAAACTTCCAGCTTATGAGTTGCTGATACGTATTCCAATAATTCAGTACCCCTCTGAAACTTCTGAAGATTCTGAGATGAGGGACGGAAGGGCATGCTCTCTCACACCTGACTGTCTATTATGGGCTGAACTGTGTCCCCCAGAAAAGAAATGTTCATATCCTAACCCCTGGTACCTGTGACCATGACCTTACTGGGAAACACGGCTTATGTAGATGATTCAAGTTAAAAGGAGGTCATTAGGACAGGTCCTAATCCAATACGACAAGTGTCCTTAGAAGAAGAAGGAAAGGTGGGCACAGACGCACAGAGAGAAGGCCACGTGTCGACACGGAAAGGCCACCGCCAGGAGCTAACAAGAGGTTGTAAAGGAGCATGGCTCTGTCAACACCCTCGTTTCAGACTTCTGGCCTCCAGACCATAAGAGAATAAGTTTCCACTGTTGTCTGCCACCCGGCTTGGGGTGCTTTGTCACAGCAGCCCTGGGCCACGACTCGGCACTTCGGCCGTGACCCTGCACTCCCAGGCTCTGCTCTGCAGGTGAACAAGGATCCGGGTCTATAGTTTTCTGCCAGAACTCCTGACCTGGAGCCGACGCGAGCAACGGACTCTCACGGAAGGTCCGGGCATTAAAGAAGCAGAGATGATACCCAGCAAGACAGCCCCTCAACCTGGTCCCCAGAGGGTGGATCTCAGGCTGTCACCTCACTGCAGGGCCAGCTCCTTCCCCAGTGCATGGCTCCCAGCTGCCGCTCCCGTTTCTAGGATTGGCCAGCAAGCTCCTACCCGCAGACCCCAAGGAAGTACCTGCATTCTCTTTATACACGACAGGTACTGGCCCTGGGTTTCAACGTCCCAGCTCTGCTCTCCCCAAAGCCATGATCCCGTCACATAACCAGAAGGTTCCTTCACACGTTTTCCCAAACCCACAGACAAGGTGTCCTTACCATATGGACCCATGGATCCAGTGTGCAAACTGGATTGGAAGAACCCGTTGCATCAGATTCACCTGTGGTGTTTGGTAAGAATGCAGAATCCTGGTCTCCACCTGGGCCAGCAAATGGCGATTTCCGTAGGGATATTTAGGAACCTGCATTTTAAAAAGACGCTGGTGACCCAGAGCCACAGTTTTAAAGCCACCGGCACAAACTGCCACCAAGCTTCACACCAGTACTCTCCTTCCTCCTACATAAAATGGCATGAATAAATGAGTAGCGTGCTAAAGCCTGGGGTGTCCTGTAGGCAAAGTCGGACTCCACTCCCTTTCCAAGTCGTGTGATGCTCACGCACCCTGCCAGCCTTCCTTCCCCAGTGAGACAGCTTCCCATGCATCCACTCGGCCTCTCTGCCCGCAGCCTTCCTTCCACTGGGGACATCCACTCTGCTACTGCCACTGACCCCGGAGGCCATTTCTCAGTGGACATTTTGGGTGCTCCCAGCTGGAACAAACCACTCCTTCTTCTGCTCTTCTCTACTCTCCGGTGCCCCTGACAGATCAGCGTTGACCCTGGCCAGCCTACCCATGTGTACCATGGACCCCCGGGTCCAGAGATCCACCCCGCTCCGGCCTGCCTGTGCCCCAGCATCTGCTGGGATGTGGCAAGATCACCCGCATGTACTTCCTAGATTAACTTAATAAAATGATTCAAACAAGTTCTCTGATCTTAGTAGCACTTAACTCCCCGAGTGCATCCCATTCCTCGGCCGATGCACCCTGTCTGGCATGCGTGCTGAAACATGCAGGTGGCCAGCCGCTGTCCCTCGTTTCTCTCTCCCCCTCCTTTCCCTCCTGCTCACGCACCCCGGGGAAGGAGCTCCCATCCAGTCAACAATTTCTGCAGTGCTCTTACTTCTCTCCAGGGGAGTGGACATAAATAAGTCAAGGCTCTACCACTGGCGAAGCCACGGATCTGCAGAGAAGAGAGAAATCAAGCAAAACTATGGGATAACTGTGAGCCTCATCCTGGGGGAATCCAGAGGAGGGAACCTTCCAGCTTCGCATGACGTGGCCCAGAATGCCATCATAGCGGTGATGTGAACCTAGTCTCGACACCACGTTCCATGCAGGAGAGAGGATGAATCTTTGAAAGGGCTTTTGCTCACAAGCCCCGGACCCTGACAAGAAGACTGGAATTCTTAGGAGCACACAGTGTGGGCTTCACAACACCGGCTGCACTTTTCTGGGCCCATCCCCTCGTCTGCCATACAGACTCCAAGTTTCCGAAACAAATATCATAGATGAAGCCTTGCAAAGTACACAACAAGCTCTGAGAAACGAAACACAGTTATTAAGGAAGTGGGGGGGGGGACATCACAAAGACAAGGCCCAGAGCCTAAGGAAGACTGAACAGGAAGCCAGGGGAGGGCTGGGGCCAGGATGGCTGTCAGTGGGATGGCTGCAGACGGCTCTGGTCCAGCAAGGTGTACTCAGTCACCTCCTGCAAGTCCCACAACAGAGATTCTGACTGACTAACCCGGGGTGGGAGCAGGCAGCGGGGCAGACCCCAGGAGACCGAAGTCCAGCCGGCCTGCTCTGCAAGGACAAGGCAGACAAGGACCCGGACGGACTGGCTGTGGAGGTAACCCGGAGGCCTGGTATGGCTGGAGCATGGGGTCTGTGCAGAGTGTGGACCTCATCCTGAAGATAGTGAGCCCAAGACTGGAGCACCACTGGGATCTATTCCTGGGACTGGGCTCCCGGATGGCTTCTGGGGAGACACCCTCAGGCATCCAAGCCCCGAACAAGCCCACCTTGCCCTCCCTCGGGACCACCCGATGCTCCTGTCTCCTCCACGTATCCGCAGAGTGGCCTTCTGTGGCCCAGGGATGTCTGCATGCCTGGGCCAGGGTCAGATCGCCTCCTTGGGTGACACGGGCCATGTGAAAATGGCGCTCTTTTCCGACACACACGCAACCAGACCGCATGGAGATTCTGGGATACAAGATGCAATTTTCAATCCACTTGGCCCCCAGATTCAGCAGAATTTGGATCTTTTCAAGTGTTTTAAAAACAATCTGTGCTAATGGCACAATGTTCTTGCTAATGCCCTTTAAGGGCCAAATTTTCAAAAATGGCAAATAAATTTGTTTGTCGTTTCCATGTGTAGTTTTATGGGTGGGTATAAATACTGTAGCTGAAGTAACATGCTCGTTTATCCTCACAAACATTTACACTCAGGATCCGATGAGGTGTACATTGGAAAGGTTATCAGCCACATCTAAGGAGAAAGGACGGGGCCGTTCTCAGCCTGGGACACATGAGCCAGACAGAGTCAGAAAGGGGCTGTGAACACAGACAGAACAGAATGTTCTCCTTATGTCAGTCTTTAAGAGAAATAGGGCTGGGCTGTCTACACAGCAGGCCACGGGAACACCAGATGTGGCTTGCTGCCTGACTCCAGCCTCTCCTTTCCTGCCTCAGTTATTACCTAGACCACCCCTGACAAGACCCAGAATGTCCCAAGCTCTCTGATCTCACAGGTACCAACCCCAGCTACCTGAACCTGCTCCAGGACAGCCTTGAGACCTGACTTCCCATCTCAGTGCATTCCCCCCAGCCCCCTTCAGGCCCGGACTTGTTGCCTCCCTTAACCTCTGGGGTGCTCAGGAGTTGAGATGACCCCATCCCTGCCAGCCCAAGCCCATAAGACTCCCACGCTTCCCCCATGTAAACCCTCCAGGTCCTGCAATGCAGGTAAGCAGCAACTTCTGGGTCACTACATCCTGACTGCCTGACCAAAAGAGTTAGCACGAAAGACTAAAGCAAAAGGCAAGGTTACAGACTGGGGTGCGGGTTTGGGTTCCTCTGTTCCCGAACACCTGTAAGTGGATGAGGCTGTCATCAGGTCACACGCCCTAGAGCGCACCAGGACAGGGGGACCCAGGACTCATCGCTGGCCGGACCCTTTTGCACTTGACTGGCCACGCCCCTCCACTCGAGTTCTGAATCTAGAGCCTCACTGGCCCTGGTCACAACTGGTTAGACAGGAGAAGAGTGAGATCTGCTACGGTCATCGCTGCAGGAGGGTGGGGGTGATGGGGGCTCGAGGCACAGGACGAAATAGGAGAAATCACCCAAGGACTAGCATGTGCTTCCTCTTCCCCGGGGGAGACAGGGAGCAATGAGGGGCTGGAAGAGGAAGGTGGCATAGCCATCTGTTCCCGATGGAACAGGGGGTCAGGAGGGAGGGAGCATCAGGAGATGAGGTGGCCACCACCCACAGGAATGCACCCTGAGGAAACCACGGGGCTTTTGGAAGACAGGTCCACCCTGCCCCCGGCCCCAGGAGCTCTCCTTCCCTCCAGCCTCACCCTGTCCTCCAACACTCTGCACCTGGCAACACCCACGCTGGGTGCTTGTCCTCAGTAGCAGAAGGCTGTGAATGCTACCTGCACACGCACTCCTTCCCCTCTGTCCCCACGTACTGCATTCATGCACCCTGCCCACCCTTCCTTCCTCCACAGAACGTGGGGCACACAGCAAATGCTTGCTAAAGAAAACACATATTTTATATCTGAATCCCACCTATGATCCCTGCCTAGAACGTAAGCCTGAAAGAAGAGACTGTTACTTCATTCTTGAATCCCAACACTTACTCAGCATCTACTGGAATCTAGAAGCTTTCCGGGGACTGCCAAACAAACAAACAAACAAACAAAAACCCCAAAATGAAACAAAACGTCTTCCATGAAGCTAATACCTGATTCTCAGATAAACTTCATTTTACTGTCACCCATAAAAGCCCTAGCCTACTTGCACGGCAAAGACTGGATTTTACTGGATGCCTACATTCAAGCCAGTTCACAAGGAATTACTCAACAGAGGAATGAATTAGTAGATATGTTTAGTTTGGCAGTTCCTGGCTTCACAAGTTGGTCTTGGTTACCAGGAATTTTCCAGGACGTATTCCTCTAGCTTTGTAAACCAGATCGCATCCCACCGTTATTTCTTTTTCCTCCAGAGTTTCCACATTTAGCTTCAGGATTTATCAATGACATTTTCTCTGAGCAAAAAAGGAGACATCAACCAACATTTTAGAAACGAAAAGTTGAAGCTTTTTCCTCTTCGGAAGCTGCCGCTGGTTCTCTGACAGCCCCAGGGCTCACCAGCAGCTTTCCTCAGGCGATTTTGAGGGAACTGGGGGACCTGGAGCCTCACTCACTGCCTGCCTGGTGTGGGTGCAGGCATTGCAGTGCTGCGTGGACCACTGCCAAAGGCCATTCATCAAGTACAATCTAATTGTCCTGATTAGCGTGCCCTTGAGTGTGTCCACGTGTAGAATTTGGACTGGCTTTTGGCAAAGAGCTGCCCTCGTGAAGTCAGGCCCTCGCTTCCAGCGGGCCGTGGCACAGAGGATCTCGCAGAGTCACTCTTGCAAAGGCAAGAGCAATGTGCTGGAGGGCACGTCGCTGCCAGCCACCAGCCCTGGCCGAGCCAGGCAGAGGAGTGATGTCAAACGTTCCTGTCGTGGGCTGCCTTCTGACTAAACAGAGCTCTGGGGTGACGGGAGAGCAGCCTTCCCATGAAGCTGTGGCTTTGAACCCTGCTGCGGACTTGTGTCCCTCAGGAAGCTCCACACTGGGTTTTGCCAGAAACATGAGGAAGGCTCTTGCCCCAGGAACAGGTGCTCACATAAAAAGAGAAGACACTCCCGAGCCACCCTAAAGCTGGTCCCCACCTTTACCCACCACGAATTTATGATGACCTGAGGAAATGGTTATTTTAGAGGTAGTTTTATTTTATAAACAGACACCCTGAAAACTACTCTGTAATAGGTTTCTGCATATTGGAATTGTAAAGAAAGTAATGATGACTCCTTTGTTTTCAGAAAATTGAATTTTGCCATTGAACTTCCTTTGCTCCTGAAATAGTCCATCCAGCATCCAAGGATAATTTCCCCCAAAGGTAAAGCTTTTCATCCCTACATGAAATACACTTCAACACCCAGAGAGGCCAAATGCTTACATGACCAAGAAAATATGCTGCAAATTCTAAGCCTCTCTGAGCCTGTTTCTTTGGCCCACTGGTTCTCCTGCCCCATCGCTTCCCCACCCCCATCGCTTCCCGACACAGCCAAGACCCTGGAAGGCGGACAGCCTACCCCAGCATCCCTGCGCCAAGAAATGGAGAATCTAGTGTTCTAGTCCCCATATCAGTATCTCTTAAAAACAAAAAACAACAACAACAACAACAACAACAACAAAAGCCTGCTGAAGCCTTCGCTCTTCATTAAAATATCATGTATTGCACACACTCTGGACGATGAGTGGTTAAACAGCTCGGAAAATGCTCTGGGCTGTTTTCAATCAGAGCATCTTTCATTGAAAAAAATTCCACAAGCCAACTGAAGCTCCAAGGGCCGACTTTTGCCCGCATACTTGGGACGACCCCCATCCACGTGACAAGGGGCCCAGTAACTCCACGAAAAAAGTCCTGGGAAAACCTAAGCGCTTGGTTCCTCTTGATGAAGTGTGACAAAAGGTGAACATGAAACCAGGGCTGGAGAGACCTGCCTCCATCTCTCAGACGGGGTTCCCTACCACACTGTCAACCACTGGGAGATCAAGCCTGTTTCCCTCAGTTTCGTGGTAGCACACTTCCATACATATGGTCCCTTTTACCAGTGGCTTTGCCTAAGCGTCAGAGCTGGAAGGAAAACATGGACCACAATGTGGCTTCCATAATTTTTATCAAATAACAGGACTGCCTGCCTCTTATAGATGAAGCGTCTGCCAAAAGCAGCAGATATGGTAGTAAGAGCATGAGCTTAGTTCAGTAAATGTGGTTTTCCATTGAGTGCCAGTAATTACCACCTATGTGTGACTTTCACCTCATGATTCCACCTTTCCGCACCTTATAAAAATGATCAAAAGTGACAAGTGAACATGACACCAACTGTGTCTAGGATCCAGTGAGCATGCACAAATGACACCAAGTGTGTCTAGGATACTGTGAGGATGCACAAACAGCAGATGTCACATTTTTAGTGGAATTCCCGAGCCTTGGTTCAGTTCTACCAATTCTCTCTCAGTTGTGGTCATTTAAGAAGACCTATTAAGTTGCTGAAACAACCTGGTAGAGTAACTGGTGGGCATTCTTGGGATGGGAAGACCATGGGCTTTTGGCATCTCCCAGAACAATCTCCTGGTCATGTTCATCTGGCCATAGTTGGGCCACCACGAGTGTGTATTGTAGTTGTGGGTACCTGAGTCTTCCATTCCCTTCGTGGCTCACTCATGTATCTCCCAGAGGCTGTGGGCATCGCTGCATTGGCCCTGAGACCGTCTGTGTCTTCCACATCCATCAGCCCAATTCACTGCCCTACCGCATCTGGTGATGTGGGGGTAGGAAGTGGATGAAAAGCATAGCCTATAATCTGTTTCTGCAGCTTTATTGAGGTATAGTTGAGAAAATTATAAGATATTTAAAGGGCACAGTGTGGTGACTTGATATGTGCATACACTGTGACAAGAATCCCACAATTAGATTAACACTCCCATGACCCCACACTTTTATCTTTCTCTTTTTGTGTGGGAAACATTTAACTTCTACTTTCTTAGCAAACTTCAATGACATCTGAGTGGTTGTCTTCGGCCCCACGTCTTACTTTGCATCCTCAGACCTTGTGGATCTTATAGCTCAAAGTTTGCACCCTTTTACCTGCCTCTCCCCATTTCCTTCACCTCCCAGCCCCTTGGAAACCACTTTTCTAATGTTTTTGTAGTTTTTCTTTCTTTCTTTCTTTCTTTCTTTCTTTCTTTCTTTCTTTCTTTCTTTCTTTTCTTTCTTTCTTTCTTTTTTTTAGATTCCACATCTAAGCGACGCCACACAGCGTCTGCCTCTGTCTGCCTGAACTACCGCACTGTGCATCACGTCCTCCAGGTCCATCCCGGCAGATGTCAGGGCTTCCTTCTTTCCCACGCGGGACAGCATCCCCCTGCACATCAGGACCAAGACTCCTGTATCCATTCCCCTGCGTGGGCGGTCTCCCATCCTCCTTGGCTGTGAATGATGCCGCAGTGCTCACAGCCTCGCAGATGCCTCCTCCCAGTTCTAGTTTCCTTTCCTCTGCATGTAGACTCAGAAGCAGGATTGCCGGATTGTACGGTGGTCCTACTTTTAATTTTTTCATGAAGCTCCGTCCCGTTCTCCACCATGGGGGCACCGAGTTACAGTCTCACCGGCAATGTAACCCTTTGCTGTCTCCTCCACAAGTGCTGGGCTCTCGGTGAGCCTGGGGCCCGGGGCTCTGGCATTTCTGGGCCTCCCCGTCCCCACTCTCTCCCCTAGCTGTAGTCCTCCCAGTCTTTTGTCTTAATCTATGTCCCTTGCATGGGTTTCTTTGTTTGTGCTGTTTTCTGAGGTGAACAAGTCCGGGAGCATCTGAGGTGAACAAGTCTGGGAGCCTCACACCTGCTGCCCTTATGTCTGCAGCCCGGCCCCAGGTGACACTTTTACAACACAGCCCTGCACCCATCTCTGCTGCTAAGTCACCTTTTGATGAGTCCCCAAGTTGCATAATTCCCAGCTCTGAGCACTAAGCTCCCCAGAGAGATTGAAAGGAGAACAGTGGGGCCCAGACCCCCACAGACTTTTAAAGGCTTTGGCCTTTGGGTCTGTGTCTCATTGGTCTTGGAGGAATCCCACTGCTTCTTGTTGGTCTTGGAAAACTCCTACTGCCTTTTGCTTTTCTTGAATGACTCCTTCTGCATCTCGTTGGTCTTGAAGAATCCCACTGCATCTCGTTGGTCTTGGAGGAGTCCTGTCTCGTTGGTCTTGGAGGACTCCTGCATCTTGTTGGTCTTGGAGGAGTTCTGCCTCATTGGTCTTGGAGGACTCCTGCATCTTGTTGATCTTGTCTTGGTCTTGGACAATTCCTTCTGCATCTTATATATTGGTCTTGGAGGACTCCTGCATCTCCTTGGTCTTGGAGAAGACACTGGAGGACTCCTTATGCATCTCATGGGTCTTGGAGGAGTCCTGTCTCATTGGTCTAGGTAGAGTACTGCATCTGGACTTTTTCAAGAGCTTGCAAGGAGATTCTAAGATGGAATTTGTCTTTGTAACTATGGGTCTATGGCCTCATTTCTCAAAGTGTAGTCTGAAGACTGGCAGCACCATCATCATCAGGATTTGTTAGTAATACAGCCTCAGTCCCAGCCCAGATTTAGTGAATCCAGATGTACATTTTAATCAGACGTGGGATTGTAGAGGCATGCATTAGTGTGTCCAAAATCCAAACTGCTCGGCCCCGCTTTAGTTCCCTGAGGCTGTCCAACAGAGCACCTAAGGCTGAAGGGCTTACAAAACTGGAGCACATAGTCTCAGTTCTGGAGCCCGGAAGTCCAAGGTGTGGGCAGGGCTGGCTCCTTCTGAGTGTGGGAGGAGGACTCTGGTCCAGGCCCTTCACTGCACTTGTGAATGGCCATCCCCTCCCAGAGTCTCTCACATAGTCTTCTGTGTGCACGTCTGTGTCCAAATGTCCCTTTTTTATAAGAACACCAGCGTTATTGGATCAGGGCTCACCTTAATAACCTCATGTTAAGTTGATTACCTTTGTAAGGCCACTGTCTCCAAATAACAGGTACATTTTGAAGTATCAGGGTTATAACTTGAATATGTGAATTTGGGGAGTACACAATTCAGCCCACAGCATCCATCAAAAAGCCTGATTAGAGCCTGGCCTTTGTCTTGTTCACCTCTACCTGCTCCCATTCCCCCCAGGGTCCTTATGGTTTCTCATTGCAACCTCTTCACCCACATGGCTTCTTCTGTCTAGGTGCTCTTCCCCAATCTGTCCACCTGATAAAGTCACTTACTCATAAGACCCAGATCAAAGGTCATTGCTGTCTGACAGCGTCTTGACTGCTAGCCTCCTGAGTAGAAGTAACCCAACCCACACTTTCCTGTCTCATGGGCTCTGTAATCTTTCTGCACTTACTGATTTTCCATGGCTCTGTTTCCTACTGGGCCATCAACAGGTCAAGGGCAGGGCTGGGTCTTCCCTAACTTTTCTTCCTTTTTGCGTGACTCACAGTAAATGCTTGTTCACAGACTATATTTGTTGTAAAATGAATGCCTTAAGAATCAAAGCCCAAAATCATCATTTATAAAGTTCCTAAGTTTTAAACCAGTTGCTGAAGAACTGGCAAAGAGAGAAGACTATCAGTGGTGGAGAAAAAAAATTGCAATCATTCTCTGCTATTCAGCAACTCTGGGCCACTTTGGGGAATCACCTGCCCAGAAGAGGCTGAGATCCAATGGGGATGGAGGGAAATGCCTGATTGGAAGAGGAAGCCACTTCTAGCCTTTCCTCCAGCTTCTCATCAGCTCAAATGCCTCCCCTTGCTCTGCCTGCCTACCTGCTTCACTTCCCCCAAATCCTGCCACAGTGCTGAAGTTGCAATCCCCATCTCCATTTATTTTTTAATGAGTAGCTGCTCAGGCACACTCATGAAGTCTTGATATCACAGGGGCTGGGGAAACAACGAGTGTGCCATGAGAAAGACAAGACGCCCATGCCTCCAAGGCACCATGCGGTCCCAGCCGGAGTGCACGTTCCCGAGGCCGTCGCCACCTCCTTCCAAAGTCAGGCACATCATAGAGGGTTTTTTCCTTTGAAGTACAAGAACACAAGGACAGTGGCTTTCCTTGGCGAATATTGCAAGTCATCCTGAATTTTTTTTTCAGTAACAAAGTCTAGAGTGTTTCAACGCAAATCCCAAATAAGTTCTTTTTACATTTGGTTTCCCACCTCCCTTTTACACAGAAGAACACACGGCACATTTAACCAACAAATACAGCGCTTATTTATTTCTAATAACAGATGGATTTTAAAAGGTAGAGTAACAGGGGAAAATGTTAAAGGGAAAGAAAACGAAGTTAGTGCTGAATGAATTAATATCAGGTAGGTTGCTGGGTGCATGTCAGGGAAGATAAACATGGTGATACAGCCAAGGTAATTATATTTATAATCTGGCCATAATACCCTAAGCTGAGGGCGCATACTCTTCTGGAAGTTTGCTCTGAGATGTGCAATCTGCCTGCTTGCTCTCATTCTTCCCCAAAGATAAAACATATCCTTTCGCAAATATATGCTTTTAGTTTCTCCCGGAGAGCTGATCATTCATTTCTCACGGTGTTCCAAAAATAATATTGAGTGTGCTAGGTGAGTTCACACATAGTCCATTCTCAAAAAGCACGAGGACACAGAAATTATTTTCTCTTGACCTTGCTACTTTTTTTTTCTTTAGGACAGAGCTCTCTCTCTAAATCCATCTTTCTATGCCTTCCCTCCCCTTCCTCCTCCCCTTTCCCCAGCCGATATTACATGATGTACTCTGCTTCCTAGATCTGAAAATATGTGAAAAGCTTGAGCTAAGAGAAGCTGGTGGCATTTATGAATGCATGCAGGAGTCCGTTCTCTAATGCCATCAAACAGAAAATACGTTTGGAGGAGGAAGACAAGCAGGCAATAGAATACGGACTCATTTGAAGTTTAAAAGAATTAGATTTACCATATTATAAACTTAGAGAATTTCCCCCAATTCATCTCTGTCTCAAAGAGGTATTTTAAGGGTCATTGTAAGGGAGAATATTGCTTTTTTTCCTTATATTCAAGGATGCCACAAATATAATGTCTGCTTGGTGGGGGACCGGGGGGGTGGGGTGGGGGAGAGGCAATAATGCTGCCTCTTTTCTATGGAGAAAAGGCAGCTTCTTATTTTTATGCTGAAGACTTGTCAAGACACTTATATTTTTCATAGCATTAAAAGTTATTTTTTTATTCAGCTTAATTGTTCATTGAGATTTCAAAACCAAATCTGCCTCCTTGCCAAATATCTTTGTAATATGTACATTTCACACTGGCTTATTATAATAGGTTTTCTCGTGGGATCTAGCATTCTGGCATCTGCTTTGTTATGATATTATAACAATAATTAACATTTAGCACTTACTGTACAGCCAGCCTTTGATCCATATTTTTAACAAAATGCAATAACAATGCTCTTTCACACAGCATCTTTCATCCCAGGGCCTCAAAGTAGTTGGCAGCATCATATTATAACCCAAGATAGTTGTATTCAGTCCTGAAATCCTCCCAACGCCCCCGTGGGGTCTGTACACAGCAGGCATCTTCCTTAGGCAACGGGAAGGGAAGAAAGGTCAAGGGAACTGCCAGGCTGCAAGAGAAGGGCGGCAGAGCCAGGAATAGAATCCAGTCCATTTGCCTTCTTGGTCAGAGATTCCAGTGCTTCAGTGTACCTATTTTTAAATAAAGGGGATGGGGAGAGGGAAGTAAGAAGCACCAGGCTTGTTGTAATGAGAATTTGTATATATCCTGGAAGTTGTGCTTTGTCTTCTGAAATGAATCCTTAGACACAGAACAGTGATTAGATTATGAGATGCCTGTGCAATAAATATTAAGGAGAGCCGACTTTGTGCCCTGTGTCAGGTCTCTACTAAGTCTCTTGTCTTTGCAGAGAGCTTAGGAGGTGCATGAATGACTCCAAGAATTGTAATTTCCAGCTTGTCTAATCAGGGCATCAAGAAACATTGCTTATATGCAGCACTCTGTTGAGTAAATGGTTAATGTGGATCAATTTTACTCAAAGCTACCCTTGGAACAGTCATCTTACCTCTCCCGTTTTTCTCCTGTGGGTTGCAACCCTCAAATCCTAGGCATCTTTAGAGTAAAAGAAGCATATCACTGTGTTGAATTTGGAGTGATAGTTGACCAGGATGATAAACCAAAAGAAGCCAGTGGGCATTCTCAAATTCAGAAAGATGAGCATGACTAATCTAGGAAAAATAATCATCTGTATAGCTAATTAATGCCTAAGAACGGTGGGTAAGTTTTCATCCAACCTTAGCTTCGCTCCGATTTACAAAATCTTAGGTTAACATAAAGGTGCCGATCATGGTCAGAATTGGCATGAAATGAGGGAGGCTATGTGCTCACCTCAAAGACCTTCTTAATTTACCTCTGGAGGGAATTGCAGTAACAGCCTCAGAATGAGCGGGAAAGACAAGTGACTCCAATGCAGATGAAATAATGTTAACATAGCACATGATATGCTAACTCATTTAATGCTCCAGCAACCCTATGGGGCGGGATCAATCGTTATCCCTACTTATGAGTGAAGAAGCCGAGATTGACAGAGTTTAAGTGTGTTTCTCCAAATCCCAGAGCCAGCAAGGAAGAAGTGAAAGCAGTCTGACTCAAGATGCACTTGGAGTCATGAATTACTGCTGCTTTCTGTTGAAAATATCCATAGGCTCCAGAAAGTAGTGTAAATATGATTGTTAATAACGATGATTAGTACTCAGAGCAATATGGCAACCAACATGCATTTGGTGCCCACTATGTGCAGGCACTATTCTAAACTCTTTACATCTATAGAGGCCCTATAGCTCAGGGGTTAGAGCACTGGTCTTGTAAACTCTTCACATCTATAGATTGATTAGCTTTACCACAACTTTTTGAGAACTATTTATTATATTATTCTCATTTAATGATTGATGAAACTAAGTCTCAGGCTGAAGCAGCAAGGAAGTGGTTTCAGTAATGAATCTGTTTGCATAAAACCATGAGCTATGCCCTTACCCTTTTCTCAACAAGAGAGGGGAAGAAAACACCACAGCAGTTTGTCAGATCTGATTCTGAAACAGTGGCAGCATCAAAGAAGAAAGGCCCATGTCCACTCTTGCCAACTCTTATTTGTCCCTTCCAAGTGCGCAAAATGCCACAAAACACATTATTCACTGAGCCTGCCTGGGGCCTCCTGCTTCTGTCCCTGCTAAAATGAGAACAAACACTTTTCAAAATGAGCGATTCCATACAGCACATTCCAGGCCAGTCCATAAAGAAAACATCCAATTCAATTTTAAAATGAATTTAGTCCAGATCTACATTTTTACCAATACCATATGCATCTTGCTGGACCTTCATTTTAGTAGATTCTCCTTCTGCATGTAAATAAAAATAATAGCGCCCAGCAGAGCAGACCTCTGGACAGGACACTTCTTCATAACAAGACACAGAGCAGAAAAATGTGTCTGGCTGTGCTCCAACACCCCAGAGTTGATGTGAAATAAGAGGCAGACATCAGTATAAACTCCTCAGCAAGCAGTTACCCCCACAAGGTCTAGCAGCAACTCTGAAGTGAAAATCAGAACCCGTGGCACTGAGAAACCCAAGTAAGACCTCGTGTCTTGTAACTTGGGGCACTAAGCTATGAGGAGTTATACATATTTTCAATTACAAAGAGCTATATCAAGCCAAGCCTCGTCCATTGGCACCAACTTGGGTTGCTGGGTTGAATCTTGTTTTGTCTTAAAGAGAATGGCCGCCATTTGAATAAATTTGAAGAGGATTCAAATTAGACTGATGTAAGTCGTTATAACTTGTCCCCATGGGATGGCATTCTCATGGTCCAGGATAGCGTATCATGCCTTAGAATGACTTTTATGAAAAGGGTCTGCCTACTATTGTCTTTCTAGATTTTTTTTAATGTTTTATTTATTTTTGAGAGAGAGCTGTCAGCACAGAACCCGACATGGGGCTCAAACCCATGAACCGCGAGATCATGACCTGAGCCAAAGCCGGATGCTCAACCGACTGAGCCACCCAGGCGCCCCCCATTGTCTTTCTAGAAAAGAAGCTCATGGAATGCACAGTGTCTGATAGAAAAGTTTTACTATAAAAGCAATGAAGGAAATCATAGACTGTCTAAACAAGAAACAAATGCTCTTCATATGATTCTGAAACCAAGGAAACGTTGAGAGGCCCTGGGTCTCTGGGAGCACACTGGTGATTCAGTTCAATCCGAAGAAAATAAAGCAGGCGTAAAGTCACATGTGGAAATGTAGGTGGTGTCCTAGAACAAGGAATCCTGATTAAATGAAGCATCTGATCATCATGTGTTCACAGCTAAGAAAGCCACATGGTGGCTTCAGAAAGGTGTTAAGATTCTGTCCCCAAAACACAAATCAGCTGCAGTTTCTACGTATGGAGCCAGCAGCACCTTCTCTGGAACCTTCCAGGGCTGCCTCTTCCTGGGCAATAGGAACGAAATGATCATATTGTTTCTCAGGCTGCTGAAAAATTCCAGGGAAAAACACTCCATCTGCAGCATGTGCTGTTTACGATTTGACTCTGGATCCTTCCACATTCATGTTTCTCCAAACTTCCTATGGGCATCAGGTACAAATAGAGGTGGTAAATGCTAGCAAGAAGGGGAAAAAATACTGTCACTCAGCAATTCGGACAGAGTATAATCCACGTGGAAACCAAGAAGTCCCTCTCCTGTCCCTGTTCATAATTCTAGAGAAAAAAAAATTCCGATTTCGACCCATCATTGGTTCAGATATGATGTTGGTTCATCAAAATCATTAAAGCAAAATAGTAGACTAAGAGTGAAATCCGTCACACGACACGGGAGGCCAGGCTTGGATGAGAATGGACTGATCCGTAAGAAACTGCAATTTAGTGTCTTGGGCAGCTTCCTGATCTCTGTCTACAGATCACTCATGTGTACTGTGTCTCCACACACTACCCACGGGTCCACTCCGAGAGCCCCTCTTCCAGCATGACCCACGTTTTGCAAGATCACATTCATTTTGGCGAAGCAGCAACCTGAAAATTAGGACATAGCTCCATATTTTGACTAAAAAATGAAGCTGAGTCACTTACCCGGACCTGAATTGAGATTTGGGGAAGAGCGGGAAGTCAGAGCCTGTGCCGTTGAGGAAAAGGGGTGCTGAGTAGAAGGAGGAAGCTGAAACTTCTGCACAGGACCTATTAATATGAAAATTAATGTTCTATGATCGGCTGTTTCTCTTAACACTGTGGAGTAAGAGCCAGGAGAGATTATTTGGCAGAAGGATAACCTTCCCTCTCTAGTAACCCCAGGGAGATCTGGAAAAGTATGAATTTTGATTTGAACAGTAATGAACTAGTAAGTGATACAGCTTTTGGCTGTATCATGACCGTATTAATTTGCCGGTTCTGGTGTTAAACCCAAACAGAGGCCCTGAAGAGAGAGACTGTTATCTAAGCAACAATTAATATGCTGAATATGCTATTTAGAAATCGCCCCCTAGGTCTGTTCTGCTATCGTGAACATAACTTTCATCCGGTGGGCAACTTTATAAATTCTCATGAAAAAATTTAATAAATGTGGTATCATCTAAAGGAGAAGAGGATTGTCGTTTACAAACAAATGCCATGTTCAATTTTAGTTTTGGATCTCAACGTCAAAAAAAAAAAAAACACATCGAAGGGGAGAAACTGTCCCTATATTCCGGTATACATTTATTTCCCCAATTTAGGAAAAATGACTTTGCCGTGATAAAGAGACTGACCTTACCTCTGGTTGGCATTGTGTCAGCAGGCTAAACCCTTATCTGTTAACTTGCCAGTGAGATGATTTTTTTCAATGGCACTTTTTCCTCCCTACAGTGAGAAAAAAAAAACCCTTTCAAGTTTAATTTTATTGTTGAAAGGCAGTAAAGGACAGCATTGAACTTTATGCATACTAAGGATTTATCACTCCATTTGCCAGGCTTAAAGTGGTCCGTGTGTAGCTAGTGCCCTTAGGATTGTTTGAATTTTATATAACTTCTGGGGAAAAAAGACTACCTGACCAGCACAAGGGGCTGCTTTTCAGCTGCTGAATTGCAGCCTTAACAGCATAATTATTCTCTATCGGATTGGGGGAAATTTCAGGACGTTCTGGAATGCAATCGTGTGATGTTCAGGGCTCTCCTCTCAAAAGGGATTTTAGGGCATTGGGTGCAGAGGAATGCCATCCAGGGAGTGTTGGAAGGTTGTGCCTTCTCTGTGCTGACAGCTCTGGGCGGCTCACTGCACTGGTTAGGTCCAGGGCCGCCGTGCGTTTCCGGATCTGGGTACCCCGCCTGCCTGTGTGCAGAGGAAGGACCCCAATGCTGAACCTGGCTCCACCGAGCCCCATAAAAGGAAGACAAAGTCCAAACCCTGCTCTCGGGAAGCCAGGCAGTGCCAGCAGGGGGTGGGGAGAAGGAAGGGCACTTTCTAGTCTTTTCAGCACTGCCAGCCACGCTATCTTACTCCAGAATCCAGTTTTGTACTGGAAACAGTAAGGAGGGATAAAGGACCCCCCCCCAACTGTGGCCTCCTCTCTAACCTCACGGCAGCTGTCTCCTGGGCCTGTAGACCTGTACCTCTGCTCCCGGAGGCTGTGCAGATGTCCTATGAAACAGATCCCACCCAACAGATTTGCTCATCGGCCAGATGCTTTCCCTTCTCTGTCCTCCACTTGCAAATCTGAAAACAGGGGTAGTAAAAGCCTCCACTCTGCAGGGATGCTCCGTGGTAAATGTTCCTGCGTCTCCCACGTCCCTCCTTCGGACTGATGTGGCCGTGACCCCCTCTTGCTTAGTAAATAAGCTCTTGGTGGACCTGGACCAGGTCCTGGCAACATTGAACACTGACATGAAGAGAAAGAAACAGAGTGGATGCGTTCCACCTCGAGCAAATGATGGATCCTTTCTGTACTTCAGTTTAAAAAATGATGTTAAAGAAGGATCCCAATAATAGCATCTCCGAACGGCTGCTGAGAGGATCCAAATGTGACAACAATAAAAATAATTTCATACAGTTGAAAGCACTTCTCAAATTTCTTTTTACTGCAACTATTAGGTCTGCAAACATATTGATCAATTGTGTGAATTCATAGTACTAACTCCCTGGGCTCTTCTGGATCAATGAGAAAGTTATTTTGAAATAAGATACCCTTACCGGAACTCCAGTTTATCACAAGAAAAGATCAAAAATACAGATGGACTTCCCTCCCCCTCCTCCTCCTCCTCCTCCTCCTCCTCCTCCTCTATACTGAGCTTATCGCTGCAACACGATCTTCTCACAAGGTCCCTTCCTACCTTGACTACCTTCAAACCTTCAGTGACACACGGGGACCTGAAAGGAACCCACTCTTGGGTTCATAGTCAAGGGCACCAAATCATCTCACAGAGCCTTCAAAAGAACCAAACAGGAAAGCATCCTCAAAGGAAAGAATCTTTTTGTCGCCTGCAAACCTGTTCTTCCGGACCAGGCTAACTTTCACCTTTCAGTCACTTTCACCTTTCAGTCTGCAATCACATTGACACCCACCCACCCCACCCCCAATCCCAGGAGGCAGGGATGAGCAGCTTGGAAACTGAAAACAAAGCTATATGAATGACCTGTCAAGCACCCAACAAAGGCCTTTTGTAAACTGGGAGCAAGCTAATCATGAGGTCCTCCTGGCACAAATCCCTGCAGAGAATAGACCCTGGGAGGTGTTGGCTAGTCACTCCCTCCCCAAAGGTGAAAATATCACATCGAATCTGTTTAAAGAGCTACAGCATAAAGAGAGGGTGAAGCCCTAGGGTGCTCTGAGCCCAGTGGGTCGTAGGATCCACCAGAGAAAACTGAGTGCAATGCCTGGGTAGTTCTGGACTACCTCCATGTTGCGGGCACCCCACCTTTCCAGCACATTCTGGGCCCTTTCCTGGGCCCTCTAGGCCTCAAGGACATTAAAAGCATCACTAACTGAGCAGCCTTCTGCAAGCCAATACTCCTTCCCTCATCTTCCTTGAGACCTGCCTGGCTGCCTGCTGCCTGGGGAGCCCTCCAAAGGCTTGAGCCGAATGTAAGACTCCCCTCCCATTGATGGATCTCCCACACTGAGCTCCCTATTCAGTGGATCTAGTCCTGACTGCTACGACTTCGCCCTCCTGCTGCTGAATTCACTCCTGCTCCCCACACCTGCACAGGCTCCACCTCCTCTAAGAAGCCTTCCCGGAAAATTCCTGCCCACATGCTACTCCCTCAACTCTAAACACACTTGTTCAGTGGCTACCTGTATATGGAGGTCTTCTGCACCAAGCACGGTGATGGAGGGGCATGTAGGGACCCCTGTATTTATATCCTTCTAAAACAGTGTGCCTGGGGTACATGATGCTGATTTCAGCTTTGTATCTGCGTGCCAAAGGCCTGCACATGAGTGAAAGAATTTCTTTTCTCTGAAAGCCCAGAGTGCAGACTGGAGAAGCTGGGGTAGACAGAACCACGGTGAACATGGGGGCGCAGCTCGGCACGGCCCGGAGGTGGACTTACCTGCAGAGGCGCCAAAGCGTTCCCTGCTCTGAGGGCCCAGACCTCACCAACTGTAGCCTGGAGCCTGCTTCAGATTCTCTGTCTCCCTCTCTCTCTCCGCCCCTCCCCTGCTCATGCTCTCTCTCTCTCTCTCTCTCTCTCTCTCTCTCTCAAAAATAAATAAACAAAGTACATGAAAATCACCAAGGTTCGATCCTCTTGTCAGACACTGTAACAGAATTCAACCATTAGCTGACATTATCTGATGGCCCACAGGCACACCCCCCTGTCTCTGGAAGAATGTGAACCAGGGACGCTGAAAACCCTCCGGGAAGCATCTTCATTACTGGCATTTGTGCTCCAAATATGAAATTGCATTTCTTTCTTTTTTTCTTTTTTAGTGTTTATTTCTGAGAGAGACAGAGAGACAGAGTGTGAGCAGGGGAGGGGTGAGGGAGAGAGGGAGACACAGAATCCAAAGCAGGCTCCGGGCTCAGCTGTCCGAGCAGAGCCCGATGCAGAGCTTGAACTCACAGACCGCAAGATCGTGACCTGAGCCGAAGTCAGACGCTTAACCGACCAAGCGCCCCAAGTGCCCCTGAACTTGCATCTCTGCCGTCCCGAATATACACATTAGCACACATGTTCTCAGTTTAATTCGCACAACAGTGCTGTGCAGGAGGTACCGCTGCCCTTACTGTTACCGCCCAGGAAACCAGACCCCGAGGGCGAAGGGCTGGTCCAGGACCACACAGCCGGGCTCACGAGCGATCTCCCCTTACGGAGCTTGGAAGAAACTGCAGTTGTTTATTTCTCCCGTGTGTGTGTGAACCTGCCCCTTTAGCTCAGGTTCCTTTACAAATAGCTGTGGGATTCAGCGGACGGGGTTTTAAAAAGAACCCTTATCCCCTTGCTGGGAGAATGTGGGGTCAGGAGGAGCCTCCACGGGTAGTGAGGAAGCAAGAGAACTGATATTTCAAGTCTCCTCTGCTTTTGGTGTGATACAGAGAAAGGTATGAAAAGACCGCTGATGGAGTGAGATCCTCAGGTGGTGACCCAGCACCCCCTTTGTGGCCGGTAAGGGACCAATAAAAAAGTCTTTCAACACACTTTGATTTAGAACTGAGGGCCAGCAGGGAGTGGGTTGGGTGGGGGTAGGGAAATAATGGACTGCCTTACCTCTGCCCTGTTACCTTCTTACCTTATTATTTGGCCAAAGTAAGGCATTGGCCATCACTTCATCCCAATGGCGACACCCACCACATGCTCCTCCAAATATGTTCCGTACGCTCCAATATCTGTGCCTTGGCATGGACCACCCCTTCTGTTTGGGATGCCCCTGCCTCAGCCTTTCGTGTCTAGATCCTGCCCACCCTACGTAGCGGCTCCAAACGCCTGAGACCACTTGCTCCAGGAATTTTTCTTTCTTTTTCTTTTTTCTTTCTTTTTTAAAATTGCAGTATAAGTAACACACAATGTTATACTAGCCCAGGTGGACAATAGAATGACTCAACACTTCTATACATTACATCTAGAAATCTTTTTCTGAACATCCATGGCTAGATGGGACCTTTCCTTCCTTCAGTAAAACCCCACAGGACTATTTATATCTCCTCTCGGCATTTATGTTCCATCCTGTGTTTGTGCAAAGATTCCTCCACCTCCCCTGACCAGCTCGTGTGCCTGCACACACACACACACACACACACACACACACACACACTGGTCTGGGATGTCCGGGGCTATATTTCCCACTTAAAAAAAAAGCCTTCAGCAGTTGCCTTAATTATGCACATAGCAAATGTCCAGTTAGTGCCGATGGAATTAAACTTGGTAAGACATGGAGAAGACAGTTGAGTAGTGGGGTGAGGCAAGGAGGCTGAGCGCTATACACGATGTGGGAGGCACTGGCTAACAGAATGCCTCACCCATGTTCACACCCCTTCCCGGGGCAGCCTGTATCCAACATCTCATCAACCCCATCCCCTGCCCATGGTGGAAACTCACGACTTTTCTGAAGTTCCAGCCCAGTCCAGTGCTCTCGTGGACTCAGCTGGAGCCTTGACAGGCCCCACATCTCAATTCAACTCCTTCCTCTGCCCAGGCTGACTCTTGTCCTCACCTTTTCACAGGTGTTAATCCCAGGAGGCCCCCCTCATCGATGTCCTTCAAGAGCAGTGTGGGACTAAGAGCAAGCTCTTTGAACACTCTGAACATGAAGACAGAGCAGGTGGTTGCTTTATCTGGTGTGGGCAGCCATGCTTTGACCCCCTCCCACGCCACATCCACCACACTGTCTCCCAGGTTCCCTATCCATCCTCTCCTAGCAGTGTCTCTCTCCTAGCGTCTCTCTCAGAGGCAAGCTCTGTGTCTAGTCACGGTCCAGGAGGTAGTTATCCACACAGTATGAGGCAAAGTAGGCCAAAAGGCTCTCTGTCCACAAATGCCTCCCACCCACGGAGATTCCCACCATTACCATCAGCTCCTGGGCAGGTGGGCGTAAGATCTCCAGAGCATGGAGGGGTGGGTAGGATACACCCACACAGCAAAATGAGAGACACATTGGAAAGGGGACTTGGAGGGGTGACATGTGGAAAGGACATTTCAGAGGGCACCCGGCTGGAGAAGAGCCCAGAATTGAAACTTGTATTCAGAATTGAAACTACTATTCAGAGTTCAGGTCACACTTTTAATTACAAGAGTGCAACATGGGTGATCATTACTGGTTCCATATTTAAACTGAGAGGTGGGCATGAATGGGTTTGCTCGGTGCTGCTAAGTGGGAGCCAAGCTTTGGCAGTCTTCAGATTTCCAACATGCTTCCAGTTGCTTCGGCTAGCTGTGTTGCTTCTAGCCACAACCGAGGCACTCTAGTAGGCTCATGGGTCTCAAGGCTCCCAAGTAGGCTGTGATCTGAGTCCTACCACTTCTCAGCACGTGTGCCCATTCCTAGGCTATCATGTGTTCATGAGACAGAAGCAAAGAGGTGCTGAGCAGGGACTTCTTCTTCCCCCCAAAACTGGGGTTACTATAATAGGATATGCTATAATAGGATATTTCAATTGTTCCTCCAGGTCAAAAACGTTATACCCAGACAGACTTGTCTGACCTCGCTCTTCTTCTCTAGAAGGATTAATCACAAAGACTGGGAAGATGGATGGATATTTGAGAAGCTCAGGCGGGGCTAGAGTCCAGTTGGCTAGCCATGGTCTGTCACAACATCACACACAGTGCTGCCACTTGTCCTAAAATGGGAAGCTCAAGGTTTTAGCGAAGTCCTACCTCATGCTTTATATTTGAAGGAACTTTACAAATATATAACTAGTCCACAATCAGAGTTGAAACATGTTCAGACCTCAGGAGGATGACTCACCCAAGTCATCCAGTTTGGGACATCGAGCATTCCCTCCTATAAATTTTGGGTTTCGCCTTCACTTAGTTGACTTTGGCAGCTGGCAGGCAACCCGGTAAAAGTTTTACTGAAATGTCACTCTCGAAAGAAAGAAAAGATTATTGGATTAAGTTAATCTAAGTGCCAACTAAAGCACAAATGTCCCCTACGGACGTATCAACACACTGGAGGTTCACAATGGATTGCTCGAGACTGAGAAAATGAACACAGCAAAATATTTACTAGCCCAGCAAGTATAGTTCAGTATATACAGAACGTCTGTCCAGAGTCACACCTGTGTCCTCTGAACCACCAAAGCCTGGAACTGGTTAAAATTAATAAGTAAATAAAAACAAAAACCATTGAATTTGTAAGATAAGGAGAGTGGTAAGCCAAAGACACAGATTTCATCCTGCGGAAACTCAGAACTAAATAGCAATCTAAGACCCCTCTGCTTTTGCTCAGTGCACAGTTGTGTTGCAGGAAAGAAAAACATAACCAGACTATGATGCTGTCAGCAAATGACTTCAGGTGCCATCTGCATACATTCCTGGCACTATTAATTTGCAATTAACAAGGGCCTTATGTTTTATCCCCTGCAACTCGCTGTCTTGAAGTCTGAGGGAGGGGGTTTAGCGGAAGGGAACATGCAGGTGGGTGGTGAGCCTTCTCAAAAACAAATAATTCTGCTTTTTGATACTGAATCACTGGTATGTAAGCTGCTCTTTCAAACTAATAAAAGGTCATTTGTTGAAGGGAAATGGAATATTTCCATTATGTCATCGTGTGAAGCACTTTCCAACGTGTAGTGGTACATCACAGAGATGAGCATTGTGACATGGGGCAGGCTGGCAATCGTTATTTACATTAGACACAGTCTTTTTTGAAAGTCCAATGTGGCGGGCAAACTCCTAAACTTTTGAAATGGTCGGAGGAGAGCAAAATCTGCTGAATGCCTGGGGTCACTAACATAGAGTAAATAGCGAGAGTGTTCTAGATTTGTTTATCCCTGGCTTCTGAATCCTCAGTACTCTAACTTTCCTTATTCATAGAAAATTTTTTTAAAAGCTCATTGTAAGGACTAATGAGATAATAGTAAAGTGTTTGACAGAAAAAATGTTCCATAAATGTGGTTTACTACATGTCAGGCACTTTGCTACGTCCTTATCTTGTTGTCTCAAAGTTTATTTATAGGTGAAAAATATTTCAGCCAGTTATCAACAAGCCATTTTTTGGTAAGGAGAAAAATGCCATTCATGCCCATTTTACCGAAAAAGAAGTGAAGACCCAGGTGGCTTTCTTACACTGCTACACACTGCCCGTGGAAAGGCTATGTTGGTCCAAAAATGGAGAGTAATTTTCTTTGGTCAACTCTCTCTAGAACAAATTATTTCAGAGTCAAAGAGGCAGAGGTAATTCTCATGCTCCAAGGACATTGATCAGAAGGGCTTATTATCTGAATTCTTCTTGTCCACAAAGGGAAAAAAATAACTTTGGGGTGATGAATTTATACGGTGACGCCAGCTGATGGGTGACATGAAATGGATTGAAAGACACTTATCTTTACTTGCTGAATGCTTGGTAATACATGTAGCAACAGACATCTAGAGTTGATTGAATGTTGATCTAAAGCAAAATAGTCAATCAATTGTAAGCTGGAAAAATAGCCTCTTCTAAGGCAGGAGCTAGCATTATTTAATGAAGCCAAAATAAGTAATGACACCAAAAAGAAGGCAAAGGTACTAATCATATATATTCCCTCCCTGTCTTGTAGCCATGCCAGCAGATAAGCAGAAACTCTGAACGTTTCAATTAAAAGTCCCCATGACACTCAGGAAAATATAACTTCCTCCAAAGCTGGAGAGAAATGCAGGTGTTTCTGCATCATCCAAAAATTCTGCCACTTACAGAAAGAGTATTTCATGGTCGTTGGAAGCCGGGACACAATTCCCTTGAACACCCACTCCCGGGCCAAGACTTAGGGACATGACTCATCCGGAGTGAACAAGGCAATTTTCTGTGGGGAAAACGTGTCTCCACCCCAGATGTTAGCCAAGTTCTGCTTAATTAAGTAAAGTTCTGTGAGCCTGAACACGTACTAGCAAATGCTTTCCATTCTCCTTGAAAAACTGTGGGAAAAATACTGATGGGCGCATGGGAGAGGTTGTGTACTTGCACCGTGGCTTGACCTTAAGACAGTTGATGAATTTCAAAGATTTGCACAAAGATAATTGATGGGGAAGTTGCCATTAACTTTAGAAAAATATTATACACTTCTTAAAAAGTTTAGTTTAATTCAAGATGTATTTATTGATCACCTACCTTGTGATAGGTAGCAATATATTTCTGCTGTTTAGGTCTGTCACGCTTGTTATGGAGGCCCCAGGACGCCCCTACAGCAGGTTTGCCATTTTGAAAGACATTATTCTAGGGTCTCTGGCAGAAAGCCCTGTTCTCCTAACGTGCATGTGGAGATTCACTGAGGCATTCACTGAAGGAATTTCTAGGACTTCTATGTATCTTGTCAATTTAAGACTTCTTTTTTGGCATATTTTTTATGTTTATTTATTTTGAGAGAGAGAGACAGAGCATGAGCAGGGGAGGAGCAGAGAGAGAGCGAGAGATAAATTTCCAAGCAGACTCTGAGCTGTCAGCACTGAGCCCAACACAGAGCTCAAACTCACAAACCGTGAGATCATGATCTGAGCCGAAGTTGGACGCTTAGCATATGTTTGAAAGGCATTGTGTATTAACGAGATTGTATAGCCAATAGTTCACAAGTAAACAATGATGTGTATATGGGATCCTTTGTTCAAAAGTTATTTTCAAATGGTTATCAATAATCAAAAAATAATTTGTACTACTATTAAAAGTGATAAAAATCTAGGATAAAAATCTAGATAATCATCAAAAGAAAATGAGATACTTGATTCCCCCAAATTTCTTATGGGGGAAATACAATCCCAAATGGCATGGTAGTGTGGCTTTACCCACCACTAAATGGTTGGAATGGTACTCTGATAAGAGCCAACTCTAGAAGATGTCCCTTCAGAGTGGCCCCCAGGTACTGGGTATTTTGGGGGGGGGGCGGGGGCTAAGGGAGACTCAGACCATCTCTTTTTTCATCTATAGGTAAGGAACCCAGTGCTGTAGACACATGCTGCACTATGTTTCAAAAATGACATTTTCTCATTTCTCCCCATCCGTCTTCCAAACAGCCAGCACATGGAAGACACTAAATTAAGCTGTGGGTCTTTTTGAATAAAAACCCTTTTTTACCCACCGCTTCCTTTCTTTGTTTGGTCTCCTTGCCTCTTTATTTTATTTTTATTTTTATTTTTTTAAGTTTATTTATTTATTTTGAAAGAGAGAGAGAACCAGGGAGGGGCAGAGAGAGAGAGAGAGAGAGAGAGAGAGAATCCCAAGCAGGCTCTGTGCTGTCAGAACAGAGCCAGATGCGAGGTTGAACCCACAAACCATGAGATCATGACCTAAGCTGAAACCAAGAATCGGACGCTTAACTGACTGAGCCACTCAGGAGCCCGGGTCTTACTGCCCATTTTGAAGGATCATTTTCCACCATCTGCCTATCCAGATCCAGACCCTAATTACACCAACAAGAGGGGGTCAAATCCCCTGGCCCAACTGTCCCTCAGCAACATGAACCTCTCTGAACCTTTACTGGGATGAAAATTTTAGCATTTAATTTAAGATGACCAGCTGAACTATTACCGAATATGCCATGTAAATGTATCAGCCTACTTCAGTAGGTCACAATTATGCTCCTCGAGGCCATGGACAATGCTTTATATTTCCTGGACCCCATAGTGTCCAGCCCTAAGGCTCGGTGAGGGTTAATCTACCTGCTCAAAGTGAGGTCCCATGAAAATGCTAGAGCCTTTGCTTCTGTAGAACAAGATCAGACCGGTGTCAGCTTGAGCTGGATTCAAATTGTGAGTCTGACACAAATTTCATGATCTTGAGCAAGTTCCTCAACCTGTTTTAGGCCTCTGCTTACTTACTTATAAATGGGTTAACAGCAGCTCACCCCTAAGGTCCAGGAGAAGATTCAACAAGCTAATGTACGTGAGACCATCTGAGCCCAGTAAGTACTCCACAAACATCTAATGCGTACATTTGAACCCATCTCTAATCCTGTTAATTATGCTCATTCCATCTCTTTCCTGCTAGCCAGTGTTCATCTTCTGAACATGTAAATATTTAGAACACTACTGGCTGCTATTATGGAAAAACACTTAAAAAAGGCATCATGGTCTGAATGTGGCTGTATTCCTTCTTGATTCGGTGTCTCTCTCCATAAGCCTCAAAATTATCAAGGGAAAGTTGGCTTAACTCATATTGATATCCAGAGGTGACGGGGGTCCTTTCTATCTTCTCAGAGCTTTGTAATTCAGTGAAGTAAATAGTAAGTCAGTAATGCCCAGACAACCAATTAAACATCATGTATTCAAGTCAACAGCAGGTTGGGGGGATCACAGTAGGCACAGCACAAGGTGGAGGGGAAGACACGGGAGCTCTGGCCCTGGCCACCAAGCAGCCAAGACAAAATTAACATCTGAGTCATCACCTTACTTCCAGAGCCATGGGCTTCCTCAGCTGTTAATAGCAGGGCTCATTCTCTCTAAGAAAACCAATGGAAGGTCTACATTCTTACGTCCTTTTCCTGAGTGACTCATGATTCTCTGGACATGGACTTTCCATAGGCTGTGGTCCAGGTGTGGTCAAGCTGAGCTGAGCTGACAGAAGCTGTGGTACACAAATGTGGCCACATTGCCTACTTCCCCTCTGTCACTAACATCTGGGAAGTGTGTAAAGTGTAAAGGCTGGAGGGTTGCTGTCTGTCATTATCAGATGGTGATGTCAATGTAATCGTTTTCTTCACAGTAATTTCAAGCCAGAGTATATTCAATGGGCCCTTATGGAGCCTGTATTCACCAATGGCCCATGAGTTTGACATAAGCAATATCAAACTGTATTGTTTTTCAACAAGATTTTAGCCCAAGTCAGTATTTCTGAATGTAGACACTCTTTGTTTTCTTCTGTTTTTTTAAGATTTTCTTTAAAAATTTTTAAATGTTTATTCATTTTTGAGAGACAGAAAGAGACAGAGCATGAGAGGGGGAGGGGTAGAGAGCGAGGGATCCAAAGCAGGCTCCAGGCTCCGAGCCGTCAGCACAGAGCCCAACGCGGGGCTCAAACCCATGAACCATGAGATCATGACCTGAGCCGAAGTCAAACGCTTAGCTGACTGAGCCACCGAGGCACCCCAAGATTTTCTTTTTTTTTTTTTTTTTATAAAGTAATCTCTACACCCAGCATTGGGCTGGAACTCACAACCCTGAGATCAAAATTAACAGGGTCTTCTGGCTGAGCTCAGCCAGGCATCCCAGAATATAGGCAAACTTTGAATTAGTTTATCTAACTTATGTCTGAAAGACATAAATGAAAAGTCTTCATTCTTACCACTGAATAGATAGTGAGCAGCTACTATGAGCTAGATGATAGGGAATCAAAAGTATGAATTAGACATAATTATGAGCTTGTTGTAATACAGAATAAGTGAAATAGTAGATGCTCAAGTGCCTAGCACCGTGACCACGGCATTAGGCAGTTTTCTTCCCCTTTCCTTGTCCCCCTCCTGGGAAGCAGGTGGTGACACAACTCATCATTCCTTCCTCAGCAGGTGTTCTTCATGGTGTGAACCTAGTGCTATTAGGAGACAGAGGAAGTAGTGATGCATGAGGACAAGACCTCAAACAAACAGTGGAAGCATCCAAATTAGAAACAGTCAGTGATGGGAACACAAACTAAGCCAACTGGAACTCCACCTTGCTCTCACTGTCATTTCTCCCTTGGGCCAACGATGTGCCTTAATACCACCAGCAGCTCCTACCGACTTCCAAAGTCTGAATGAGGCTGGGGGCTGGTGGGGAGAAAGAACCTCCACTTGACCTCCAGACTCTGTCGGGACCTGCAACACTCTAAACGTAGAGAGCAAGCCACTATCCCACCCAGAAGTGTTCAGGAGCAATCTCAACAAATGCCTGAGGCAGGAAAAGCCAGCCCACAGCACACATACTCTAGGGCAGCCCCCCAGGAAAGCGCTCCTGCTGGCCACAGAGTCATTCTGGTGGTCACAACACCCTCGCGCCTCCCCCTCTGCAGCCCCCACCTTCACCCCTATGCCCCAGGAATGTCAATGGGAGAGAAAACAATTGTTCTGGGAAGATTGAAAACACCCCTCTTGCTTCTTGCCAGAGCATTTGCATTTTTGGAAGAGGTTCTTATTTCTTTTTAAGGCTCAAAGTGAGAAGCTTTTAGAAAAGCTAAAAATACCCGGTAAAGAAGAAGGAAAAAAAAAACTATCCAGCTTTCCCTTCTTTATGTGCAAAAGGCTCAGAGGCACAGAGAGGTGCAGAGTCAGCTTTTTGATTCCTGTCTCTGAAGGCACAGGGAAGGAAAGGTGTCACGGGACCTGGATCTTTAGATAAAAGAAGTCCAAGAATGCAGTATGAAATCATGGCAGTTGAAAGCTGAAAATGTTCTATAGAGTTGACTTAATTTTACCTCATTTTACCACGAAGGGAACTAAAATGCAAACAGAGGAAGTGAGTTGCCTGGAGCCCCGGCAAGGAGTTGAGTAGCTGAGATGAGAACTGGCTGGTTGCCCTCCCCGCCCAGCGGGGGGGCCCCTGGGCTGTCCAAGGTCCGAGGGGCCCACTCTTCACTATCACACTGCTTATACCTACAACCTGGAAATGACGCTTGAGGCTCTGTCCAGCCACGCCTCGGATGTGGGACTGCCTGACTCGTGGGTAGGCTGAGTTTCCTCCAGCAGCCCTGGTGAGCTGCACGACCCTGAAGTCTGGGGGCCCCACTTCTAGAAATCACTGAAACATCAGCACTCTCAAAAGGAGTTTTCACCAAGGACCACAATATCAATAGGAAGGTCACTAATTACTCAGGACCAGAAGAATTTAATTCTCAATTTAGAGCTCAAAGTTCATGCCCTCCATTTAAGAGATAAGAAACAGAGGCCAAGAAGGGGCCATGATTTGTCCAGTGGTGCCCGAGGTCAGCCGAAGACTGGAGAACTCTGCCTTCACATCACCAACAGTCCTGCCATGTTGCCTCTGTTGAGCTTTTTCTTTGCTTTTGGTTTTGTTTTTTCCATTCACTCCTTCAATAAACAGCACTGTTGAGTCCCTACTATTCATCAGACATAGTTCTTGGCACTGAAGATACAACACTGAGCAAGACAGAGAAGATTCATACTAGGGGGACGGTACCTCTCATTGATTCCATCTGACTCATATCTTCCTATGAGACGCACACATACAAGATGGCCACATGTGGGCTTCCATGAAAACTTCCCACTTTGGGAGCAAGAGCATTGGCAATGGCTCCCCATGACTCGCGAGATGGAGCATAAACTCATTGCTGTGGTCAACAACTTTCATAACCTGGCTTCAGCCCACCTTCCTTGGGTTTCTTGCTGTCCCCCACAAGCTATGTCCCATCCACACATACAGAGGAGCCCACAGTGTCCCACATGGGCCACGTGCTTATACGACTCCATCACTGCACAGCCTGTCACCCTACCTCGACACACTTTCTTCTCCTTCCTCTTCCATGATAACCTTCTTCCTAACGTAATTCAGGGACTGCCTTATACATGCCAGACGCTCTGGGAGATACTCTGCAGCTGCTGGGTCACTTAACCCCACAGCTCACTAGGAGTGATGCAGGGGTTCTCACCCTTGCTGCCTCACTGCAATAACTGGGTGGGGCTTTCCAGTGTAACACCCCCTGGGCTCCACCACACAGAGATCCAGATGTAATTGGTCTAAGGTGCTGGGACTTCAGGAGTTGTAAATGGTCCCCCAGGTGATTCTAATCAGCAGGCAAAACTGAGAACCATGTGAGGCAGTGTTCTCTGCATTTCAGAGACGAAAAATGAAAAGCTCAAAGAGATTACTGAACATGCCAAAGCTAATCCAGCGATTCCTAATGATGTTTTTTTTTAATTTTTTTAAATGTTTTATTTATTTTTGAGAGAGAGAGACAGCGCGAGCAAGGGAGGGTCAGAGAGAGAGAGAGGGAGACACAGAATCTGAAGACAGGCTTCAGGCTCTGAGCTAGCTGTCAGCACAGAGCCTGACTCAGGGCTTGAACCCACGAACCGTGAGATCTGACCTGAGCCAAAGTCGGATGCTTAACCGACTGAGCCACCCAGGCGCCCCACTAATTATGTTTTTTAAAAAGGCCAAGGGGCACCTGCGTGGCTCAGTCGGTTGAGTGTCCGACTTCGGCTCAGTTCATGATCTCGTGGAGCCTGGAGCCTGCTTTGGATTCTGTGTCTCCCTGTCTTTCTGCCCCTCCCCTGTCTCTGTCTCTCTGTTTCTCTCTCTCTCTCTCTCTCAAAAATAAATAAACAGTAAAAAAATTTAAAATAAAACAAAATGGCTAAAAAGGGGCACTTGGGTGCCTCAGTCAGTTAAGCATCCAACTCTTGATTTAAGTTCAGGTCATGATCTCACAGTCTGTTGAGTTGAAGCCCCAAATCACTGTCAATGCAGAGCCTAATTGGGATTCTCTGTTTCCCTCTCTCTCTGCCTCTCTCTCTCTCTCAAAAATAATAAATAAAATTAAAAAATAAAATCAATATTTATATATTTAAAAAGGCTAAAGAGCATTTTATTTGGGATTTATATAGGATTTCACACTTGTAAGTCTGCTGGAAGCCTGTATCTCCAGTATAAGGTGACCAGATTTAGCAAATGAAAATGCAGAATACTGAGTTACATTTGAATTGCAAATAAACAACAAGTAATTTTTCAGTAGAAGCCAGTGTAAGTATGTCCCATGCAATACTTAAGGCATACTTATACTAAAAACTTATTTGTTGTTCATCTTATATTCAAATTTGACTGGATGTGCTAGAGCTTATCTGACAACACTACTGCAGTAAATTATCATATCTGAAACCGAAGACAACAATAGTCATAAATTATTAGGAGGCAAATTCCTTGAAAGTACCTTCAAATTATTACCTTAAATTTGACTCACACTCAATTTACCTACAGGAGTCACTTATTTACTAAGGCTCACAAATAGGATGTTCACAGTGCAAAAGATAAAGTAAAGAGAAACGGCCTTTCCAGAACTCTGGATAACCGCTCTTCTTATATGCCTAACAATGAGTCTGTCCATTCACGCTGGGAATGCACTTGAGATTTTTCAGTGCATTTTCACAAATATTATTTCTTGGCTCTCAGAATCACTGGGCGAGAGAAACAGGCATGGTATTATTCAATTTCAAGGCAGACGAGATGAGTGCAGAAGACAATCAATGAAGGCCCCATCGATGGTCAGGGTTAGCAGCCCCATGGTCCAGCTTCCTTGATTTTTAGGTCCCCCAGTGCTGCTGTGGGTGGAGGTTTCCTCTTCGGTTTAGCCAGTCCTACTCAGACAGGTGAAGAGGAAGTCTGGCCAGGGAGCCCGTAGCCAGAGTTCCATGGATGTGCTATGGACTGAAAGTTTGCGTCTCCCCCAAATTCTTGCTAGAGGCCAACTTCCAAGGAGATGGGATGAGGAGGTGTGGCCTTTGGAAGGTGATTAGGTCATGAAGTGAGGAATGGGATTAGCGCCCTTATGAAAGAGACTACAGGTTGCTCCTCTGTCCCTTGCACCATGTGAGGACACAATAAGAAGATGGCCGCCCATGAACCAGGAAGCAAACAAATCTGCTGGTGCCTTGAGCTCAACTCCTAGCCTCTGGAACTATGAGAACTAAATGTTGAAGCCACGCAGTCTGTGGCACTTTGTTATAGATGCCCCTTCGTTCACCTTCTGCCTGAGGCCTCAATCTTCTGTTGCTGTCCTTGGAGCCTGTTTCTACTTGCCCTGTCCTCAGAAACGTGACCAGCTGCCCACCTTGTTCCAAGTACATCACCCATGCAATTTGTGTCAAGCAATTATTCCAAGTCCCTCCACCTCATGATCTTTGAAACTTCCATGTGAAGTCTCTGCATATTGGCTGCTCTACCAACACCAGGCAGAATAAAGAAGAAGAGAGACATAACTGAATTCCCTTCCTGCTCTCCAGCCTGCACGAGCACCGGTAGCTTTGCTGTTAGAAAATCTCTTCTGGTTTGTTTAAAGGCTCTCCTGAGGCTGAACAGTGACTGTCTCCTCCCTGTCATGTCCCATGAGGAAATGTCACCACAGACTGAGCCCCTGGTGGCTGCTTCTGACTTCAGGGGACCACAAACAGAGGCAGCCTCTCAGAGGCCACATCATGGCACACTGTGCTACCCGCTGGACCTCTTGGGAGAAGCTGGTGATCGCTCCCATTACACCTTCTGACCCCAGCTGATTCCCAGATGCCAAGCTCTGAAAGCCTTCTCCCCTGCCCCCCAAATCATAGCCCTCAGGTAAGACAGATGTATTTTGAACTGGACCCTGAAACTTAGGAAGCAAGAGAAAGGAAAGGCAAGGAAAAGCAGTCGTTTGTGTCAATAATCCACGTATCCATCAGTTCAGTGTCAGGACTTACATACACAAGTTCTTCACGGCAGACCTGGTGCATGGCCTGCGTTTGCACATGTGCGCGCACGCACGGGCACACACACACGCAGGCAGCTTAATCCCTGTATCGTTGGCTGCCACTGGTTTCCTAAGGAGCTTAGCAGGGCATGTTCTGACTTCAACAATGACCTGCTAATGGTTTTACATTTCTCCCAAGTATTAGAAGCTGTCCTTGTCACTCTTATCTTCTAATGAAATCAATAAATTCAGGAGACAGCAAGAGATAGAGCAAAGGCAATGCCAGAGCCAAGGGCACAGTGGGATTAACCGCTAAGCCATAAATAATCATCTTGAAACGATGATCAAACCTTGACTTTTGCTTAGAGAAATGGAGTTGCAGCTCTCCTGGCAAAAGAAAACGTCTTCCCATTTTACTTAAAAAAAGAATAACGCGCCCCACATAGTTGTGATTTTGCTAACATTGAAAACTCTATCTCTCACTGAAAACTCTTCTCATGTGCCTCTTAAGAGCCCGTACAAGCAGCTGCTAGCATTTCATCTTCCTGCCCCTTTCTAAAGCATGTTTATAGCAATAAACACTGCAGGTGACTGGTTGTTTTGGTTACCGCACAGTTTCACCTTGATCTTTAAAAGATTTGTTATTCGGCTTCTACATTAATCTTTTCTCCAACTTGCAAGAACCAACCTGCATTTCTAGTTGCTTATTTCCTTTTAGCTCTGGGGCAAGCCTGACCAGTCACCACTAGCCACCACCTTCTGCTTTTAAAAAATTCTTAATATGGCCCCCACCTATTTCTCCCATCCCGTTGCCTTCACACCCATTCCCTTCAGCATCAAGGCTTCCGTGATGCTGGAACACTGTCTGCTTCAACAACACGCCATACTGCCTTCTAATCTGGGGCTTTGCACCTGCCCTTGTGCTGTCTGGGGCACCCTCTCCCCGCACCAGCACATCTAGCACATTCCTAATGTTCCTCTGCCTAGGTGGGCTGCCCCTGTCCAGGGATCCTTCCTGGGACTCCTTCTCTAGGTTCACTTTCTTTGAATACCTTCCACAGCCTCTTTCCAAGCAAGGCTCACCTCCTCTGAGAGAGGTGTCTGATTGCCCCAGAGAAGATCAGGTTGAAACAGCCTTGGGCAGAGGAAGAGGTCATCTAGTATAGACACATACCGAGTATGCCATAAAGCTGCTCTCACAACAAGAAGTGGTGAGCTGAGCAGGCACCCCAGAAGTTATTCAACTGCTTCTTATCACTTAGCTCTGTGGGAAACACAACAATAGCACAACTACACACACACACACACACACACACACACACACATCCCACAACCTTCACCCGTGCATTCTCTACCTAACGGGACACACTGATGAAAACAGACCACCCTTCCCAATGAGATAGATCAAGTCAAAAGTCAATCCTAAGCAATGCCACCCATCTGCTATTCCAATATCAAAATCCAATATCCTTGGTAATATTCATTCCCCCTTGATTTTCCTCCTGATGATGCCCCACGAGCCACACAATACATGTGACCACACAAGCATACTTTGAATGCAAGGGTGCAGAAAAGAATGAAGAAAGATAAAAAAATATTTCCCCCTGCAGCTGGGCTTCTAGACCAGAGTGGGGGCATAAGCCTGGAGACGAGCAGCTCAGGACACAGGAAAAGGGAGCTGTTCTGCCCACCACCAGCCCGTAAGCTTATGCTTGGCTGGACTTAAGGAACACACATTCCATCCTCAACTTTGAATGATGCCTAGTTACTATAGGTGATACCTGGAAAATATTTTAAAATCCCAAGTCAATTTCCCCATTGTGACCTTCACTCCAACCTTGTACTCATGTCTCTCTCTGTTTGACCCCACCGCATTGGTTTCAGGCCACCCCTTCTCAGATGTGCAGGAGCAGATCACTTATCTGGAGAAATTCTGTGGGTTTGTTTGCATGAAGATTCAGCTCCAGTAGATCTGAGACTCTGCATTCCTAAGGGGCTCTGGCCCAGGAGCCACACTTTGAGTAACAAGGTTCCAGGATGTGATAGTGGCATCAGCATAGCTCTGAATCTGTTGGCTCACTGGCTGATAGTAAGCTGGTAACTAGCTGATAACCAGTTACTTGGTCAGGCTGTCTATAACATATAAGCCATATGCCTACTGAATTCATCCTGTCCTTGAAAACTTTGATAACATGACTTTGAATGATATTTTAAAATTTTTTTAATGTTTATTTATTATTGAGACATGGAGAAACAGAGCATGAGTAGGGGAGGGGCAGAGAGAGAGGGAGACACAGAATCTGAAGCAGACTCCAGGTTCTGAGCTGTCAGCACAGAGCCTGACATGGGGCTTGAACCCAAGAGCAGTGAGATCATGACCTGAGCCAAAGTCGGACGCTTAACTGACTGAGTCACCCAAGCGCCCCTTGATAACATGACTTTGACTCACTGTTCTCAACCCACAGAGCATCAGACCTTCCCAACGAGTCCTTTAATTCCTTGTGGCGCCCTTTCTCATAGGAAGCTTACGATGGCTCCTTTTATGTGTCAACTTGACTGGCCAGATTAGACATTATTCTGGGTGTGTCTCGGAGGGTGTTCCCAGTCAAGATTAGCATTTGAATTCGTGGACTCAGTAAAGCAGATTGCCCTCTGCAAGGTGGGTGGGCATCATGCAATCCACTGAAGGGCTGGATGGAATAAAGGTGGAGTCAGGAGGAATTGTCCCCTTTTTCCTAAAGCCTCACTGCTTTAGCTGAGACATCCCATCTCATCTTCTCCTGCCTCAGACTGAATGACACCATCAGACTGTGGGGCTCCTCAGTCTCCAGAATCACATGAGCCAGTTCTTCATAATAAATCTGGAAGTATGTATCTGTCTCCAACAGGTTCTGTTTCCCTGGAGAACCCTGACTAATACATAACTCTGTCCACCGCTCAGTGCATTCGCTTTCCTCTGCCTCAAAACCACCCACCAGCACCACTAACACCAGGTATTTGTGCCTGGCAGAGCTGGCTGAAGATTCAGAGTGAAGGCCATTTTGTTCCATCAAAGAACTTCTCTGCCAGTAACATAAATGTTGACATTTTAGATGCCCTTGTTCTCAAAAGTTCCATCAATCCTGTAATAAGAGGTAACCTCACTTGCACAGGCCTTTCTGCTGACACTCTCATTTATCCCATTTGTGCTCCAAAATAGTGTTCTGCTACTTTCTTCTTAACCATGCTATTATCCCAAGCAAGAATTTTGCTCGACAAGAAAATGCCAAATATTCAGAAGATAATTTCCACCATTTTCTTAAGTATAAGAAACATTGCAATTCACTTTAGATGAAAATATTTTTCCCCCTCTGTTCAATACAGGTTAAGCAACCTAAAACCGCTTATACTAATTTCTAGTAAATGACCATGGACAAGTCTTTCTATACTGCCTCTGTTTCCTCAATTATAAAGGTACCTTAGTGGTACCTTTCTCACAAGTAGTTGTGACATTTCAAAAACTAACAAGGTAAAATGCCTAATGCGAACTTGACAGGCCATACCTGTCTTCCCCATGCCAATGTCCTGCTTTTCCCAAAATTGACTTTCATGATCATTTCAACATGAGTCCCTTGTAGCAAAATTAGAGCAGGAATCCGAACGAATTTAGAGGGGAAAGTATAATGTTTTCGAGGCTTCTCTTTAATTTGGATTACCAATGCCATCCCCTCTTTCAGCATCAAAAATAATTGAATGTCGACAGTACAATTAAATTAGCATCAACTTTAAGTGTTTGCTTTATTAAACCTGTGTTACGTTATTCTTTTAGTGCCAAGGAGTAAATTCTTTAATGAGTAATGAGTCAATACATCCAAGGCCAGGTTGCCTTTTGTACCAGAAAAATGAGCCTGTGAAGGAGTCGCATTATCAGCCCTTTGCAAAAAGAAGGCATCCTATTTTTATTCTGCAACTCCTGGACTGAAAATGAGAAAGCACCCAAAGAGAAATGCACCATTTGGTTTGCCTCCAAACACACTTGTAAAGACATGCACCCTTCTGTTTCCATATTTTTCCCCTTCAGATTTCTGACACACACAAACAGCAAGAAGACATACGCCCCCATTACAGCACATTGATACCATAATGACATCAGTCATAACAAAAACAATCAGAAGAAGGCTCACAAGGTAGCAGGTATTCTTCAGGAGCTAGGTAACCCTCATCACAGCAGACTTCTGGGAGCATAACTCCAACCCCTGGAAGTG
Organism: Cryptoprocta ferox; assembly: GCA_028646485.1. NCBI lineage: Eukaryota > Metazoa > Chordata > Mammalia > Carnivora > Eupleridae > Cryptoprocta > Cryptoprocta ferox. Next base: position 127,230,505 of record CM053576.1, on the reverse strand, counting down.
ACAAGCAAGGGGAGAGAATGGAGACAAGCCTGGTCCGTGTACATCTAGGCAGAGATGGGGATGTCTGCTGAACCAAGTGGTTCTGGACGCAGCCTCAGTGTGATTTTCAACTGGAAAGTGAATTTCTTTTCATTTCTTTTCCCCTTTGAACAAACAAAACTGGAACATAGGAATTAGTACAATTGAGCCCCTTTATAAGAATCCCAGCTCCAATTCAGAGTGGGACAATTGTCAGAAAGATAAGAATTGGGCCTAGAAAGGGCTGGGGCCCCATGGGAAGGCAGCTCAAAGGCAGAATGTTGCTACGTGCACCCCATAAATGCTCTTTAGAAGGAAAAAAATGAAAGGAATAGGGAAAAAAGGAGAAAGATGATCTTGGGTGTGAAGACTGATCAACTCAACTCACAGGGTCTGAATCCCACCATAAGAGCAAGCACCAGGATTTCAATCTTAGGATTTTTTTTGTGTGTGAAATGCATGAAATCAAGCAGGCAAAGAGCTGCAGAGAGAAGTCATGGCAGTGTGGATGAGGAGTAGTCAGTTGACCCGAGCCCGAGGCATCAAGCCGCTTGCTCTTCCTCCCACTGACCACATCCAAGGTGAAGATGGCATCTCACATTTGGAGAGCATCTTTCAAAAGGCTTTTATGTACAAGCCCCATCTCTCTTAAGTCCAACAATATGCCACACGTTGGGCCGGACAGTGATTACTGTGGCACTCACTTTCCAGCCAACAGTGTTGAGGGTTCGAGGATATGTTAGTCATACGTAGCTGGCCATTACCTCAGAGAGAAGACTCCTATCTTCCAAACTCCAAACTGCAGGGATACTGACCCCATGCCACAGGGACTTCTTCAGTACGTGACGTAACCACAGGTCCTTTCAGACTCTGTTATACAGTCAGGACCTAGAAACCCGGAATACCTGCATGATTTCCACAGAGGAGAGCAAATGGTGAGATCATGTTTACAGCTCCCACATTATGGTCAACACATGAGAACTGATAGAGCAAGTCTTTAAATGTTAGAGAAAAGCTCTTTGCCTCTGTAGTCAACATTATAGTGGCAAACTAAAACATCAACATAGAAGAACCTAAACATGGAGTTAATGTTAAATTGTAAAGAATCAAGGCCTTCCTTTCTCATCTTTATACTCAATGGATGATGATAATTTAGTGCTTTTCATTCATGAAAATACTTGAGTGGCAGCTTCTCAAGTACTCTGTTAAAAGAAAACAAAGCAAAACAAAAAAGCTTGGAACTATGTTTAACAAATCAAAGCTAAATTAAGATAATGAGAGTTTATGATAAATTGTTTTCTCCTATGACCCACTAGGGCTTATCCTGGGTATACAAGGATGGTTCAGATCAGACAATCTACCAGTGTAATTCACCACATGAATAGATTTGAGAGAAAAAAGTCTAAGATTAGCTGAGAGATGCAGAAATATCATTAAATAAAATTGAGAATTTCTTGAAGATTTAGAAAAGAATTTCATAGAAATATCCAAGAATTTTTCGAATTACATAGATGACATTTAGCCAAACTTTCAGTATAATACTAAATAGTGCAAACTGAGCCAGATTCCCGTTAATATGAGTAAGAAGGCAAGAGTCCACACAGCTACCTCCAATGCTCCTATAAGAGGGTTGGAAGATGTTGACCGCAGAGCCAAACCTTGAGGATCTCACACTCTGCTTCTAACTAGCTGTGCTTGGGCAAACTCAAATTCCCTCTACACCAATAGCCTCCTGACGAAGGCCTTGTCCTTGACCGTACTTGAGTCAGGGTCCTCGCAGCCCCTATGCTCAACAATGGCCTCATCTATGGATCTTATCTTGGGCATGCATCCAGTTGTAGCAAGAATCCTGCTCAGTCAGCTTAGAAAGAATCCTCACCCTCCACAACTAATCAAGCTCTTTGTCCCCGACCTTTGATGCATGAGTCCCTCGCCTGCCTTCAGCAAGAACTCTGGTAAGTCACTTTAGCAAGAATCTCCCAACCTCTGATGCCCTCTTAGTGATTTTCCATCTACTGATTGCGCCACTCTGCTCCTTTGGTATAAATGCCTATTGTCCTTGCTTCAGAGTTGAGTCCTATCTCTCTCCCTTATAGTCTTGACACCTATTATCATAGCCCTGCATAAAGTCTTCCTTATTAGTTTTACAAGTGTCAGAATATTTGTTTCTGTAACACTACCAATAAAATAGGAATAATAATATTATTGACCTCATAGAGTTGTCATGAGGATGAAAAGAGCTAGTACATGTAAGTGCTGGAAGAGTATCTAGCACTCTAAAAGCCCTCTGTACATTTTAATGGTAACCATCATAGAGATATATATACTTCTTAAAAGAAAAGAAATAGAGGGGCGCCTGGGTGGCTCAGTCAGTTAAGTGTCAGACTTCAGCTCATGTCATGATCTCATGGCTTGTGAGTTCGAGCCCCACATCAGGCTCTGTGCTAACAGCTCAGAGCCTGGAGCCTGCTTCAGATTTTGTGTCTCCCTCTCTCTGCCCTTCCCTCACTAGTTCTCTGTCTCTCTCTCTGTCTCTCTCTCTCTCTTTCTATCTCTCCAATAAATAAACATAAAAATTAAAAAAAAAAAAGAAAAGAAATAGAGTGGAAAGCACTAGACAAGACGTTAGAAAGAAAATCCTAGAAAACCAAAATAAATTGTTATGAGCATGCTGGAATCCAAAACCAATTTTAAAAATCAATACCAGCAAAAGCCAATATCATGTTTTAAAAGTTAAAAAAAATACTATCTTCTTCAGTAATGACAAAATGTGTGGTGCCTAAAAATAATCTAACAAAAGATGTATAAAACATTTATGAAAAATATTGCACAGTGTTATTCAAAGACATGAAGACCAAAATATGTAGAGAAATCTGTCATGTTTACATGTAGAAAGCCTCAATAATACACGTCAACTCTCTCAAACTAATCTGTAAATTCAATTCCTTTTCAATCAAAATCTCCGTATCTTTTTTTTCCTCAGAGCCTGACAAGCTGACAAATAGCAGTATTTGGCCTCTCAGATATCAAGATTACCATAAAGCTATAATAATTAAATTGCTTGCCCTGAAGGAGACTCACACATGAAATAAAAATAATAATAATTTAAACACGAAAGTTAACATTTATTGAGTATTTATTATGTACCAGGTTATGCACAGAAGAATCAAAGTCCAGTATTGCTCATTTAATCTCTCCAAAGACACTTATTAATATTATCTCCTTTTCTCGGAGGAGGTAAGGCAGAAATGCAGAAAGATTATACAACTTGGTGAGGATGACACCCCTGTTAAGTAACGGAGCTGGGCTCTGCACCCAGGCTCTGTCTCCACAATCTCTGCGATAGCATCTCTTTTAGAAACACAGTATTCTGCACAGTGGCATTAAAATTCAGTAGGTAAAGGCGAGAATATTCATTAAGTGGAAATGGAACAATTGGCTAACCATACAAAACACAGTCACCCCACATAGACACACACACATGCATATTCCAGGATGACTAAAGACCTCCATTTAAAAACAAAATTTTAGAAAAAAAAATATAAAGATTCTCTTCATAACATTGGGAAGAGATTGCTTAAGTTACAAAAGCACTAACATAAGACAAAAGATCGATAAGCTTAGCTACATTAAAATTTACAATTTGTAGGGGCCTGCGTGTCTCAGTCGGTTAAACAACCATCTGACTTCAGCTCAAGTCATGATCTTGCGGTTCACGAGTTTGAGCCCCCGTTGGGCTCTGTGCTGACAGCTCAGAGCCTGGAGCCTGCTTCAGATTCTGTGTCTCCCTTTCTCTCTGCCCTTCCCTCACTAGTTCTCTCTCTCTCTCTCTCTCTCTCTCTCTCTCAAAAATAAATAAATAAAACGTAAAATAAAAATAAATAAAATCTACAATTTTTATACAACAATTTCTCATACATATGCACAGAGATACAGAGATGTTCACTGTTATAATATTTCGCTGGCAAAATTTTGCTAATAAATCTCTAACAACAGAAAAATGATTTGCTCTATTACGCTATGCTCCTGTAATGATATGCTTATTTTATTACGTGAGTTATTTAAATGTTATTAAAATGAATGACCTAAATTTATGTCTATCAACATGAATACTTTTCAAAGAACACTAAAAAACATGTTAAGCAACAGAAACATAGAATGTAAAACACTTCTGTAAAGCATAAAGGCACATCACACCATACTATTAATCATTTATGAAATCACATATATAGTGCAGTATAAGTGCACATGAGGAAGAACACACAACATTTGCAGGATGGCGGTTTCCTCCGGGAAGTGGAACAAGAAAGGGGAACAGGGTGAAAGAGGGCTAAACAGAAGATTTCAAAAACATATGACGTTTGACTTCTTGAAAAAAAAATATATGAAGCAAAATGTTAACACAGTCATGCCTGGGTGGTGACTACCCACCCAATTCATTCTATTGTTCTCTGTACTTTTCAGATTGCTTGAAATACTTTGTAATTAAAATGTTGTTTTGAAAATTGGCTCTTAGGTGGAGGGTAGACTGGAGAGGGAGAGGGGTCTGGTGGACTAGTGAGGAGGCTATTTCATGAACCCAGACTGGCCATGGTGGAGTCTGGAATAGAGGGATGGCAGCAGCCATGATGGAGTCTGGAATAGAGTGATGGAGGAAGCCATGGTGGAGTCTGGATTAGAGTGATGGCGGTGGCCATGGTGGAGTCTGGATTAGAGTAATGGCGGCCGGAACGTTTTGCTCATAGTTATGGAAGGGGGTGAAATAGAAGAAGAATACAGAATGACTCTCGGGTTTTCGATCTGGGTAACAAAGCAGACGATGGAGCCATTTACTGGAAGAAACTGGGAACAAGTTTAGGGAAGAAATAGAGTGTCATGCGGATATGGCAGATTTAAGATCACTATTAAACATCCAAGTGAGTTGTTGCATGTACAACATAGGCAGATTGGATGCAGATTCACACCTGGAGCCCAGAGGTGAGGTCAAGACTGGAAATAGGAGTTGGAAGTCATCAGCTTAAAGATGGCATATGACACCTCAGCGAGATCTCAGAGAATGTGGACGAAGAAGAGAAGGAGAGCAAGGGCCAAGTTTGGAGTATGTCAAAATTAACAGGTGAACCTAAGGATGGGGTGCGTGGTGGGCTGAATAAGGGCTTCTCCTTATTCAGATATCCATGTCCTAATCCCCAGAACTGGTGAATATCCTATCTCACAGGGTAAAGGGGACTTTGCAGATGTGATGACCGTAAGGTTGTTGAGATGGGGAGACTATCCTGGGCTGCCTTAGTGAGCCAAACATAATCACAAGGGTCCTTATCAGAAGGGGGCAGAGGAGGTAGAGTCAGAGAGAAGCAGAGATCAGACTGGAGAGAAGATACCATGTTTCTGGTTTTAAAGGTGAAGAAAGGGGTCACAAGTCAAGCAAGCAATGTGGGCGACCTATAGATGCTGAAAAAGACAAGTGAGCAGACTCTCCCCAGGAGCCTCTAGAAGAAATGCAGCTCTGTCCACACCTTGACTTTAGCCCAGAGAGATCCATGTTGGACTTGCACTCTACAGAACTATAAGATAATAAACTCATGCTGTTTAAGCCACTGAGCCACTGTGTAATTTTTCACAGCTGCAGCAGGAAATTAATATAGGGAATCACTAATGATGTCTGGGAATCAGCAGCTGGGAGCCCAGGGAGGGCAGCAGGAAGGAGGCTATCTGTGTTGCACAAGTCTGTAGTGAGAGCATCTCCAAAAGAAAGGAGGGATGCGAGATATGGTCCAGGGAGAAAAAGTGTTGACCACTGGATTTGCTAAGATGAAGGTTGTCAGTGACAAAGTAGCTTCCCAGAGAGTGGGCTTCACCCGCTTTGACTGGAGTGGGTTAAAGAGGGGAGGAGAGGTGGTGGAGAGTGTAGACATGGTCACTGAGGTTCGCTAAAGAGTTAGATGGGCCGCTGGTGCCATGTGTGTATTTCCTTTAGCTGAGTTGGTTGCTAATGGAAATTGCAGAACTGATCTTGTTGGGGGAAGCCTTCAAAGGCTGGCAGGAAGGTGCCCAGGACAACCCACGACACACTCCATCCAGGACACTGACCTTGCAGAGGGCCTGCAGGAGGGAGGGTGGCGGCGCACAGATGGGATGATGCAAGTGAGGGCATGGAGCCTTTCTCTGAGCCTCTCCAGGCTCAGGGAAACTGGGATCATCCACTGAGATAGCAGAGATGGGAAAGGAATGGGTCGGCAGGCTGGGGGAGGACAAAGAAGTCGCGAAATTGCCATTTGATGGAACAGAAACGAGATCCACCATCTATGGGCTGTAAAAGCAGGGAGTCAAGACGTGTCCATTTTCTCAGCTTCTGTGAGATCCCCATCTCCACTGAGTGTGGAAGCACCAGTTGTCCAAGGCAGAAGGAGAATACAAGAATAAATGGGCTTTCTTTTATGTTCCCTAGCAAAAACTTACAAATTGTCCCAAATGTCATACCTGTATTTTGGCGAAAAAGAAAAGAATTCTAAAGACAAAGCCTGTTTTTAGATCTTGGACAGCAGGAAGGACAGTCCTAAAAAACTAATGAACACAACAAACTCAAGGTTTTTGGGGGACAATTTCGAGGCATTAAAACTTAGCTTTCAGTTTTGTAGTTCTTTTTTTTAAATCAACATGAAGTTTTATCATCGGCGCTATAAAATCTGTTATCATGTCTTAGCCTTTGGAAGTTTTACTTAATTTAAATGTTGAACTATGACACAATTTTCATAAGTCTACACTGCTAACCATATGTTTCTAGAGAAGAAGGCTGTTTGCACTGCCTCCCCCATTTGATGAACTATTTTATAACCGTGAAAATGTGATTCGTTTATTTATATTTAATCAAAACACACTACAAAAACTTGATAGCTTACTCCTAGAGCTTTGCATCATTGACGACAGATGAGAAAAAGCGTTCAGCAACTTAATCTGATTTACCATCATAAATATTCACATCTTACATATTTGTTCCACGAAGCAGTTGTGTAAGTGGCTTTCATTGATTTTCAAATTCATTGTCTTGACTGTATAACGCAAATCAATTATTGAAATTGTTTAGTAAAGTGCACCCATCCAATAAATAGTGAAGAATTTTCCTCTCTCTCTTTGTTTCATGAAATGAATCAAAATGAACAGGATGGAGTTTTAGAATCCTATAATCCATCATGCCCACATTAAAGTGGATATTTCCATCACATAAGTTAAACAAGTTCTCTGCATATGCAGAGCAAGTAGATAGTAAAAGTCCACCATTATCAATAATTTCTCCTTTAAAAAATGTACTACTAGGAGTTCTGTTTCCAGTAATGTGACACATCAAGTGTTTGGACTAAATCCTAAAAACAGCTAAGAACTCTGGATATGTACTTTTTGTAATTTTTAAAAGCATCTTTATGAATTATCAGGCCAAAATCTAAGGGGAAATTGTAAGTGAGAAGCATAGTAATGAAATCACTTTTGCCTTGAGAGCAAATCTGGTGAACTTTCATCTTCATGGCCTTTATGAAGGGCCCGGGTCCCATTACAAAGCAGAGAGTCTGCCAGGAGGCCTTCCTTCCACAGAGCTGGGACCCCAAAGGACCCCCTTTGAGGGTAAGGGGAGGAGACCCCACAGTCAGGCTCACTGAAGACCACCACCGTGCTAAAGGCACTGGGCTAGGAGCGGGGGATGCCTTTAAGAATTTGCCATGAGAAATAAGCTTTCTACCCAGATTAACATTAACTAAGATGAAATTCACAGATTGAAGATTTTTGGACTTGCCAGGCAAATTCCACCAATAAAACCAGGATAGCTATATTAATATCACAGGGGGAGGAAAGGTAGATTTTAAAGTAAGAATAAAGAGGGGATATAACCCTTGGGGATAAAGAGGGTTACAATATAACAATAAAAGAAAATTTACTGAGGAACTTTTTTGCCCAATAAAACAATAAAATTTTGTTTGTTTTGTTTTGCTTTGCTTTTGCTTGGGAGAAGCTATTGTTTACTCTTATTTTTTCCCCAAAACCTTATATATTCCATGAGACCTTTCCAATATCCTAAAGCCCTTGGCTTTGGAACTGAAAAGCCAGCTTGTGTTCCATGGAAACAGAGTCTGAGATGCAAAACTGCACCAAGAGGGTTTACTGGAAGTGTTCTCAGAAGACACATCTTTGAGGAAGTGGGGGAAGGTGGAATTGAGCACTGGGAGAGGATGACTCTTAACAAGATTGCATCTGGATCTTAGCCATCTGCAGAGAGCTCAGGAGCTGGAGATGCAGGTGGGGCCTTTGCACCCCCCGGCCAGTCAGTCATTGGACATGGACCGTGACCTGAGAGGTAAGGGAAGCTTGCATCGGGTGTTTCCCTGGGGCTGACGGAAGTTTCCAGCGAGGCAGCTGAGGGGTGGACACACTGGCCCTAAAGAGAGCTCCAAGTAGAGCCCCACGGTGCCTGCTGTGGTCCACACTCACCACGGATGAACTTGCTTCTTGTCATGAGTTGCCCTATCAGGGAAGATTCTCCAGGATTCTGGTTGGGCCAGTTATCTGGGAAACTTAGAAAAGAAGGTGATTAGAATAAACAACAGCCCCCACCACCGCAGTTGATCTCAGGCTGTGACTGACACTCATCATCCCCCTTCTGCCGCCAAGTCAAGACTTGCCACTCCTTCTACTTCCTCCTTTGCTGGTCTAGGCAGGGGGCCTGGTAGGGTGATGCAGACATCATCTCTGAAGGGTCTGAACCCCAGGTTATCAGTCTCTTCTCAGGATAGGACTCCTATACTTGTCCACCTGCAGTTAAAACCAAGCATTAGGAGCACCAAGAGACTCCCTTGGGCATCCTCAGAGCACCTTCCCTGGTCTCATTATGCATCTACAACCCAATCTCCCTGATGAGTAGGGTCAGTCATGCCCACCATGATGAAAACTTCTTTTCCTGTCTGCTGGTCAGTTGTCATGAGAAACCCCAAGTGACCAGGTGGTGGGTATAAAGTAAAGTTCTTTAAGTGTCTTACTGTGCCCTTTGGTGGAGACAGAGGTGTGTCCCCTTGAAAGCCACAGAAGCTAATATGGCAGGGACAGAAAACACAGTTCCCTCTGTTGGTCACTGGGACCAATGGTGAGAAAGGCCACTCCTACTACCATCTTTTGGCTCTCAGAGCCATGTATTCTACCTGTCAGGGCTGCAGCATCATCGACACAGAATGCACCTGTTTCCTGGAGGATCATGCTTCATACTCATAAGGCGTTATCTCTAATCTGGAACCTTAGCTATATTCATAAGAGGTTTTTCTACCTCTTTGGCAGGCTGGCAGCTTCTAGATGATGTCGTATATGATGAAAACAGTGGTCATGTGCCTACTGTTGAACCCCCATTGTGATAAACTGGGTCCCTTGACCTGAACTGATATTACGTGGAATACTGTGTTGGGGGATGGTGGTGCTGGCTTAGGCAGGTGCTTTCCTGTAGGCGGAAAAGGCAAACTTATGCCAAGACTATGTGATGGTCCCACTCAAGATTCATGTGTATCCGTTCTATTATAGAAAATATCCCTGTAGTCATTTTTTTACTAAACATCTATTACTACCACTGGGGCTCATGGCTAGTCTCTGCTAGCATATTGGCCTTGGGCAACAACTGTACTTAGATAGCTTTCATGAATGGAAGCTCATACCAATGGTCTCACAGGTAGCCGTCATCTCTGCCACTACGGCATCTGTGGTACTTGCACTGGGGTGGCTGATGACAGGCTAACTGGTGTCAACTTGCCAAGTCACTCTATTTGTTTGCTTGCTACCTCTTCCATGGTGAATGCACTTTGCTGGGCATTACCATGTGATACATGTATCTTCATATTCTGCTTACTCTTATAAGCCTATCCTCAAGCTTCTTCCTGTCTCCCATATGCCTATCTTTCTCTTTCCAGAATATCCACCCCTCTTCATGCACTTTGCCATGAGTGTCACATGACACATATTCTTATCTTCAGTCAATCCTCTCTCCCTACAAAGTGGATGACTAGAAGACCTACCCAGATATATGTCCCCTGGAAGATTGCTCCTGACTTTCAAGGCCATCTTTCAAGGCCATCCCTGAGTGGTACAGTCCATTTTTTTGACATGCACCAGTGAATCAAGTCACCCTGGCTCCATAGCAGATCATCAACGTGAGCTGAGAGAAAAATACCAGAAAACAACAGTGGGTGATATGGGGCCCAGCTAACTGTGCAACTTCCTCATTCACTCTGAGCCTGCTTATGCCCAGACCTGGATATCTCACTTCCCCTTATGATGAGTCCACCCAATCTTATAAGTCAGTGGGTCTGACAGAACCCTGCCTGGCCATGTAGTTAATTAACATCCCATGGTGACATGCTCCCTCTCTATCAGGGCCAAGAAGCTTACTAAGAGCTATTTTTCACAGGATGCATACCTTTCTGCTGCTGATGACATGGCCTTTCTCCAGAATGTCAGTGGTTACCTTCTGACTCTCCCAAGGCTTACCATAAGCTCCATGTGATGTCTTTTCCCACCATATATCTCTGCAGTGCCACAGAGATCTGCTATACCATCCCACTTCTACCAGCGAGGACCATAGGGTCAGCCAGGCTGTGTGACACAAATGGCAGGGTCACTCACACCACCACTTACACCAAAGAAAGCAGATGCTTTCTTTCCTGGATGCTACTCAAAGATGACTGCCTTCCATATCACCCAAAAAATGGGTTGAAGCAGTGTTTACAGGAGCAGAAGATGCTGCCTCCAAATTCCAAAGAGGCCTACCAAGCATTGTGCTTCTTTTTTTGTTGTTGTTAAGTTTGTTTGTTTGTTTGTTGGTTTGTTTTGTTTTAAGAGATAAAGAGAAAACACATGCATGTGGGGGAGCAGCAGCAGCAGCAGAGAGAGAGGGAGAGAGAGAGAGAGAGAGAGAGAATCCCAAGTAGGCTCTGCACTCTCAATGGGAAGCCTGACACATGGCTCAAACTCACGAACCATGAGATCGTGACCTGAGCAGAAATCAAGAGTCAGATGCTTAATGGACTGAGTCACGAAGGTGACCCACATTGTGCTTCTTTTTGATGGTAGAAGATATGATATGCCTTCATTCCTTACTTTGGAGGCACTATCCCAGTAAGCCCCAAGTCTCTGAATCCTTATGAATGGCACCGATGTGGACTCTGAGTCCCTACAGGGTCGATCTGCCAGCCTTTAATAAGCATGTGTCTTACCAAGGCCTCCAACCTACTTACTACTTCTTACTCATCTGGTCCGATTAGCATGAGCATTGATGTAGTGGATAAATGTGATATTCTGTGGAAGGTCCACATAGTCCAGGTGGCTTCAGACTACTAACAGGGCAAAGAGTGAGAGAGTCCTGCAGCAGGACTATAAAAGGTGAATCTGAACTGCTACTGATCTTCCTTTTCTCAAGGATGGAAAAGAACGTATTCCCCAAATCAGTGGCTTCCTTCCATAGGCCAAATACTATGTTAATACTCTCTAGTGGAAACCAAACAAACAAACAAACAAACAAAGAGCCACATTTGACAGAGCAGCTGTAGGGGGAACCACTACTTGATTCACTTTGTGCAAGTTCTCTGTCCTCTCTAATGGTTCATCTAGTTTGCATAGTGGCCAGACTGATGAATTCAATGGGGCTGTGACAAGGACCAGAGCCCCACGTTCTGTGCCTTTGAGGGCAGCACTCACCCCTGGCATTCCTGCCTCAACATGATATGTGATCATATTTGTGACTTACTACCTAGTAGAGAAAAGGGTATGCCCCACTGCAACATTTCTTTATTCTAAGCAAAGGAAACAATGGGCAGATCCTGCCCAAGACCAGGTAGGTATCTATTCCCAGCTGTACTTGAGAGAAATGACAACCAGTATGTTCAGGGACAGTGAGTTGGACCTGAGCCAAGATTCCTTTCATTAGCTGATTTCCTGGTCTCCACTCCCATGGGGGGGTAGGGCATGGTGTTGCTTTGGGTCCCCAAGTCTCAATGTCAGTTCAATAATCCTCAAAAAGCTTAGGTATTCCTCCTTCCCCAATATGAATGTGCCTGAACAAATAGCCTAGGTCACTTTGAAGAACTAGGGGCAGTAATGCTAAACACAAATGCTGTAATGTTCTAGGGTCCTTCCAGGGAGGAACTCTGTTTCCCCTTCAACCCATGGTTCTGAGTCCAAGAAATAGCCCAATTAGGCCAGAGATCTTGACTATTTCATGGGGGGTTTTGCTAACCCTCTCAATCACCTATATTTGATTTCTTTTAATTCTATAAATTAAGCAATAAACTCATCAGATGCCAATCTATCTTACTTCTAGGAGCAATGTGTCTATTGACCATCTCCATACCTCTCTGCAAGGCAAGACCCCCCCCCCTCCGGGTGCTCCACTCCTCTTGCCTTTCATTAGGATCCTTGCCTATACCTTGCTTCTGATGATGATTGCAACACCTGACCTCTATCATTCTCATGCTCTCAAGAACCCACTTTGTAATTTCATATCTATCATCAGCTCTGGCCTACAGAGGATAGCCATTCTTGAACTTCTCGGTGATGCTAGGGCCACTTCCCACTAGTGCATTCCTTTATAAATGGGAAGTCTTCCAGCTATCTAGGTAACATGTCCACTAGAGCATTACCATTCTTGGAGCTTTTTGGTCCCCTCCTCTGCCATTTGCCTGAGTGTGAGTCATTGCTTCCTCCAAGCCTTCAAGCATCATCCTAGCAGAGTGGCCCTGTTGCCCTAAAGGATTCTTGCCAAGATGTGAAGTCCTGTACCAAGATAGTGTGCTCACTTACCACTAACCTTTCCCTATTAAGCTTTATATTCAATACTATTTGACCCAATCCCATGACTATTCTCTTTGTCCTTCTGGGACATGTTGGCTAGATCCTACAGCTCCTTTGCCATATGGTCCTTTTTGCCTTTGCCTGCCCGGCTCAGACCCAGTCACACTATGCTGAGATTTGGCCCTTGTCATTCATCTACTTGCCAGTAAAGAAGAACTAGAATCTGAGGGGCAAGCATTGTCTTGTAAAATACTTGCCTTATTTGAGGCCTGTGTAGCATCTTCAAGAGAGGGGAATCAACAGTCTTCTACATGGGGTAAGGAGTGAACTACTTCTGCAGGCCCAGAGGATTCCAGGGAACATAAGGATACAAGGTTCTCTCTTTTTTTATTATTTTAGAGAGAAGAAAGAGCAAGCATGTGCCAGAGGAGAGAGGGGCAGAGAGAGAGAGAGAGAGAGAGAGAGAATTCCAAGTTGATTCCAAGCTCATTATAGAGCCTAATGCAGGGCTTGATCCCATGACCCTGGGACCATGACCTGAGCTGAAATCAAGGATCAGATGCTCAACCAACTGAGCCACCCAAGTGCCCCAAGGGTGCAAGATTCTCAATTGTCCAGGTACCCATCCTGAGTATTGGGGTCCAACCAATTCCCTATTAGGACCCCAACTTTGGAGGCCTGAGAATTTAACCTTTTCCAAAACTCTGCTATACTTAAGATTATGACTGGCACTCCAGCTGCCCTGCTTTCCCGCTGCAGAACACCGGGATTTTCTCACAAGCTGTCAAGGAGGTACTAGGGCTGTCACAGTTCACCTTAAACTGGCGAACCTCACCTGAGCCTCCTGCTCTCCTCAACCTGAGGAGTTCTCAGCCACCATCACTCTGTCCCACGGACCTCCTGCTCACCATTTTCCTACAGACTTTCCAGCGTCATCTGGGCTCTGCCCATCACCAGTGACAGGGTCCTCACTGTCAACCTGCCACATACTCTTCTCCAAATTTCCATCGAGAGCCCACTTTTTCACAACTACATCCTGTGTCAACTGCCTTAGAGGTTTCCTGGAAACAGTCTGATATGGAAAGTTCCAAGCAGAAGGTTTATTGGGGAGTGTTCCTAAGAAGTTCACCTGGAAAAAAGATAGGATTTCTCAGGAGAAGCTGACTTTCAGTGAGATTGCAATGGAGGCTACTCCCAGCCAACCCTAAGAGGCACTATGGAGTTGAAATAGCCCATCAGGTTTGGCTCAAATTGGGGTGAAGAGGCCAAGTGTTTGCATTCCTGCCTCAGTCAAATGAGCATGGGCGCCATCCATGGGCACGTAGGCTTGAACGAGGCAGTTCTTGGTGGCAGAGGGTAATGTCCAGCAAACGACTGAGCCATGAGCCATCTGCAGCCTTTGTTCCCAGCACAGGGGTGGGCGCATCCCCTGGGGAGGGGTCTGGGCAAAGTTGTACCCACAGAAAGGTCTTGTATGAATGGAAAGAACAGCAAAAGGAACAAAGAAATCCGGGGTGAAAGAGGAAACTTCAACTAACATTTCAAAATATCATCCCACCCAGCAACTTGACAGTTTGCTAAGAGTCCCCTTTCCTCACTCTGCACCCCTAAGACATGGTTTGCATCACCCTCTTTTCTACCACGCTGAAATGCCTCCGGGATTATAATAGTCTTAGACCTCCCAGGACCCTCCGTGACTCGCATGGTAGCACCAGCAAGTGTGGAGGAAATCCGTGAAGTCATCAAACAACTCATTTATAGTCCTTCTGGCCAGTTATGGGATTCCACGCCAAAGGGAGGAGACCCCAAGATGTAGCAGAAGGGGGTTCCAAGCATCCCAAAGCCCAGAGCTCTTTCCTCAGACTTTCAAGGAGGGTGTCGGAATACTACACAGCACAACAGATTTGAGGCAAAGACCTGAAGAAACCATGCTCTTTCCTCAAACAGGAAAAGGGAAAATATGTTAAATGTGTTGTAGTGAGGCAAGCGCACAAAACTGAAAACGGAAACATGGCCAGGTATGCTGGTACAGAAGATGTCCCCCACCCTGGGCCACGGGCTCAGGCCGGCAGAGCCCCGACCCTGAACCAGAGGTTTTGCTGTGGAGATCTAGAGTGAAGAACCAGGAACTGGCCTTCCTCCATCCTCTTAGGCTTTATGTCTGCAAAGCAGGATCGCCAAAGAAACCAGCTGTCTCACAGGGTCCTTGGGCAGGTTGGATAAGAGATGTGTATAAACTAGAGCAAACAGCCACCACCCGCATGAGGAAAGGAGCTAACATCCATTCTCCCTGTGCAAAGAGTTGCCCTGGGGGCTTCCGTGTGGATGGCTCCCCTGAGAAGAAAGTTTGGGGACAGAGACCTGAGGACCCATCACATCGGATAAACCTGTGGCTCTGTCCCGGTCCTGCTGATTCCTGGCTGGGAGCCTTTTACTCAAACTTCTGACAACGTTGTTTCCCCATTGCGAAAAAGGGTTAGGAACCCCAAACTTTTTAATATGTTATAAGGCCTAAAATATATAATGTGTATAGAGCGTCGGTATATCATTTCTTATTGCAGAATAACAGAGGATATAAAGTTGTTTTAATATTCCGGGATCCTTCCAATGAATGCTAGCTGTTAATCAAGAGATTACTATCTTTTTTATTATAAGTTTTTCCCCCAATGTTTAAGTGCATCATTTTCTGTGATTTGAAGGGTCACATTCTCTATCATTAGCTACCAAGAAGGCTTGACTTTGGCTATCATTTTGAATTTGCTTTAAGGGAAAAAAACTAAGTACTGTAGATGGCAGTAACTTTTGGCTGAAACCAACTGCGCCCCCCCCCCCGACCACGGCCCATTTCATGTACATCATCCCTGACCAGCGGGGCCCTGGGCTAAGAGGTGAGGCTCCTTGGGACTTGTGGGCCTGACCAAAAGCCCAAACCAGGGCTGAGGGGGCAGAAGGATGACACTCCACAGCCTTGACAACAAAGTCCACAGTACGCGTGCTTTCTAGAACCCCAGCCTCCCAGCAAGGCTAGGCTCCTCCCACCACCACTGTCATCAGCAGAGCAGGGCTAGTCCACCAGGTGGCCCTGAACTTCCCATGCCCTAAGCAGACCCTAGGGCAACCCAAACATCGGGCACATTCCTGCTGAGCCAACCTGGGTCAGACCCACCCAAAGGCCATGGTATCTGACCCATTGAGAAACCAGCTGAAGCTCTGTTCCTTCTGACAAGTGACAGGAAACCAAGAAGACACCGTGGCAGTTCCGAGGTTAGCAGGGAGGGTCCTGCCAAGCCCAGATCTCTGGTTTCTGTTCCTCCCATGGTTTGGTCCCCTCCCGCACTTTAGTCAGGGATCTAAGTGAATGCAAGATGCAGGCAAGTGACAGAGGCTACCAAAAGGTCAGAGTTGTGTCACACTCGCCTCTGCCTCTCCAAGCCCTGGCGCGCAGGACACACCATGGTCGTGAAGGATTCTCCCCCTATCACCAAACCACTCTTGATTCTTCCCAAGGCAGGGAATCACATCTGGGCAGAAAGAAAGGCCACACACAAGTGATCAACCACAAGCATTCAGATAACTGAATATACACCAAGATTTTTATCATAGTTTTGCATTGTTAACAGTCAAAGAGGAAAAAAGAAAAGAATGTGACTAGACTGAGCTCTGAGCCCCATGCACCTCTGAATAGGAAGTGGTCCTGTTTGTTCCATTAACGAATGTAGACATGGAGTTAGTGAACTTGGCACAACAAAATCGGGACCACGAACCAATAAAGGAAAAGAAGAAAGAGGATCTCAAACTGTTATTTTATTTGGAAATAAAACGCAGATTATTGTAAAGAATCATGGTCCGATTGCTATAAAGAAATTTATAGATCTCTATAAAAGGCCTCTGGTCCGAGCACTCGACGCCCTACTGAAAGGTGATGCCAGAGAAGCAGGAGGTAAATGGAGGAAATAAAGAGCCGCTGTGTCAAACCCACCCCACCCAGGATGGAGCCACCAGCCGGGACATCTCAGACCCCAGGAACCCAGGCTCACTGACCATCACCCACGTTGCTGAGTGGCAATGAAGTCCTTTGAGTGACAGAAGGCTCACGGAGCTTGGGTGTAGTCCAAGAGAGAACAGACAGACAGACAGAGGGACCTACAAGAGTCCTGGGAATCTTGGAAGCCCGATCTTTACAAACTCTCATTTTGGAGTTGCAGTGTAGCCACTCCTGGATTAGATGACAATGGTAATGATGCTAATCACTTACAAAATTGTTGTAAAGATTAAATGGAACAACTATTGTAAAGTGCCTAGCACGTCACCCTCCACGCTGTCCTTTATTTTTGTCACTGTCTCAGCGTGGCTGCTTTTCTGTATTGCACTGCTGAGCCGATGGCGAATGTGTGTGGCCCCCTGCCTTGGATTCTCATTCTGTTGTGTCACCTAATGTCCCTGATCAAGAAGACCAATGTCCCTGATCAAGAGGACACTAGGGAAAGCGCCCAAGCTTGAGACATGCGTCTCTGACCTGCCACTGAGCCAGTCACGGTGGGTCCACTTACTTAGTTGGTGACATACAAGTTTCAGGCTCCGTGGTCTCGAGGGTTCTACCAGTCTAACAGCTTCTGAGTCTGTGCTTTCACAAGACACAGTCTCTGATGGAGCAGATGTGACCGTGTGCATGCTGAATCTCTCCAGAGATCCGGGACACCTGTCCCAAGCCACCTCCCAATCCTCCCCATTTGAAGCTCTCCAGGAGCATTCACAACCCTCGCTGTGACTGCTGCTGGGAGGTAAATCTCCGACATGTTCGAATTTCCACCAGGTTTACAACTCGCAACGGAGAGCAAGGTCAAGCGCACTCTCTCATTTGGAAGGACACCCATCCAGGCTTAAGAAGACGTTCCTTAAACAGATACCGTTTTTTAAAAACTCCAGGAAGCTAAGTGTCAAGCAAAAGTGGAACTTGAGACTTTTTCTCTTGGTTCCCTATTATGAGAATTGACTGTTTTGCAATTGCATTTGTGTGCACACTTACACACGCACACACAAGGGCGCACACACACATTCACAGTGGACTCCTGCCCGACGTATGCCGATTCCCAGTGGCCCAAAAGAACAGCACTAGGTATTGACATTGGTCGGTAGTTTAACAGGATATTCTGGACAAGCTCGTGGCATCAGATACTCCTGGCTGCCAGAGTAAACTACCAAAAAAAGCAAATGACGAAAACAGTCCTTTTGAAACACATCTAATATCATAGCTTCCTATGCACAGAGATGACCACATTCTCTCAGAACCGTGGAAGGTGCTTAGACTTACATGTTAAAAGAAAATCATAGTTCTGCTCCTGGATTTCCATGCTGTTTTGCCACTATCTTATTGCATTGGCCTGGGAAAAATAATTATATCTTGCTGAGCCTCAGTGTCCCCGTCTGTGAAATGAGAATTTTTATGAAATATCGTCTCAGATCCTTTGTAGTTACCAAATCATCTCTCTACAACAGATTTTTAACCCCTTGGGGTTATGGATCATCCTAAATATCTGTTGTAAATGTGGACCTCCTCTCTAGAAATATATGCAAAGGCATAAAACACACAGAGTTTATGCAGAGAGTGTGAGAAAAGTTTCAGAGAATTCTGGAGTCTACATGGAGGACAGGCTTATAACTCTCAGAGGACATCTCTAAAGATGATCTCTCTGAAAAAGAAGTGAAAGATGTGGCAGCTGGGCAAGTTTGGAAATCCGAAACGTTAATTTAGAAATTAATACAGTTATATTATTCTGAGCCTTTAAAAATGGAACCATAATTCTGTATAATACTTCAAAAGATGAGGGATGGAAGATACTAAAGCAAGATTCATTCCAGTGATAAGCTATGTAAGCTACATCTGAGGCCAATTGGAAGCGTGGAGTCAGATTCTGATAGATCAGGTATTATGCAAATACCCAAGGCTGCCGTTAATGACTTGGGTGTTTTCCCCAGATGTTCCACCCACGTTCCAGAGCAGGAGGGAGGCTGGCTACAGCCCAAATCAAATTTTTATATTCCTGTAAGATAGTGCCAGGCACTCAGGTTTCATCAGCCCCATATTGGAGGCCTCAAGGCGCCACGTCATGGCTGGATAACCCTGCCTTCAATCCATTTTACTGAACACAGGACAAATAAACTAAGAATCAAAGCACTCAATGACTCATGTCAGAGGCATAAATTGAAAGTCAACACTTGTCCTGCATATAATCTAGCTGAAGAAGAGTTTATGGTGCAGAATTCTTCATGTGAACTATTGCTGTTCCTTCCTGAAAAGAAAGCTCCTAGTGTGTGTGTCTGTGTGTATGTGCACATGCACCCATGTGTATGTGTGCAAAGGCGTGCCTGTGCGTGCATAAGTGTGTGCAAATGAGTGTGTGCATGCAAGTGTGTGAGTGTGTGCAGGCACATGAGTGTGAGTGTGTATTCACACATGGGCTCACAGCTTTAAACAATACCACCCATCCCAGTAAAATGGAAAAGAAGAAGAAAAAGGAAGCCAAAACTTCTATTTTATTTAGAAATAAAATGCAAGAATAATGGTCAAAATTGTAGTTGAAGTGGTGCTTTTAAAGAGTCCTTTATTTCAAAGAAGTTTCCAGAGACAGAGTGTATCAGGAACTGTCTACCATGTCTTCACCCATCTCAGTATGTTGTGCATGTCCTTGTTCAAATACTGGCTTTCGAAAGAACTCTCTGGAGTTTGTAGCTACTTATGCCTCTCTACGCTGCAATGATGTCATTCAGCATGGAACGTGAGTTTAACAAACTGGAATTTTGCTCCCGACTGGACTGTAATATATGTAAAGACCAGGGCTCTGCATTCTCCGCTGTGTCATATCCCACAACACCTATGCTTGTCACATAGATGATCATACCTGATCAATTTCATTGAAGTTACTGCTCTGATGCCAATGAGTAAAGTGTGGTGGGAGGCACAGGGGCTGAGAGTCAACGCTGGGCTCTAGTTCTGCCACGAGTTGCTTTAGTTCGGAGCTACCTGGAACTTCCCCTGGCCTCAGTTTCCTTATCTATAAAGTCAGTAGTTTGAACCAAATTTGAAATTCAAGTCCCATTTGACTTGATGCTTCTGTGAGCTTGTTAGCAAGAACCCAGCGTCAGAAGGAGCTCACCCTAAGTCCACCCATCCCAGACTTTTCTTATAACCAAAAGGGACCTAAAGAAATGGACACTTGTTCAGACATAAGGTAGGTGTTGGCTGTGGGTGCTAGTCACTGAGTTCACGGTGTTTCTAAATGGCTTCTGACTGATTTGGAACCTGAAACCTATCCAGGAGGCCATCTGCATCTTGAAGTTCCTTGAAAACTGTCCTATCTGAGGGTTGCTTTCAAAATCTGCGCTCAAGGAGCACTCTGTCTTAGGAAGGATGAGAGATTATGAAGTTCACTGAGTAGTGAACAGAAGAGCAGCATTCCTAACTGGACCATGGACTCTGGAGGACGAAAGTAGAGCCCACTCTCCTACTTTCTTGAGCAAACTTGGAAGTTGCTGGCAAAGGAAAGAAAGGGGATGGATGGGGGTCAAGCGGTCAAACTCAGGAGCCAGATGTTCTCCCCTCTGGTCCAAGTGTCACCCCAGAAGCCAGAGCAAGAAGCTTTGGTGGAAAGCTTTGCTGAGAGGTGACATTGTCTGTTCTGAAAAGACAGCTGGCCGTGGACCTTCAGGGGGCAACTGCTGCCGTCCTTGCTCTCCAGCCCTCAGACCTCGCGGGGACTTCCTGGCCTCCGCCATCCAGGGGGTCTTTCCTGATCCCTCCTCCACCCCTTATACACCCTGTCCCTCCCATCCACCAGGCCTCCTCTCCTCGATGCCTTGTCACATCTCCACAGCTGCACTCATTTCACTGTAAAGTGATTGTGCATATTTCTGTCTCCCCTGTTGGAATGAGGTTCTTTGAGGCAGAGTGTGAATCTAATTGTCTCTGTACTTTTGTTACTTAGTACAGCGCCTAACACGTAATTGGCATACAACGGAAGTTGACTGAAAGACTGATTGAATGAGTGGATGAGTGAATAAATGAGCAAACCTGGCAAGGCAAGGATGACTCAAGAGTGCATTCAACTGAATAAAATTTTATTGGGAACTAACTCTGTTATTGGGCCAAAAGGACAGTGGAACACTCATGGTGGCACTGGAGGGGGACAGATTGTTCCCAGGCTTTGCCTTCCATTGAAAGGCTTTGCTGCCCCTCTGGGCACTCAGCGGAGAGTACTGTAGGCATCAGCTCTGCGTCTAGCTCAATGTCCCGCTTGCAAAACCAGTCAATGTGCAAGCGAACACAGCATGTGTTGATATGGGCATCCCTGCTCCCAAGGAGATGCTTTGGAAGGTTTCGCACAGCAATGATACACTTCCCCAGGGAAAGGACTAAAAGTTGATGGACACTGACCATCTTGGGAGTGGCTGAGTTCTGTGTAAGGGCAGGTTATCCAGAGAGCTGTGATCCTGAGTGCACAATGTACAGAAGGAATAGGATTAGTAAAATCCAATTTTATAGTGTATCAAACCAGGAGAGAGAGAGCGTGCACTCCCCTAGTTCACATGGCTCTGTTAAAGAGTATGTATTTCAGGGCACTTGGGTGGCTCAGTAGGTTGAGCATCCCACTCTTGATTTTGGCTCAAGTCATGATCCCAGGGTTGTGGGATGGAGCCCTGCATTGGGATCCACGCTGAGCATGGATCCTGTTTGGGATTCTCTCTCTCCCCTCTGTCCCTCTCCCCCACTCATGATCTCTCTCTCTCTCAAATAAAATTAAAAAAAAATAAAGAAAGTGTGTATTTCTACAAATCCTAAGGTGTATGGGTGTGTCTGCATTCCCTGGATGGAAATTCATAGCAAAATGGACAGCAGTGGCTTTCTGTTATTAGATGACTTAACCTGATAAGTACGAGTTGACAAGAAAGGCCACCAAGAGTCGGATGTATTTTCTAACAGAAGGGGCACAAGATCTACTCCCAGACCCATGTGTAAGGCCCTGGCAGGGACCTCATCAAGTCGCTTCACATCTCTGGGCCTTAGCTTTCTCATGTCAAATAAGAGGGGACCCAGTCACTAGTAATGGCATTGATAAAGCCAAGAACAGCAGCTTACAGCTCTGTGGAGTCTATAACAGATCTCTTCCTTGGACCTCCCTATAGCCATGCAGCAGGGGGGCGATGGTGCGGGGGGACACTGGCCAAAAGAACAACCGAATTCTACAGATGGCGCAAGGGGCTCAAAAGTTATTCATCCAGGCTCCTACAGGGGTTGGTGGAGTTAACCCATGAGCTTGGGTCCACTGACTCTTAGGATTTAGGAAAATTGCCAAAGCCTGGAGGAGCGAGCCCCAGAGGAGGGGGACAGAGTAGAGCCACACGGGAGGGGCAGGGAGCTCTTTCTACCCCCTCACGTCAACATTCTGAGCATTTGCCTTCAAATGATTAACTAAGGGACACACAAGGCAGACATAGGGCTCAGAGGCTCTTTGATGTACAGAGTCTTACTTGGTGAGGAGGGAGCATGGGGGAGGGGAGGAAGTGGCGCTTTGGTGCCTTCATGTAATTATTTTCCAAGACTAACAGGATGCTATTTTCTTCAAACAAATCTGATGTCCTTGTACCCTCTTGCCCTTGATTCAGATCAGTTACAAAGACAGCTTTCCCCAAGGTGATCCGGACATGTGGCTTTCCTTTCAAATTGTCCTTCAGAATCCCTTTGATGTGTGGCTCCTGGCTCCCTGGGCACATTTTCCTCAGCTCAGTGGACTATTAAGTCGCCTTCGAAGTAGTTTCTTCCAAAACTGGCCTTTTTCAAGGAGTTTCTCAGTAGAAATTTCAACATCAAGTGGGACTCACATTTATGTGAAATGTCACTTCAGCATCAGGCTGTTTCTGAGGTTGAAAGCAGTTTGCAGCTTATCATAACCTTAATGTTGTGCCCATTAGTGAGGGAGGGCTCATCCCAAAGGCCAAAGACAGACAAATATTTATGAAGCCGTATTTACTCACTTGCTCACATGTTGGTTCATCCCACAAGCTCAGAGTGAGTTCTACTCTGTGCTACACTCTGTCTACAGAAGAATCAAGATGCTTGAAGAATGACCATAAAGGCAGACACAAGCAGGTCACTAGGGCTTAATGCTTGAGGAGGGTGTGCTGAGCTCGTCAGGAGGCTCCAGAGGAGAAGGCTAGTGAAGGCTTTCAGGTAGAGCCTGGGGGCAGAGGTAGGTTTCGTTCATGCTCTTTAACTCCGGAGGGTGGTGACTCATCCACAGTGTGCTGAGGAGAAAAAACTTCACCTGTAATGTTTGCTGATTTCCTTGGTGTAAATATTCCCACCGAATAATAGCCAATCTCAAACCACCGATGTGATGCCACTCACAACAGCACACCCTTGTGTCCACCTGACATGCGCGATGGACATAAATACCTTCAACAGAATAATTAACAGCGAAGAGGTCATAGTAAGATAATCAGAAAGTGATGAATCTCAATATTTATCTTTGTTTTTACTATAATTTATTTAACTATACATTGTTAGAGCTTAACTTTTTCAAGTTTATTTATTTTGAGAGACAGAGAGAGAGAGAGAGAGCAAGGAAGGGGCAGAGAAAGAGAGAGAGAGAGAGAGAGAGAGAGAGAGAGAGAATCCCAAGCAGGTTCTGCATTGTCAATGCAGAGCCCGATGTGGGGCTTGAACTCATGAACCACGAGACCATGACCTGAGATGAAATCAAGTGGGACACTAACTGACTGAGCCACCCAGGGGCTCTGTTACAGCTTAATTTTTAAGAGCGGTCGTGTTTAATACCCAGCTCCCGAAATTCCAACAAACCAGTCGGCTCTCCAGCTCACCGCAGGCTTACCCTCTCACTTCCCACTGGAACCGTGCAAGTCGCTCGCGCATCCCTGGGTATCTATCACACCAGCCTCTGGCCTGGCCTCCCGCCTGCAAACTAGTCCCTGCTTCTCCCACTTTGCCCACCCATTCCCCACAGTGTAGCCATGGTAGTCTTTCTAAAATGCAGTGTGACCATATCCTCCCCCTGATGAAAACCCTCTGATGGTTCTTCATGGTTTTTGGGTTCCCTCCATGATGCAGACCCCTTTCCCCTCTCCTGTGTCCCTTCCACCCTCACCTTCTCCGGCATCCTATGCTCCCAGCTCACCCCACGGCTCCCCTGTTCCCCTTCCCCTACTGCCTGTAGTCCCCCCTCTCATTCTTCACAGCCAGTTACACTGTCCTCCAGATCCCCACTTGGACGTGACTTCCTGGGAAGACTCTCCCTGGCCCGCCACCCCTGAGAGGGTCCTGAGTCATGGAACCACTTCCCAGTTGGGTTGGAACAATCTGGATTGACAGCACAGTTGAGTGTGGGGCTCTGGTCGCCCCCTGCCTGGCTGTGACTCCCAGCTCTGCCACTTACCAGTTTTACCAGCTGGGTGTCCATGAAGAAGTCACTTCACCTTCAGAGCCTCTTTCTTCCCTGCAAAGTGGGGTAAAACCAGCCCCTCCCTCGCAGGGTTACTGCGAGCCTCCTACGAGTCAGCACTACCGAGCACTTGCTGTGGACCCTGCCGGTAGGAAGGGCACCTAAGAGGTCACTAATCCCGGCTCCGCTGTCTGCATTTGCCCACTGGGTCACCACGAGAGCTTGAGCTCCTTGCTCTGCCCACGGCTGTAGCCGTTAGTGCAGTACATTACCGGGGCTTGCTAGGTGCTCACTCTGCTGGAATGAATAGTCCGAAGAATGAATCAATAGGAGAGGGGAAAGCTGGGTATTCACTGCAGAGAGTGAATGAGTGTGGAGGCCCAGGCTTGGCGCTCCGTCAGTGGTGGAAACGGAAGCGTTGGGACAGCCACGGGACCACCTCAAGGCCACTGTCAAGATCTGGCTTTCTGAGGCACCCACGTCCATTTCACCACCCTATATTAACAAATATGTGGTGTAACAAAACACCACAGCCTGGCCAGCTCAAACCAGGGGCATTACTGTCTCACAGTTCCAGAAGCGGAAGTCCAAGACTATGGTCTGGCCGGACGGACACCGGTGAGAGCTGTCTCCCAGGTGTGTAGGCAGCCACCTTCTCACTATCCTTGCGTGTGATCTCTCCTAGGTGCTTCCACACACGGAAGGCCCTGGCATATCCTCCTTTCCTTACAAGGACACTGATCCCATCAGATCATGGCCCCACCCTCATGACCTCAATTAACTTTGGTCCCCACCTCAGAGACCCATCTCCAAATACAGCCACGCTGGGAATTGGGCTTCCAAAGAAGAAGCTGTCAGGGACACAAAACTTCAGTCCCTGGCACCTCCTCGCCCTTGAACACCCCCCTCCCACTCTGCACAAGAATAACCCAACTGTCCCGGTATCTGTTCTTTGGGGAGAGGTGTTCCGTCAGTATCCCGAGTAGACCAGCGGCTCCCGGCACCTCTGCTAATGACAGGCTAAGTGTGTCCACTGCGTCTGGGGCCTGGGAGTTGGCTTTTTTAACTAGGGACCTTATTAGCTGCTAACTGCTGAGAGATGAAAAATTGCAATTGGACCATTCAGGTGCTTGGCCTTTCAGCTAAAATCTCCTCTCGGGGGCCCGCCTCTGCCTCTGCATATTCAGAATTTTCCAGCCAGTTCCATTCTGTCAAGTAATTATTTACAAATTAGATTCCCAGGGAATACACGATCAGGGAAGGCTAGTGTTATACACATAAATAACAACAAATTATTATTTTTCCAATAAAAGGCATACCATTCTCCAAATGCTATTAGAAAACTCAGGAACCTGTCACCCACTCTTCCCATACTGACAGCATTTATCAGCCCCTGACTCCCTGACCGGAGCTGAGGACGTATGCAGCGCAAGTGACAGAAAGGCATGATCAGTGCTGTTGTCTTGGGCTATCATGCAACAATACTCTTTTCAAATCATGTTCTCCATTCAAAATACCCAGGCACTTGGTAAAAATAGGAAGCATTTATTTGTGGCTTCATTAGAGCTGTAATAACTGCCTGTTGTAAAGCATCTACTATTTGTAGGAATTGGCCTTGAGGCTACCATCAAATACCCAGTCCTCTCTTTTCCCGTAACAGAACATCGGTGTCATTTGTGCCCAGCTGAAAAGGCGACGTTGCCCAGCCTCCCAGCAGCTAGGTGTGGCCCTCTGGGCTCCGGCCAAGGATATGCAAGATGAAACGTGTGGAGGAGAAGGAAGGTGGGCTTCCAGCTGGCTGCTCCATAGAACGAGAAGGGAGGGCCGTGGTGCCCTTGGTCCTCTGCCTCTTTCCTTCTCTCTGCACGGGTGTGACATCGTGAAAGCCCACACATACCTTGACCACACGTTAACCATGAGATTTAAGCAAATCGTGCACTGACCAGGATGGTGGAACAGCAGGACAGAAGGAGCCTGGGTCCCTGGTGACATGGAGTGCCTGCCCCAGCCCTCGCTGCACACAAGACTGCCTTTGTGAGAGATAGAATCTTTATGTCATTTGATCCACTGTCACTTGGGGTGTTCAATGCAGCCAAGCCTGATTCTAACCCACGCCACGCTTTACGCACATTCTCTCCATACAGCCAGAGATACATTCAAGGACTGTTTGCTGCATTTCTGCTCACTACGCCCCCAAAAGGCAATCCTGTCCCCTAAGGCTCCCAGTGTAGTTTAAGATTTAAAATCAGTCCTGCCTTTATTCAAATCCAAGGCCACAGATCCCACACAGAATTGCCTCTCACCTGCTAGAAGTTCGTCAGTGTCAGACTCTCAGTGTTGGACGCAGTTTGCTCTTTCTTTTTTTCTGAAGACCTCACCATAGAAACCTGGAAGAGAGGTGACAGACAAGGGAGTGTGCGCGTGTGTATGTGTGTGCACACGTATGTGCATGCATGTGTGTGTGCGTCCGTGCACTGTGTACAACTGTACGTGTGTGCACGTGTGTGTGCACATGAGCTCTTGTGCATGCAAGGATGTTGCAGAGGGAGAAAGGGAGACAGAAAATAGAAGACAAGTGTGAGACGCTGCAGATAAATGGAACAGAATTACCATTTCCTATCAAAAGCACCATGATTCTGATTAACATTTACATTTAAGCACTAACTCATCTGCACTTAAGGGTTGTTAAAACTCTAACCACCATGGCAAAAAATTTAGTATAACAGCTCAACTTCATATAATTTTATTAGTTTCAATAAAAACGAAATGTTAAGTATATAACTAAAAGTGATTGAGTTTTTATGTTTATGTAAGACTCTTCACATAAGCAGACTCGCCAATCTATAAACTTCATTTTCAACACAGCTCCATGTTTTGGTGTAAAAAGGGTGATCACCCTAGTCTTGGGACACATCTATTCAATTCTAGGAAACACCCAAATAACTCTGAATATCCTAGAAAAGAAGGAAGTCATTTTTATATTCCTTTGATGGTGCACGTCACTAAACTCACATATGTTGAATAAGAATCATATAAAAATAATATTACATAACAAGAATGAGACCCGCTAACACGTGGTGTAGCCCTGTGTTAGTAATCCATTAGATCACACACTTGACATTGAAATTCTGCAATATTTTTCAAGAGTGTGTTAACGGCCTCTGACTGCGAGGATACCAGGCCCACGTTCCTTTTTCCAAAAACCAAAATGACAATAATTAAACCAGGCAGCTGCTGCCCCCAGTAATATGACAACCTCTCCCTGCTCCCTGGAATTTGCTGGAATCACCCTGCTCGAGCTCATCTCATGCGAGTTAGCTCTTCGCTCCCTGTGCCCCGGAAATCTGGGTGAGTTTCCCATCTATTAGCTGAATTATTCAGATGTTTTCCCACAATGGCACTAGCAGTGCTCATATAACTAGTTTCTAAATCAACAGTGAATTACATTATTGACAATCTGAGCAGATTAATTAAGAAATCTGTCAGGAATGACACTATGAGAGCTGGCTCCTTTTCAAGTCTGATCCTCAGTCTTCGAGATAGAATCACACCTGATGCAATTTCAGAAGGGCAAGCTACAGTACCAAATCTGGGGTGGGGAGACAGACCCTCTGGGCTGCCAGGGAGAGCCCTGGTGGGCTGGGGGCAGTATGCAATGCACGTGTACACACACAGACACCCAAGAAAGAGTTAATATGTGTTATTTTTGCAGGGCTGGATTCCAGGAGTAGGGTGGTTACTATTTTTTCCTTATATTCCCCTATGCTTTCAAATTTTCTATAATGGTCACTTGTTACTTGTTACTTGTTATTTCAGAAAAATAATCACTTAAAACAAAAATAATATGTAACCACAAATGGCTAACAGAATGCCATGGCTTCTGGAAGCCTGGAGGTAGAAACCTGAAGTTTAGCAGAAAAAAAACACAGAATGAGCAAGTCACAGCCTGCCTCGTCTTAACCATTATACTTTGGGCAAGTCATTTTAGCGCTCTGGACTTCATTTCATCCTCAACAACATGGAGCTATAACATTTTCTCAATAGTTTTACTGGATTTCTAAAAGGGTCTAACCAATTACGTATTTAAGGTGTTTTGTATAATGTGAAGGCATCCCTCTTATCATTACTCTTATCGATGTTATAGTATTAGTATCAGTATCAGCATTATTGATGTGGAGGTAACCTGGACACTCAAGAACAAAATTTTTCTTTATATGAAAACATTAACATGGATGATATCTATTCTTTTAGGACTGTTATATCGGAAATGAAAACGAAGTGGGCCCCTTCTATTTGTTTGAGTTTCATTGACATTCATTAACCTATCAGTGTAGATTCAACGGCTTTAAAACCTATCAATTAAACTGAAAGCTCACCCAGGGATCTGGAGAGAAACAAAATAGTCCTCTTACATCATTCTTCCCAGTTTTAAGATGAGACATTGTACATCCTTTGGCCCAGACAGGAAGGTCCTTCTGCAGTAACACATCTTGCCATTGAGGGTGACTTTCCCATGACAGTTGTCCTTGGTCTCGACACTTTCTTTGATCTGTCTAACTAAAAACATTTACCCTTAACGAGCGTAACCCTTTGTAGAAAAACTACAAAGGGGTCATTGAAAATAATTATGATCTTGTTGTATCAAATATTATTCATACATAGACCTGCAGTATAAAGTACTCTGTAAACCTACACTCCAAATGAAGACAAAATATGTTGTGCAGTCTCTTTTTAATTTATGACCCCAAAAAATGTAGTTGTAGTGATGGAATCTTCCCATTTTAGTTGATTCCATAAATGAAAACAGGAGATTTGTCATTAAGTGGTATTGATGACACCCACAGTGTTCACATGTTTGTCAATTTCATTAACCTTTCAAATCAGGTATTCATAATGTGTTAATGACAGCATAACACATCGTTACATTACTCAGTGTTAATTCCATGGATATTATGTATAGTTGATCATGTTAGAATCTCTTGTCTTTACAGCTGTTAGAAAACATCATACCTTCCAAGATGATTAGGGATGTGTGAATACCAAATAGCTAAATCTACAGCTCAAATAATGGTCCCTGCTTGGCCTTGAATTCTGATCAGGGTGTGATGAGACCGTTTGCACTGATGAAAGGCTAAGCTCCCTGGAATGTTTTGTTTCAGAACTAGAGAGATACAAAGCTGACGGAGAGCTCGAGAATTTATTTCAATTCTTTGCCTTCAGATTGGCAATGATAAATTGAATTATATAGCTTAGCAACTAGTCACTCCTCCATGCCCTTGGCAGAGAGCATACTTTCTTACCCCACTAACTATGGGATTGGCCGGGTGCTTGTTCTGCCAATGGGATGTGACCAAGCACAATGGTTTTAAGTGTAGGTGCATGGTTGGTCTGTCCTTTTGAGCCCCTGTGCTCCAGCATGAGTAAACATGGCCCAGATGGCCACTCCCCGTTTAGTAGGGGCCCCAGACTCCTAGAGCAGCAAGGCCCCCAAGGCACCGCCCATTCCAAACCCTCACCTACATGTGAGAGACAGAAGGGATGCATTTGGGAAGAGCCAAGAATGACATCCATACTTTTCTACTCACAGCCCCGTGCCTTGCCCTGAGAAGTTTCAGAAAGTAAACACAGTCGGCTTAATAAAAACAAACAAGCGGGTATCTTGCATCTGGGTTGGAAGATGCAGGAAGTAGAGATGTATTTACCCATCCAGAAAGCGTTTGCAGAGTCCCTGAGTGATCAAATCTGCTCGGGCGTGCTGTCCTTGCCATGGAGGGACAGTCTCCTTAGAAATTATCAGGTGCTCCTTCTCTTTGAACCAAGACCCAGCAGGCAACGCAGGGCCCATTTTATCTTGTTTCTCCTACCGGTGATTTGATTTGTTCCTTCACTCTTCATGAAAAATACAGAAGCAGCTAATGTTGACGGAGCGGGCTCGGTACTTTCACTATCTGGTGACTGTTTTTACTCTGCTGGCCCGCCACCCATTCAGTCTCTAAACGTGCACTGACTGAAACTCCTCTCGCTGTTCTTTTCCATGCACATTACCTCTGATCTTTACAACCCCTTGAGA
Source organism: Cryptoprocta ferox (assembly GCA_028646485.1). Taxonomy (NCBI): domain Eukaryota; kingdom Metazoa; phylum Chordata; class Mammalia; order Carnivora; family Eupleridae; genus Cryptoprocta; species Cryptoprocta ferox. Next base: position 127,200,154 of record CM053576.1, on the reverse strand, counting down.
TATTCATTATGATCCCCCTTTTACCAATGAGCGCTCTGGACTTCATTTCATCGGAAGTTCAGAAATTCACTTTCCCAGGGTCCCAAGTCAGTAAATATCTGTATCAAAATTCAAATCCAGATCTATCTTCAAAACATTTCTCCTTTGTGCCAAAGCACGCTTTTTTTTTTTTAATGAAAGAGAAAAAAACAACACCGCCCTTCTTAATAACAGAAGGTCAGCAATCACAAGGAGTAATTTTCTGGAGATGAACCCAGCTGACGTTACTTCTAAAATCCACAAATACCAAAGGGAAGCTGGTAAATTACAAGTGGGAAATTTATCTGCACTTTACTTAGCGTTATTGGTGTCACTTATGCTAATACAGACCTTCCACATTTCCCCTAAAAATCAAATCAGAAGTCCCTTTGTAAAACCCAAAAATCACCCAGGGTTCTGTCTTCCCATTTCTTGGTCCTTAAAGCACCCCTCTCCCCCACAGCTACCTAAAAGGTATCTTTTGGTTATGATGGGTTAGTAAGAGGCCAAATCTCAGACAGCTATTGAAATGGTGAGTCAGACAGATGCTGGTGAAGTTTAAAAAAAAAAAAAAAATAGGTCAAGCCGAGATGTTATCATCACTGCCAGTGAAAGCAGGTTCCTTGCCGCTGGGAGGGGAAGTGGGATGGGTGCCATGTTACATTTGGAGAGTTCGGCCTGACGGTAATCAGGGGTGGGGATTTAGTTAGTGATTGCAAAGTTCTCTAAAAATCAAAGATCATCATCACCCCAGTAATTTGTCGGGAGTGCCCTGATGCCCCTCCGATCGCTGCCACCACTGAGCAGTGGAAGGACCCAACCCATGCTGTCCCAAAGGAGTTAACGATGGCGGCCACAACCTCATGCTGTCCTAGCATCTCACCCCAGGTAACCACGCATTTGAGGTGGTGGAAGAAGTCACCTTTTGCATCAATTCAAAAAGAAAAACTAGTAACAGTCGTGCTTCTGCTGTTCAGTGACAGGACGGTGTTTCTCTCAGCACAGGTGAAGGGCAGGGCTTGACCACACCAGTCATACCTGTCAGCAGCAGGTGTCAGCCAGACTCGCTCAGGACCACCTTTCTCGTGGCCCCTCACCGTTCAACTGCAAAGGACAAGGACTCTCACAGGGGAGACCTGTAGGTGTCCTCAAGAGAGGCACTACAGGGAAGCCTGGGGGGCTCAGTCAGTTAAGCTCTAACTCTTGGTTTTGGCTCAGGTCATGATCTCCCAGTTCGGGAGTTCAAAAGCCCCCAGTTGGGCTCTGTGCTGATGGCATGGAGCCTGCTTAGGATTCTCTCTCTCCCTTTCTCTGCCCCTCCCCTGCTTGCACACACGCTGTCTCTAAATAAATAAACATTAAAGAGAGAGAGAGGCACTGCAGACATGTCCATCCACCTGACCTCAGGGCAGGGCCGCAGCTGCTCTCCAATCTGGGCAGTTACTGCAGCTCTTCCGGCATTGGGAGAACCAGGCCCCCTGGGTCTTGCGCTCCATGGAAATATGTCTCAGAGCTGGGCTGTTCTCTTCACACCTTCGAACGGAGCCAAATTCTGTTTGTCAGTTTTCTCTTCTTGTTTTGCTCATTAGGAAAGGCCTGCTGTATGTGGTAACACCTGCCGTGAGCTTGCTTCTTTCTTTGCTGCTTCCAGCCCTCAGACCTTCCCTCCTGGTGGCGCCCATTCACTGTGGCTTAACGTCTGCCCTTTCCTCCTTTGGCCCCAAAGGCCAGCCTGGAAGGATTGTGGAGAAGAGAAGGGGTGGATATCCCTGGGTCTAAGGGATGAATGGGAATGTCCTTAAGTGCTGTGTACAGGAGAGAATACAGATGGTGGCATCAGACAGACCTGAGCACAACTTCCAAGTCAATGCATTTGCTTTCTGGTTCATCTTGAGCCTCAGTTTCTTCACTAAAAAATGCCAAATGGATAAGTGAAAAGATTTGGGCAAAGTTTTGGGTGTGTGGGAAATACTCAACAAATGATAACAATTATCAAATATTTTGAGAGCCATCAAGTCAACGAGGCTAAGACTTGACAAAGAGGGAATCTCATAATGTTAACTAACATTTAAATATTTTTTAATGTTTATTTTTGAGAGACAGAGAGACAGAGTGTGAGTGGGGGAGGGGCAGGGAGAGAGGGAGACACAGAATCTGAAACAGACTCCAGGCTCTGAGCTGTCAGCCCAGAGCCCGATGTGGGGATTGAACTCACAAACTGCGAGATCATGACCTGGGCCGAAGTCAGACGCTTAACCAACTGAGCCACCCAGGTGCCCCAACTAACATTTATTGGGTACTTACCATGAGCCTGGCTTTGAGTTTATTTCATTTAATCTGTTCAACAGTCCTATAGCTTAGATGTTGTCATTATTGTCATCTTGCAGAAGATGATGCTAAGGTCCAGAGAGGCTGAGTAACCTTCCCAAGGTTGCACAGGGAGTGCTGTGATACAAGCACAGATGGTCTGACTATAGTGGCCACTTTCCCAAGTACTGTGTGATACGGTGACCCCTCCAGCCGAGCTGTGCACCAGGATTTCTGTCCGAGCACCTATCACTCTATGATTCATTTTTGTTTTGTTTTGTTTTTTTCTCCAGGGAAGCTGGAATAGAAGACATTTTACAAAGGGACATGAAAGCTGGAGCAGAAGGCCAGGAGCGAGTGTCCGAAGGGGACATATCTGCAGACTGAGAAAACCCGCCGCCAGGCAGCCACCTTGAGGTTTCACTTAGCTCAGGCTCTCTCGGAAGTAGAAACCGAGGCCAGGCTTAGATCATCTGGCTTACTGGAGGATACAGTCCAGGACAGACACAGCGAGGGGGCGGGAAAGTAAGAGAGGGAAGGGTAAACAACACGTACAGGCAGGGCGGAACTCAGCTGCATTTTGCTCCACTAGCCACCGAGAGACACTAAGGGTCCCCATGCCACATGGGACATCTGGAAACAGCTGCACAGAAAAGCCCTGACATAGACTGACCCACACAAAGGAGAAAGGTTGGGGAGATGTCACCAGGCCCCTCCTATCTCCTGCACCTGCTCGAAATGACCCCACAAGCAGTGAACACCTGTACTTCCCAGGAGTCCCCTCTCCGGGTAGCCTCAAAGCCTGGACTAGGAGACGCAAGGTTATGTGCCTCCATGCCTGGTGCAGCCCCTGCCCTCACCCTGCTGGGGATGACAGGGTCAACAAGGTCAGAAGCCGCCTGTGTCCTTCGTGACTAAGAGAGACCCAGGGGACAAGCAAGGCCCAGAGACTTGAAAGGCAGGAAAATTTGCATCTGATTCAGGGCCCTGGGGTCCCTCAGAGAAGTCACTGCAGACAGGAAGCCTGTGACATGCCTGTCTTGGGCTAATTTACAAGTGTGGAGGGGTGCCCCATCCAAGTTGTCCAGGGCCACCTTTGCCCCCAGAGCTAGGGAGCCAGACCATCAGAGCAGGCCAGGTTGTTGACATTCTTGAGATTCAGAAAACCCCAGAGCCCAGGCTGGCACAATAGTGCCAAACTACAACCATCCTGACCTTGGGTGGGGAAGGCCGACAGAGAAGGGGGGGTCTGGGCCTGCACCTGTCCCTTCCCTCACTTAGCTGCATGCTTCTGGCTGAGACCTTGAACCTCTTCTGTGTGAAAACAGTTCTAACCAGGCCTTTCCAGCCTCTGGAGCCTCCGTCTGCTCCTCTGTGAGATGGAGTGAGGGCTCGGGCTGGTCTGACCAGGGCTGGTGTGAAAATCAAGAGCAGATGATGTCAGGGAAGGTGCCTTAGTGCACTATTCTTAGTGCACAGGAGAGCCAGCTGGGCCCTGGAGGCCCAAGAGCAGAGGACAGGCTTTACCACACTGGCCTAAAACCTTGCCCAACATTTCCTGTGTGAGGGAAGCAGAGGCCAGCCCTTCTGTGGGCTCCTTCTTCTCCCAAGCCTATCATTTGTCACAGCCATAAGGAGAGGGGCATTCTTTGCCCAGCAGAGCCCCTACCTTGGTCCTATATTTTAGAGTCCCCCGTTCTGATGTCCCTTGATGCACCTCTCTGCAAGGAGGTGGGAGTCTATGGAGCCAGGACATGCCCCTCAAGGGACATGACCCTACCTACACCACATTCTGGGTGCCCAGGACTGAGAATCCCTGGCCTAGATACCACCGGCCACTTTCCAGAGCCAGTGTTGCCCCTTCTCTGGTCTCCTGTCCTCCTCCAGAAAACCCACTGTGGCATGTCTACCCCTGAATCCAGGGGGGACCATGGTCCCCATTGCAGGTGGTGACAGAGGAGGTGGATGCGTGGGCTGGAGCGTACACACCTGGCTGGAGGCCCCTAGCAGGTGGAGTGGGCTCCAGGAAGCACTGTGAGGGTGATGCGCAGGCAGGGAAATGGGTTCTGGGCAGCTGAGGCTGGAAGCCAGCTCTCCCTCTGCTGCCGTGAGCAGGACCAGGCCTCAGGGAATGTGAATTACAAATTTGAAGCTGGCTGCCCAGGTCAAGGTAAGGAAGAAGGTAAGGGGGTATTCCACTGAACAATTTGTAAGTGAAATGCACAATTTTAAATATTAAGATCTTTAATACATGAGTGCCCATTAGAACTCTCACCCTGGGAGCCTACAGATTTTCAAGAATGTGTTCTCCTTTTACTCAACCTTTTTCATTTATCTGGGGGTGGGGGTGGGCAGGAGAATGGTGAGGCAGGCGGGAGAGGCTGGGCAGGCACAAAATTCTCCTAAGGCATCCAACACACCTTACTAATGAAAAGAATGTACTTCGAGAAGGCTATGTTCCAACACATACCCTGGTATTCATTCACTCACTCATTCATTCATCTATTCAATAAATATTTGTTGAATGTCTGCTCTGCATTGGGCACCACGCTCTGGAGATACAGCAATGGACAGAGTAGCCAGGCGCTTCTGCCCTTGTGGATCTTGATCTGGAGTAGCTCAAGACAGGCCAAGAGGCAGTAGACTAAGTGTCAGGAAGAGCTCCAGCCACCAGCAATGACAGTGCACTCCCACTAAGGGCATGCCATTCACATCATGAAGCCCCAGGAAGCTTGGGTTGGTTAGCAAGACACTTGCTGTGGTCACTTAACTCCTAAGTGCCCGACGGGGGCTGGTGCCACACCCCACGCACCTTCTATCAGCAGTCCATTCTTGCGCCAGGAATTAAGGATCAATCCTAATAATGACATTAATTCACTAACCTTGCCTTGAAGATACAATGGCTACTTCCTTTGGTGCAATATTGGGAGCACACAGCAGATGAAAGAGAAGATGAATAGAACACCACCCACAGAGATAAACTGGCATCGTGATTGACAGCAGTGGAATTTTTTTTCAAAACTGATAAACAGGAAAGGAGTTTTGGTTTCAAAAATCAACCGATTTCCTTGCTGTAGCCGTATCTAGGTTGTGTATCGAAGAAAACAAAAATAATTCTGGGCACAGAAGGGAGATGGAATATTTCTGCACTCAACACTGGGCCAGGTTGGCTTATTCCCAGACCTAAAGGATTCTGGTGTCCCTTTTTAAATAAAAATAAATAAAATAAAGCAGTTCAAGCCTGATGGTGAGAGCCAACAAATATTACATAGCAGCGGGTACGGGTGGGTGGCGTGATGTGTTTCACAATTGCTAGCAGCACAACCGTGTTGTGAAGCAAACAGCTGGGAGGAAAACACAGGTGTGTTAACACGGGGCGGCCATTCCCAATGCACTTCCTGCTGTCCCCGGTGTTGGCCAGGGTCACGGGGCCGCAGCTGGCCACAGAGAGGCTCGGTCCGAGAAGGCAGGCCTAGGGCATAGTCTTTGCCAAGCCAACGTCCCTGCAAAGGTCACAGCCCTGCTCCCACCCAGACCCCCCCTCCCTAACCCCCCACCTCTGATTCTATCCATGCCTCGTGTCCAGACCAGGGTTGGGGTCATCGGCTCTGCTATGTGACTGCTTCCTGATGCTGAAAAGCTAACAGCCTCATTAGAGCCAAAACACAGAATACAGGACGTGGACACAGCTTGGTGGAGGGTTCTGGGAATTCCTGTGTCCGCGCACTGGCCTGGCTGTGGGGCCCCGGGTGAGTCAACCTAGGTAGCACCCGTGAGAGCCTCACATAGCAGCAGAAGAAGGAATGTCATGTCCCACGACTGTTTCATCAGGGATCCCGGGCAGATTTCTGGAAGAACTTGAAGACATTCAGTAAAGCTGTGCACCTCTTCTGTGACCCTACAGGGAAATGAGTTGGTGACCTTGTTCCTCCCTCCCAGGGCCTCTCCCTCCCACAAAAGAGACCTTTGAATGAGCTTTCATGTGTTCTGTGTGTGAGGGGCACAGAGTTCTTTTCCAAGTAAACTTTAGTCCTGTCAAGGGATAAAAAGAGTTGACAGATAGAAAGAACTAGCATTCTTGTGACCGTTTTTCAATGCTAAAGACTGTAATTTCATTAAATGATACAGATGTTTATAAGACAACAAACAGAAGACCATGGGGGAAGGGAAGGGGAAAATATAGTTGCAAACAGAGAGGGAGGCAAACCCTAAGAGACTCTTAAATACAGAGAACAAACTGAGGGTGGATGGGGGAGATGGGAGAGGGGAAGGGGTGATGGGCACTGAGGAGGGCACTTGTTGGGACGAGCACTGGGTGTTTCATGTGAGCCATGAATCACGGGAATCTACCCCCAAAACCAAGAGCACACCGTACACACTGTATGTTAGCTAACTTGACAATACATTATAAAAAAGAAAAATAAATAAATAAAAATTAAAAATAAACAAATAAAAGACAGCAGATGGAAAGCCTTGGATACTTGTACTGTTTTTCATTTGGCCTGGGCTACGGCGAGGACCCCTTTTCTTCTCTCTGGTGCAAAGTTTCTTTTTATAATGTTTATTTATCTCCTTTTGCGAAAGAGAGAGCATGAGCAGGGAAGGGAAAAGAGAGAGGGAGACAGAATCGCAAGCAGACTCCTCACCATCAGCATGGAGTGCGATGTGGACCTCGAACCCACAAACCAGGAGATCATGACCTGAGGTGAAACCAAGAGTCAGACACTTAACCGACTGAGCCAGCCAGGCCTCCCTCTACCGCAGTTTCCAAAGCCAGCGCGATCCAAGGGGTCCAGCAGGCTTGCCCTCCCTTTCCCTCCGAGGCCAAAGGGAACTAAACCCCTGTTTGTTGAAGACGAGCCAGACGTCACCATCCATTTTCTGTTTCAGGGACCGGCCAGGGCGTTCTGCCCCTGTTCCCACATCACCGCTCCCAGATCCTCCTCTGCCTTCCCTCTGCCTGTTGCAAAGGCATTGTTTTCTCAAGGGAGCCTTTTCTGAAATACATGCTTGGACTGAACCCAGGGCACAGAGGTGGCTGAGTGAGGTAACAGGGGGCTAGGAGCAGCGGCAGGTGCCTGACAGCCAGCAGGAGAGTCCTCCCCAGCTGTATCCATCCCCGCCGGCCACCTCCACGTGGTGGATGACTTTCATGAGCCCCCACCGGGGAGATGCGACAGTGGCAAGGCACTGGCAGGCCCCTCTCCTCCTCACACGGACTGGGCCCTCGAGCGCCGAGTCCCCGGTGGGCTCAGCATCAGACACAGTGACACGCCGCCGAGAGAACCCCCCAGCGCTGTCAGTCGGATAAATGAACTACTGTGCACATCCCAGTTCCACTTCAATTCTGAAAAGCGCTGTGTGCGCGTTCTCTGTGCTCACCTGGATGGGTCAGCACCACAGGATGTGGGGGGCAGGCTGGGGCCTACCGGTCCTCACTCTCATTCCCCGCCCTCCAGGCCTGGGGAGCACCCAGCAAGGGATGCAGAGTCCATCTCCAGGCAGTGACCAGTGTCATCGCCAACTCTGGGCTCCCGGGAATGCCCACTCTGCCACTTAACATCTAGCTGTGTGGCCATATCTAAGTTATTTAACCTCGCTTGGCCTTGGTTTCCTTGTCTGTAAAAAGGAGGATAGCTCTGTGTGTATTATTCAGAGGGTAGTTGTGGGATTAAGTGAAATAATTAGGCAGAGTGCTTAATACAACAGCCAGTATGTGTTTGAGAAACGGCATGATTTCAAAGGCACCCTCCCATCCCAGCACCAGATGGAGAGAAAGCCCAGATATCGCCATTCTGCCCTTCACTAAGGGTCCCTGACCCAAAGCAGGTGAGTGTGACAGTGCCCCGCTAGCAAAGGAGACAGCGAGAGGGTGTACACAGCTACACCAGGAGCCTGTGTACAGCCAGCTTGCATTGTCATAAATGCCCCAGACAGCTGAGGCTCTTGGCTGGGAGATGCACAGGCCATCTTGTGCCCTGGAATCGGGTAGTCCATAAATGATGCATCAAGAGCAGCGCAAGCTACGAACCGTGGCGCTTCGAGCCACGGGAACATCTGTGCAGACGGGGGGACCTCACCAGGAAAGGCGGCCCCAGCTGTGCGGGCGTCCTGACTCACCAAGGCCATCGACACTGCTGCCGCAAACAAGTCTGCTCCACAGCCATGGCCCTGGCCTTTACTGTGCCCTTTAAGTATATAATGTTTTACAGAATCAAAAGTGCCATACGATTCTGGCAACGCAGTCAATGTGAGGAAGGAAAGGAAGATTCTACCTCCAGCCCCTAAAACTGAGCCTTGTGGGACCCACTTCTCCTCCCTGGTGGTCAGAGCAAGTCTCCAGCATCCCACTTGGGGGCCTGACACCCGGGGTCCAGGCTAAGCGATCTGGGGCCAGTGTTCTTACAGAATCAGTGATCATCAGAGCCCGTGTTCTCTCCATTTGGAGGGTACCATGCAGTGGAAACTGGTAGCCCAGCATCCTTTCCTGGAGACCTCCCCTCCTCTTGTCTCCATCGTGATGGACCCCCCATTATCCAGTAATTGCAAATCTCAGAAATGAGGAGGGGAAGAGCCTAGTACATGTGAGGGGGAAGGACCCTGAAAATAAGTAAATATCCTGCTTACTTACCATGGATGCCCAGTGAATGTTGAACCCTCTACCTCCAGATTCTGCCTATGAGGTCCTCTACAGGTGTTCCACAATCTGCTAGATCAGTGATCCAATAGGTGAACCGAGACCCTGTAGGCAAGCTGCAATCTGCTAAGTGTTCAGTGACCCAATCACTAGGTGATCATTGGACTCACAAGGTGATCCTTCTAAGGATTATATGCTTACAGTCATGGCCAGAATGGGTTCTTGCTCTACCATCCCATTAGCCGTGTGACCCAAGCAAATCACTCAACCTCCCATGGCTCAGTTTCCCCAACTGTAAAATAAGGGAGAATAAACTCTACCTCACAGAGTTGGGATGAGGATTAAACATATTAACATTGGTAAAGTACTTAAAGCAAGGATGGCATAGAGGATACAGTGTATGGTTTGCTATATATTTTTGGTAGTAGTTTCAGAGTCAAATGAAATTAAATGTCTCTAAGGAGTAAGTGTAGACCGCAGAACGCCTTAATGCAAATTATTGGTATTATTACTATTATTTTATTGAGAATGGGAAGGGGTGTATAATACTATAATATACTACTCATCAGACAAGACTCCTCCCTGAGAAAGAATAGTGTAATAATAAGAAAGGTGAAAACTAGTCCAAAGAACATGCCTGTTTCTGTATTCAGTCCTTTCATGTTCCTATTTTGGGTAAAATGATGTCACTCATCATATAGTCAAGCAAATATAAAAGCCCTGGAAGTTCTTTGGAAACTCCGGTGTAAACAACCAGAAGATGAAATTTCCTATGGGCTAATCTAATGGGAAGTTTCAGTCCATCTGAATTCCCTCATAAAATATTTAAAAATATTTTTTTGTTCTGATTCCCCTTTGCCTGGTAGCAAAGAAGGTCAAGAAAACTAGGTCATGCATCCAACAGAAGAATGAAAGAGGCCACAAATAAGCCAAAAGTAAAAAGAGAAGTTTTTTGACAGCACATGTGGCCTCTACAACCCCAAGTGGTAAAAGGAACAGAAAACTCCATCAAAGGAGGCCATTCTTCTGAGGGTTGAGCCCAAGGAACATGGTTTCAAAGAGGAGCATGGTATAGAAAAAGCAGTTGCCAGCCTAAGACCACAGAGCCCAAACCATGATCAGAGTTCTGTCTACAAGTGTAGTTGCAGGTGAAGGGACGCTGGAGATGGTTATCTGTCAGGACTGCGAGCAGCGGTCAACATCACAGGGCTGCACACCTTGGAGCGTTGGGTGCAGGGGACTGCTAACTTGAGGCCACCACAGAGTAGCCCCACAACACTCAGGCTTCCCCAGAAGTAGAAAGGCAGAAATAGCAGTCACTGTCATGTGGGTCATCAGGGTGGCCACTTCAACTGCCATGCAAACTTCCCAGAACGACAGAGCACTTGTCCACCAACTCTGAAAGTTGGAAACCGTCTTGCAAAGTGAGGTGGCAAGGTTAGCAATCAGTTTGACACAGGGCAGAATGCAAGCCCAGCCTCAATATCCACTGGCATCAGCTTCCTGAAGATGGAAATGATGGATTGATTAACTGTTGCTCTGTCCCCAACATATAGTCAAAAAATTTGCACAAAGTGGATGCCCAGTTAGGCTCACAAGTAGCTCCATGAGTGAATAAGAGGTGAGAATCCCATGCCACATATCCAGCTAAGCTTTAACCCCATCAAATGGATCAACAGATCTCAAAGGTTTTGGTCTCGAGACCTCTTCGTACTCTTAAACATTGGAATTCCAAAGAGTTCTGTTTATGAGGGTTATCAATATTCAAAACATTAGAAATTAAAACTGTGTAAACGTTGAGTCACCAGGAATTAAGAATCAAAGTTTCAATGTTATCTTCCAACAAACAAGAGTCCAGGGCCAGATGGCTTTCCAGGGGAGTTCTACCAAACATTTAAAGAAGAGTTAACACCTATGCTTTTCAAGCTGTTCCAAAAAATAGAAGTGGAAGGAAAATTTCCAAACTCATTCTACAAGGCCAGTATTACCTTGATTCCAAAACCAGACAAAGACCTCACTAAAAAGGAGAACTACAGACCAATTTCCCTGGTAAACATGGATGCAAAAATTCTCAACAAGGTATTAACAAACTGGATACAACAATACATTAAAAGAATTATTCACCACAATTAAGTGGGATTTATAACTGGGATGCAGGGCTGGTTCAATACCTGCAAATTAATCAATGTGAAACATCACATTGATAAAAGAAATGATAAGAACCACATGATACTCTCAATAGTTGCAGAGAAAGCATTTGACAAAATACAGCATCCTTTCTTGATAAAAACCCTCAAGAAAATAGCAATAGAAGGATCATACCTCAAGATCACAACATATATGAAAGACCCACCATTAATATCGCCCTCAATGGGGAAAATCTGAGAGCTTTGCCCCTCTTGTCCAAGTGGACAAGGATGTCCACTTGTACCACTGCTATTCAAAATAGTGTTGGAAGTCCTATCCTCAGGAATCAGACAACACAAAGAAATAAAAGACATTCAAATAAGGAAGGAGGAAGTCAAACCTCCACTCATGGTAGATGACATGATACCAAAAATCTACTAAAACTGATAGATGAATTCAGCAAAGTTGCAGGTTATAAAATCAATGTACAGAATCAGTTGCATTTCTATACACCAATAATGAAGCAGCAGAAAGAGAAATAAAGGAATCAATTCAATTTACAATTGCACCAAAAACTATAAAATACCTAGGAAGAAACCTAACCAAAGAGGTGAAAAATATAAACACTGAAAACTATACAAAGCTTATGAAAGAAATGGAAGAAGTCACCAAAAAATGGAAAAACATTCCATGTTCATGGATTGGAAGAACAAATATTATTAAAATGTCAATACTACCCAAAGCAGTCTATATTCAATTCAATACCTATCAAAGTAACACCAGCATTATTCACAGAGCTAGAACAGACAGTCCTAAAATTTGTATGGAACCAGAAAAGACCCTGAATAGTCAAAGCAATCCTGAAAATGAAAACCAAAGCTGGAGGCATCGAAATTCCAGACTTCAAGCTGTATTACAAATCTTTAATCATCAAGACAGTATAGTACTGGCACAAGAACAGACACATAGATCAATGGAAAGAATAGACAACCCAAAAATGGACTCACAAATGTATGGCCAACTAATCTTTGAAAAAGCAGGAAAGAATATCCAATGGAAAAAAAGACAGGCTCTTCAGCAAATGGTGTTGGGAAAACTAGACATTGACATGCAGAAGAATGAACCTGGGCCACTTTCTTATACCATACACAAAAATAAACCCAATGGATGAAAGACCTAAACATAAGACAGGAAGCCATCAGAATCCTGGAGAAGAAAACAGGCAACAACCTCTTTGACCTCAGCCACAGCAACTTCTTACTCCTCATGTCTCCCTCCAGAGGCAAGGGAAACAAAAGCAAAAATGAAATATTGGGACCTCATCAAGATAGAAAGCTTCTGCATAGCAAAGGAAACAATCGAGAAAACTAAAAGACAACTCATGGAATGGGAGAAGATATTTTCAAATGACATATTGGATAAAGGGTTAGATCAATCTATGAAGAACTTATCATATTCAACACCCAAAAACCAAATAATCCGGTGAAGAAATGGGCAGAAGACATGATTAGACACTTTTCCAAAGAAGACATCCAGATGGCTAATAGACACATGAAAAAAATGCTCAACATCAGTCATCATCTGGGAAATACAAATCAAAACCACAATGAGATTCCACCTCATACCTGTAAGAATGGCAAAAATTAACAACTCAGGCAACAACAGATGTTGGTATGGATGCAGAGAAAGAGGAACCCTCTTACATTGTTGATGGGAAGGCAAACTGGTGCAGCCACTCTGGAAAACAGTATGGAGGTTCCTCAAAAAATTAAAAATAGAACTATCCTATGACCTAGAAATTGTGCTACTAGGTATTTATCCGAAGGATACAAAAATGCTGATTCAAAGGGGCACATGCACCCCAATGTTTATATAGAAAGGGCCCAAATGTCCATCGACTGATTAATGGATTAAAAAAACAGTGTGTGTGTGTGTGTGTGTGTGTGTGTGTGTAATGGAATATTACTTGGTGATAAAAAAGAATGAAATCTTACTATTTGCAACAACATGGATGGAACTAGAGTGTATTATGCTAAGAGAAATAAGTCAGTCATTGAAAGACAAATATCATGATTTCACTCATATGTGGTATTTAAGATACAAAACAGATGAACACAAGAGAAGGGAGGCAAAAATAATATAAAAACAGAAAGGGAGACAAACCATAAGAGACTCTTAAATACAGAGAACAAACTAAATGTTGCTGGTGGGGTATTGGGTGGGGAGAAGGACTAAAGGGGTGAGGGTCATTAAGGAGGGCCCTGGGTGTTATATGTAAGTGATGAATCACTAAATTCTATTCCTGATATTATTATTACACTACATGTTAACTAACTTGGATTCAAATTAAAATAAATAAATTAAAAAATTAAAGAATACATAAATTATATATGTGAACATAAATATTAAGTAATTCATTCTTTAATCACATTTTAGTAAATAATATGTTATTTAATGTCTACATTCAGTCTTTATAATGAATATATTTCCTATTTGGAATGGATTCCCATTTAACTGAGCGAATGATGTTATAGATTATTTTATTAATCACCAATTTAATAATTGAGGAAGTATTATTATTGTTATTATTATTTCTAAAATGTAGCAAGTTAAGTATTTCATGTATGCAGTCACATACATTCATTTTGGGTATAAAACTGTTTTTTAGAGAGTGAGGAATGATTATTGTGATTTTTAAGACTCCAATAATGATTATGACAGAAGTGTGATCTTTAAAAAACTTACTGTAATAAATAGAAGTGGAAAAGTTTAAAAAAGAAGTTTCAGTGTTAAACCAAGCCTCTGAGAGGTAAAGTGATGGCCCAGGTGCAGATGAACAGCAGGGAGACTGGAACCAGCCATACTTACAAATAATTCTTCGAAGGTGAAAGTTGTACGTGGAGACATGCAAACAAACCAGTAACCCAAGGAAAGTAATTGCAATCACTTTTTTCCCCAAGTTTATTTATTTATTTTGAGAGAGAGTCACACATGCGTGTCTCAGGGAGGGACAGAGAGAGGGAGAGACTGAATCCCAAGCAGGTGCAGAGCCCAATGTAGGGCTTGAAATCACAAACTGTGAGATCATCACCAGAGCTGAGGTTGAGAGTTGGATGCTTAACAGACTGAGCCCCCCAGGCGCCCCACGATCACTTTTTGATTATTCAGCAGCTCTAGGACAGGCATGGTGTTGTGCTGGCCATTGTTCCCATGTTATCTTGACTAATTCCCATAACAGCAAGACGAGGGTGAGGGCTACCCTCTGGGTCACAGAAGCCGTGAGTGAGACTTGGTGAGATCTAACGAACTGAGGTTAAACAACGATTAGAGGTTGGGTGGGATTTTGGGATGGCCATCCATAATCCCCAAATCTATGCTCTCTCCCCTGCCCCATGCTAATTTCCTGAAATAGACCATTTCTTTATCCAAGCTCACTGGTGGCTTGGTGGCCCCCTGCCCTGAAAATCGTCCTACTTTAATCAAATATTGCTTTGGTGGTTTTCTTTATTGATAAAAATGTTATGAAGTGTGAACAGAGGGTGGTCGCTCAATGTTTTGAAATTAGAAACCATATTTTTAAATTTCAGAAACATCATCAAGTTGTAGAGCTACTTCTTGACACATGTGCATTCTTGACCAGAGGTGACCTTGCCTTGGGCTTGAATCCCTACTGACTCAACCCCGTGGCCTGGCACGTGGAGACATTCAATAAGTACTCGCGGAATTGCCTACTCAGCATAGGTATTATATGTATAATATATACACCTATAGATATCTAGATTGTCTTTGATTTAAATTTATCTTTCCTAAATTACATGAGAGCCACGCTAAAGGAAAACTATAACAATCACTATTAATCTTGCAGATCGATGAGAAGGTAATAGAGGCTATGATAAAGTTTCCTTTTCTCCTTTAGCTTTTTTATGTATAGATTTATAGTCGCTGTTACTATTAATAGGTACCGTATAGTGAGCCCTAGAGTATATCAGGCCCATTTTTAACCTGCTGTGACCAGGTCGTCTGCTTCTTGGCATAGACCTTCCTGATAAATAGCAACAAATGCATGACTTTAGGATATTGTGAGAGAGAAGTTTAGACAGAGAAGGAGAAAAAAGCACTCATACAATCCTAAAAAATAAAAAAAAAATGATCATTTGATCAAAACTTCTAAGACAGACGCTTTACTGAAGAATATCCCTTCAGAGCACCAGCAGGTTTCCAGAGAACTCTGTGACCCATCCACACATTGTCAGATAAGTTTCTGGCTAGCAGGTGCTGCCAGATCAGAAGGTGAACTGGCGCAATGGGACAGAGAAAACTGGGGTGACCTTTACGTGAAGAAAGAGAGAGGAGACAGGGCGAAACAGAATAGTCTTGGCATATTGTAGATAAGCCATTAATTGACAACTGTGGGTTTATGTGAGCCAACATTAGCCAAGAGGAATAAGAAGAGAGAGACCATTGGGATTCCCAAATAAACATTTGACAAGCCTTTCTTGAACACTTCCAAATCTAGAAAGAAAGTAAATTGGGCCTTTAAAAAAAAGAGAGACTCAGATTGAAAAAACATCACAAAACATCAGCCTCTGTTTCTTCACATTGATCCCTCAGACCCCTCGCTGCTCTCAGACTTATTTTAATGTCATCATTCTTGATTCCTTTCTCTTTGATTCAGAGAGTAACTGAGCATATTAATGTGTATGCTTCCCACTTCCTGCCCACATGCTTTTATCTAAATTTCTTCAAGGTCTCACAATGAGACATGAGCAACTTCTTTAAAACCCAATGTGATTTCCCCAGCCAGTTGCTCAGTAGTCACGTATTGTCATTTATGGACGGTGCAAGCACTTTTCTTCATTCAACAGCGATTGACTGAGACTAATTACGGGTATCAAGGACCCAGATCTGAACAAAGCAGAGAAGGACCTGGTGCTCATGGACCTTACATTCTAGTTGGAAGAGACAGACAATAAATAAAGAAACAAACCTCAAGATGCTTTAGAGAATGATAAGTACCTTAAAGAGAATAGCGCAGGGTAATGGATTAGACTTTAATCATAGGATTTGGCTGTTAGAACCAAGATGGTGAGAAGGAACAGGCTATGAGATGGTTTGGGGTAAAAGCATTCTAGAAGAAATTGAAAATACAAAAACTTGGTAGACAAACACAAGCTTGGCATGTCCAAAAAGTAAAAGAAGGCTAAAATGGCCAACGTATAACAACAATAACAAAAATGAGACAAAGGAGAAAAAGTATGTAGGGGCCAGATCATGTAGGGGTTTCTAGGTCACGGCAAGGAAACCCACATTTACACTGAGGGCAATGAAAGACCAAGGGAATATCTTAAGCAAAATAGTCATAAAGTGGGATTTACTTTTCAGAAATTTTGACTAATGCTCTTAAGAAATACACAACCTGGAGTCAAATTGTGCCTTAAGTGTCTTTATTACCATACAGGTTACATGGAGACAGAGGGGATGCTGTTAGGACATGTATTAGAAATTTCATTTTTAATAAATTTCTGATTCTATCCCCCCCAAAAGAGTTCTAGGCTCATACTTGCCTTGGCATATATTAAAAATCTGTTTGGAAGCAAACTGTTTTTAAAGTACCTTTGGTTTTAATTAGTTTAGCATTTTAATTTTAAGAAAAGATGAGAAGCCTTAATAAGAAGCATTTTCCATTTGGGTGTTTAAGTCTGTACCATAATGTTACATTAAAATCATTTCTGGTGTGTTAATTAATAATTATCTCAGGAATATTGCAAATGTGAAAGGCCATTGTGACTCACCAAGCTTCGTTTTAGCTCATTCTGTTTTAAAATTCTATTAATCCTTGTTATAAATGACAAGATCATTTAATTTCTTCAATGCGACATTTTTATTACATAAGGCCTTTCATCCAAGTGAATTTATTGGCTGGGACAGGTCCTAAAGCATGCCTTTATCTTTCACAGGCGTTTTGTGGAATACTTGGCCTATATCTCATTTGATCCATGTTTAGACTCCAAATAAATCTAGCTGTCCTTCTCCACCTCTCCACCGGGGCTCTGAAGAACGTTCCCTCCAAAGACTTGCTTTTGAGAGAACTGGAAGCTTCTGTGTTGGTTCCTTGGAGTCCTAAGCCACAGTGTGACAGGTCTGAACTACTATGCCAGAAAGACCATGTGGAGGACATGGAGGGGGACCTCACTGAGCCCGGTCATGCTGTCCATCCTGCCAAGCTCCAGGACTGCAGGAGCAAGGAGAGTCAGGTTTAGTGTGAGTACCTGAGCTCTGCAATCATGGCCAAAGCCACCGCATGAAAATGCACTTTCATGCACAGAACTGCACTTTACTATTTTCAGTTAAATGGCAACAGTGTGATGGGCACAAAATGATCACCTGAAATGTTAAAAAGATAAATATATCAATATTTAAAACATTTTAGGATGTATCGAGGGACTTGGGTTTGTGTTAAAGAAAATCATGTCTTCTGAGACTGACTTTAAAGTACTAATTATTTACAATATTACTCTGAAGGGATTCCTTGGTGAACAAGGAGCGGTTTCTAGAAGGGTTCTTTCTCTTTTTTGTGTTTACTTGCTCAAAGACTAGGCATTTTCAGCATCAAAAGGGACCAGAACTTCGCGGAAGCAAAATCTAAGAGCAAAGCCAAGTCATCACGCTGTTTGCTCAGACTCATAAATTTCATGAACACTAAAGTTCGTCTTCCCAGTTGGTATCTCTTCTACTTGCTAAAATAAAGAGAAAAGTAGGAGTAGCGCCTATTGATGGAGAACATGTTTTGTTTTGTGGGGCTTTGTTTTATAGCCATTCAGTACTTCTTTTAATCCGATTGCAACCCACAGTAATTATGGTGATAACCATATAGCACTGGAAGAGACCAAGGCTCAGAGAGATTAGACTCTTGCCTCACGCAGCACAGGATTCACATGCAGGTCTATTCGATCATTCCTCTGCAGGGCCGAGCTTCCTGCTATTCTAAAGTTGTAGGGATCTGAGGCAAATGGTGTCACCAAGCACCTCTGTCCATCTAGGACGGGCATGGGGAGCATTGGTCCTGGCCATTCCTACTTCCCAAACGGTGAGCAAAGCCCAGTAGGACTGTGGTGTTAGTAGCAAATGAAAGAGGGCCACACACTCATTGATCCTTTCCTGGTGGAGAGGTGGGTCCTACCTGCCCTTCCCCTTGGGTCTGGGCTGGCCTTGACTGCATTGACAAATAGACAATAATAGAAGGGATTCTGGGCTGTAGTTGTCGGAAAAAAATACAAGGTGTCCAGTTCAATTTGAATTTCAGATACGTAACAATGTTTTTTTTGAGGGGGGTGGGTTGTTGCTTTTGTTTTTCAGCAACCTGGTCACAGGAGGTCTAACATTAGGCTACAAAACCAGAAACTTGATGAGCTGTGCAGGCTCCTTATTCACACTAAGCCAGGGCTGCTGTCAACATGAGGGGAGGGAGTGTGGTAAGAAACAAATTGGACATGAGACAGATCCTCTTCCCAACCCTCAGCCCATCTCCCATGGACCTTCAGGCCAGGACACGAACCCTTCAGGGCTACCCTGACTACAGGTGGGAATCTACCTTTCACAACTGTTTTTGTAGAAGTGTGTTGCATGAAATATTTGAGACACTCTTATATTAATAGTTATTATCGTTTATCTGAAATCCAAACTGAATTGGGTGTCTTATAGTTTTAGTTGCCAAATCTGACAATCTACTTCAGTTTCAAGACTTGCCTTTGAGAGAACTGGAAGATTCTATGTTGGTTCCTTGGAGTCCTATGCCACTGCGTAACAGATCTGAACTACTATGTTGGAAGACCATGTGGAGGACTTGCAGCGGGATCCCACTGAGTCCAACCACACAGTCCACCCTATTGAGGCTCCAAGTGTGTGAGAGAAGCCATTTGGAACTGTCCAGAACAGAACAGCCACCAGAGGGATGCCAACGAGGAATCCCAGTCTACACCAAGGGAAGCAGAAGCCATCGGTTAAGCCCTGCCTAAAATCCTGACCCACAAAATCATAAACCATACTGAAATGGTTATTGTCTTTAGCCTCCACATTATGAGGCAGTTTGCGGTACAGCAGTAGACAACATAACAGGGCTGAAGAAGACATAAGGGGAAAATGGAAGTTAAAGCCAAGTCTCAGAGTCTTTGAAGAGTAATGAAGATCTCAAACATCTTTGACACATTAGAAAATACACATCTGTTTATTGCACATCAATTTGTAAATGAAAGCATTTAATTTATTTTAGCTCAGCCTTTGCTTTAGCTTTTTGAGTAAAAGTTGATAGCTCACAAATATCGTTTTTAGAAGATACCCTGAAACATAAAAATAATTCTAAGGAATATTTCTGAATCTTCACCTCTATAGGTCTTCCCTTTTACTGCACCATACTTTTTAAAAAATAAATTAGAATAGCTTGTTTATGAGATATCAGCAGCTGTTGATTCATTTGCTAATTAATGATTCAGACAAAATCAGTGTGTAATATCCAGTGATAACCAGTTTATAATTATGAGTTCCTTCCTTGTCATAAACCTTACAAATTACAGACAATTTTAAAATTTTCACTCATCACTGGTTACTGAATAGACTCTTTTCAATGATTCCGGTCAATTTCATCAATAACATACAGGCAAGAAACCTGGTGGCTCTGTTGACCTCCTTCATTATCTCCAGGGACTAGCCAGTGACTGTCACCTGTGAATCCTGCCCCAAGAAGCTTTCAAATGCATATACTTCTCTTTGCCTCTTACAACTATGTGAGCTTGGAACCATGACATCAACCTTTTGACTGGCCATCTTGTCATCACCCTTGTTCCCTGTGGTGGCTGAATAATGGCTTCCAAAGATGTCCACATCCTAATCTCTGGAACCACCATGTTACCTTACATGACAAAAAGGATTTTGCAGCTGTGATTACATTACAAATTTTGAGATGGGAAGATTATCCAGGATCTTCTGGATGAGCCAAGGTAATCAGAGGACAAGGACAGGAGGATGACAGTCAGAGGCATGAGCCTGGAGGGGTGTACTCTGAAGGTGTAGGCGGGGGCCTCCAGAAGCTGGGAAGGCAAGGAAAAAGCAGGTCCTCCCCTGAAGCTCCTCCAGAGGAACACACCCCTGCTGACACTTTGAATTTAGACTCTGACAGCGAGACTGTCACAGAATAACACGTGCTAGCTTAAGCCACCAAGTTGGTGGCAATTTTTACAGCAATAATACCCTCCCCCATTCTGTCTCCACATCCCCAGGGTCTCTTCAAAGTATATATTTTTTCATGCCACTTCCTAGCATAAAATTCTTTATCAAGCCTTCCATTTGATTTTAGAATGAAATCCAAACAGTTCCAACCTACCTTTTGCCCCATGCCCTTCCATTCACCTCCTTGCAGACTAAACCCTAGCCAAGGGCATCTCCTATCTGTTACTCAAACAGTCTGAGCCCCTCTTGCTATAGTTGTGGCTCATAGAATGGGTAAAGTATGATGTCTTCCCCTGCCATCCCCTGATATTTGCCCTTCCATCCTCTACACTCTCACTCTGCTCCACCTGGCAGCCAGATGCACAAGACACTAAGACCCTCAGAGGCTGTGGTGTCACATCATCAATGTAGCTGGTGGAGCAATGGCCTTTCCCACCCTTATTGGCTTCTAAAGTGAACAAGAAACACACTTACTGTGTTAAGTCATTGAAATTTTGGGACCATTTGTTGCAACATTGGGCTTACCTCTATCTGGAATGTTCTCATTTCAGACCTTTCCAGAGCAGCCTCCTAAGTCTTCAATCAGATACCTTTTACCCACAAGGGGCTTCCTGACTAGCCTGCCTAAAGAAACACCTCTACCCCCATCACATAGTTGCATTTCTTGGCAACAGTTGTCATTATCCCAAATATTTTTTGTTGTTGTTTTTTCTTTACTTATTCATCACAGCATCCTCAATGCCTACCATTGCACATGGCACAGAGTAAGTGTTCAATAAATATTTGTTGACAGGGTGGATGGATGGGTGGGTGCATGGGTGGGTGGGTGTGTGGATCGATGGGTGGCTGGGTGGCTGGGTGGCTGGCTGGATGGATGGGTGAGTGTGTGGGTGGCTGGATGGCTAGATGGATGGATGATGCACCCACCTGGGTGGGTGGGTGGATGGGTAGGTGGGTAGAAGGAAGGGATAACATGAACATGCAAGTTCACAAATGCATGACTTTTAGAAACCTAAGGATAAGATAGCAGAGCTAGAGAGAGGTGTAAAAATAAGCAGGGCCAGGTCATGGGTGTTTTCTATATTCTTCCAAAAATCCCTGACCTTCATTTTACAGGAATTAGGAAGACACTAAGGTTATTTTTTAATCAGAATAGGTCTTCCAGAATTTTACCCTGGCTGCAGTGTAAACAGTAGCCAATTAGGAAACCACTGGTAATAATAATAATAGTAATACTACTACAGACAATAACAATAAAGAATACACATAATTAATATTTATGTATTGTAAGTATATAGCAAGTATTGCACTAAGAATGTAATTACCTGAGGGCCCATTTATCCTCACAACAACAGGGCTAAGATGATGTTCTTAAGCCTATTTCATAGCATGAAAACAGAAGTAGAGAGGGGTCCAGACAACCAGGGAGCAATGGGGTTACAGTTCGAAGCCTGGCAGTCTGGTGCCAAGCCAGGGGTCTGAGCTACTATTTTACACTGTGATCACTGTTACATTCAAGGGCAGTAGTGGCAGACAAGGAAAGGAGATCCCAACATGAGGAAAAACTTTTGTATCTGATTTGACTTTCAAATGTTCAACCACAGTGAACACGAAGGAGGTATACAATTATTCTGACTCTTCTTCGCGTCCAACTTTGTCTCACACAAAACCTCCTGGATCCCAGATTCCCTTCTTTGTTAGAAACCAAGCCCTGTAGCATTTCTGTTTCAGGAAACATGCCCTCCATCACGGTGCCCTTAGACGTGCACCCTGATACTTCTGTAGGCTCACCCGATGGATCACAAGGGCAACAAGAAGAGGCCTAGAGAGGGTTGCAGAGAAGGAGGCAGAGACACCCGCCAAGGGTCACAAGGACAAAGCGTGAGTACTTGGGATTTCTCCCAAGCAATTTTCATTTTCCTGGCTGCACATCCACTCAGGCTTTCCACTTCTGATCTCGGTCCTGTGTGGTCTACCTGTTGACTAACAATGCCAGGTGCCCCTGCTTAGGGTGACATGAATAGAAGATCTCTCTAGTCTTGTACTCATGGAGATCTCTCTGCTTCGGGGCCTCGATTGATTTAATCACAAGGCCCTTTTCCCTTCAAACAGCAAGTCTAGGCATGTACGCAGCCTGGCTTCAATGAGGGGCCGGCACTGTGTAATTGTAATTTTTTCCTTTGGTATGCATGAGTGTTCCTATGGGAACATAATTTAGCTGGACATATTAAATCATGTCATCAGCAGTCACAAGCCAAATGAATTATTGATCAATGGCTGTGAAATCAAAGTGCATCTGCAGAATTACATTTGGAAGCAGGGATTCATTTGCCATCAACTTTGTTCTGGAAGGTCTCCATCTGACTGAGTGCGGCCTGGAAATGTCTTCTCAGGGCTTTGCTTCTTGTACTCTTAAGTGTCTGTATTATGTCCTTGAAAGGGCCTTACAGACTCTCCAGTAATTGCAAATGTTTTAGTGATTATCATTGCAGGGGATCATCTTGTATCAATGAGGAGATATGCACAAGCGAATTTTCCAGCCTGTGTATTATCTAAATCTACCACCTCCACTCCTACCCACCATCAACCCTACTACCAATATTCCTTGGCATCCATTTAGTAACATTTAGCACCGTCACTATTCTTCACCGACACCCTCACTATTCTTCCTTGCTTGGGTGGTTCTTCCCATGTATATCCACCTGGCTTGTGCCCTTGTTTCTTATGCCTCCTGTGATTTAATCATCTCCATCCTGTTAGGAAGCACCATTACCATCCTCCAAGGAAACAGAGGGGTAGGAACTCTCCCTGAATTGCACAGCTAATGAGGGGAAGAGGCAAGATTGGAACTCAGGCAGCTTGAATCCAGAATGGATGAGCTCCTCATATTCCGCGCCCATGAGAGGCAAAGGGAAGAAGTATGTTGCCAGTGTTTGAGGAGCCTGTCTTGCTTGTTTATAAACGCGCTATGGAGTGTCAGGTGGGGCATGGTCCCATCATCACACAATGCCCCCTCTCCCCTCCAGATGGTGCTCTGCAGACTCACGTGGAGATCACTTGGATATTCTTTAAGGACGCATTTTGACCCCATTGGAGTGGGGAGGCCAGCGACTCTGCATTTTTAACGAACTCCCGGTTAGTGCTGCTGCTGCTGGTCCACAAGCAGCATCGGGGTGGCGAGGTCTTCGGCGCTAGCTCAGGAAGAAGGAGGGTTAGTGATGAGGCTGATGTATCAGTCAGGTCCCAGCAGGAAAGACATGGCACATTTGAGGGCCGTCAATGAGAAAAATGAAGAGACTGTTTACAGAGGAGTGGGCAGGAAAAGGAAACGGAAAAGGGAGGGAAGACCAGGAAGTAACAATGGCCAGAAGCCTTCCCTGGGTCTGAGGGGGATGAGGAGAGAGCTCCAGCTATGAGAAAGGGCACACCTGGCAGACACTGTGGCCACAGGGCAGGGACACAGCCTCTGCCACGCACAGCCCAGCAGGGAGGAGACTAAGGGAATAGATGTCCCTAACTCTCTCTCCAAGTTTCCTGCAGGTGCATCTCCTGTTCAAACTCGTCTCAGACCACTCAACCTGAGGCATGGGTTGGGCCCTAGAAGGTTCTGGAAGGTCAGAAGGAGGACAACTAGCACCAAGGACTGTTCATCATGAGTAACCGCCTGACTATGGTGGGAGAATCAGTCCAGCTCATTCATTCATTCATTCATCCATTCATTCATTCATGCAAGAGATGTTCATTGAGCACCCACAATGTGCTGCATTTCTTCTAGGCCCTGGAGGTAGACCAAAACAAAGCCCCTCTCCTCCTGGACCTTCAGTGCCCAGAGTCCAGAGTAGGGGAGATACCCAGGGAAGAAAGGAGCATACAGGGTAATGTCAGCCAATGATGCACAGCGAAGGAATGGGGAGGGACAAGAGGTACTTTTTTAGAGGAAAAGGCCAAAGAAGACACTTTTGAGGAGGCAGCGTGTCGGCAGTGGCCTGAATGAAGTCACAGAACACTGGCACCCTCTCTTCTATGCTCACTAAGGGCCTGGAAAGCTGGAAAATTTGGAAATCTTCCCTGAGGCACATAACGCTAGGGTCCCAGCTTGCCTCCTGCCTTTAGAAGTCTCAGCATGCAAAACAGGCAACAGTCTCTGTGATCAAGCACATCTTCAAATGTCAGACAACCTGTCTCAAGCTCCCCTCAGAACCCCCCAAATTCCACTTCAATGGTAGCACCAGGCTGGGCACACAGATGTCTGGAGCTCAGCAAGCATCCGGACAGGGAGATCCCACCAGGCTCCTCTGTCTGCAGACACTCCATCGGTCCCGGTGACTCCTTTGGAGACTTGCCCTTGACATCAAGGACAGAAATGCCACCCTCCACCATGGGAGGGAGGCAAGGACCCTATCGCCACCCCAGACTCTGCACCCCAAGAAGGCCAGCTGCCTGTTTCCTGTTTCCTCTCCCCACTGCCCTTCTCATACAGCTGAGGATGTGTGTGGGTGTGTGATGGGGGGTGTGGGGGTATCCGGCCCCAAGCTCTAGCACTCTAGCACTCAACTAGGAGCGCGTCTCATGTCCTGTTTTATAGCCATGGGTCCTAGCTACACAAGAAACGGCCTGGCATCACCTTACTGCAAATGAAACTAACATGTGTCCGTAGATTGACTTGTTAACAACCTGGGTAAAAATGTGACTGGGGAGAGGTAGCTGCACCTTCTCACGGAAATCAGCTTTGGCTCCTGGTTTTATAGTAAATCTCACCTTTTCCACAACCATAACCAAGTCTCATTACAAATCCTGTATATTTACTCTTCCCGAGGGCCTTGTGCATAAGGGATACTCAAATGTTTTTGGTGATTATCATGCAATCCCATATTTGGCAAACAGGCTATTGGCATATGATTAGAGGTGATAGCTGAGGCCAGAGGTCCTTCTTCCTCCAGCGGAAGCAGCATTTAGTCTAAGAGCTCCTCAGGTTTTGGAAGACACACATGAAGTAGCAGGAAGAATGGGATCCCGCACAGGCAGCTCTGTCAACCGAACAAACACGGGCCGTGGAAAGGCTGACAGATGTCACTGTCAAAATATGTCGTCGTGATCATTGTAACATTGAGCTAACAATGTATGTATTAAGAAACCTGATATATAAAGTTCAGGTCATTAAATTTGGTAGGTTTTCTGTAAAATGATCAAACTATATGTGATTTCCGCCATCTCCCTGTACATTGTTGGAGGCCATCTGATTAGGTCATCCTGACAAGTCTGAGCAGACTTTGCTTAAAGCAGGTTTTATCTCCAAGAAGCACGACTGTCCAGTCTGTGAGCTATTCCACGATTAGCTGCACACGTTCCCAAGCACGACACCCTGCAGTTGTGGTTGTGGAACGTGTCATCTGACTTAAACATCGCTGTGCTGAGCGTCACCTTTGAAGAATAGGACCCAGTCTGCATCTGGGCTGCTAGTGGAATCATAACAATGGTCATAATATCTGACACTAGGGGTGCCTGGGGGGCTCAGGTGGTTCAGAGTCCAACTCTTGATTTTGGCTCAAGTCATGATCTCACGGTTCATGAGTTTGAGTCCAGCATTGGGCTTCGTGCTGACAGTTTGAAGCCTACTTGGGATTCACTCTCCTTCTCTCTCTGTCCCTCCCATGCTCTCTCTCTCTCTCTCAAAATAAACATTAAAAAAATAATATCTGGGACACCTGGGTGGCTCAGTCAGTTAAGCGTCCGCCTTCAGCTCAGGTTATGATCTCACAGTTTGTGGGTTCGAGCCCCATGTCGGGCTCTGTGCTGACAGCTCGGAGCCTGGAGCCTACTTGGGATTCTGTGTCTCCCTCTCAGAACTCTGCTCCTCTCCCTCTCATGCTCGGTCTCTCTCAAAAATAAATAAACATTAAAAATTTTTTAAATAATATCTAGCATTAGTTGCGTGCTTACTGTATGCAGACCTTCTTTCCAACACTTTGTGTGTGTTATTTTACTCCACCTTCGAACAGTCACAGAATTCAGGTGCAGGTAGGAAACTGACACACTGAGCTAGGGGAGGATAGCGTGTCAGGGTAAATAGTGGAAACAGTGGAAAGAGCAGAGACAGAGCCTTGCTGCGTGTGTTTTAACTTCTGTTCCAGATTTCTATGGACGAGATTTCTGCTGACGAGTGGGAAACAAATGACATTATTCTGGCAACGACTTTCTCAGGTGTCACACAGGGTTCAGTCTCAGTCTGTGCACCTAGTTGACAGCCTTCTGAAACTCCATACAGTGGCTTAGACTACACAGTGATACGAAACAAATAAGCCACATTCACAATGGCCAAAAATTGCCCTGCATAGTAAAGCATGACTTTAATAAGCTTTAAGTGCTGTACTTGCATGATTTACGATGGGCATTTTCTAATAGCGCCATTTCTATAGCTAATTCCCTTGCAAAATTTTTAAAGCCTAGTTTTCATCAGAGAAATGATTTTCCTTTTTTGCAAATGGCCTCTAAATGAGAAGAGGCATTTGTAGCAATTATTTGACACCAGAGATATAATATTGATCTACAAAATGAATTTTAGAAGGGGATAGGGCAGAAAGAGACAGAAAAAAAAAAAGAATTAAAGTGACTTGCACAGAGTGACTGCAAAAAGGGTATCTTGGCCCAGCAAAAAAAGACCTTTCTGTTGTTACTCCAGGCAATGACATCTCACACTGTTTCCACTGCCCATTTATTCAACCTTAACACCATTCTTAACACCACAATACCAAGGGGCATTGTGTCTTATTAACCTATTGATTGACGTAAGGCCTGTAATCGTGGAAATGAATAGAGGGATGTTGCTTCAAAAAAACAACATCATTTGAACCTCTGTAGACTGTGTATTTTATCAGGACATTTAACAAAGCCGAAGGGAAAAGCCGATGCCTCGTACAGGAGGCAGAGGCCTGCCTCCCTCCCCTGGCTGTGATGTGAATGAGTAACGAGCAAGGTGGGAGAGCCACCGGAGAGAATGAACACCCTCCCAGATTCCCTGTTGCAGGAAGCGAGAACTTCTCCAACCTTCCAAAAGCATAACTGGTGTGCCCTCCACACTAATTTCAATACGGTCGAATCCCTGAAATCAAATGCCAAACAGTTTGACTCAAGAGAAG
Organism: Cryptoprocta ferox; assembly: GCA_028646485.1. NCBI lineage: Eukaryota > Metazoa > Chordata > Mammalia > Carnivora > Eupleridae > Cryptoprocta > Cryptoprocta ferox. The sequence goes on along the minus strand of CM053576.1, from coordinate 127,172,707 downwards.
ATACCAACAGTTATGAGAACCCATGATGGTGATTTCCAGGCTGTTTTTGGCCTTTCGAGTTATTTGTTTTCACCTGTTCTGCCCCATACCATGCATATGACATCCACTACCTTAAAAAAATGCATTGATTTTTGAGGTCGCCCACCAATAAATCAATTCCTGCCAGGCAAGACACAGACAAATGAGTGTTACAGAATGCGAGCAGCGGGAGCCTGAAGAGGGTCTCGACCTGGTCGCTCCCCCTCCCCCACCAGCCACGTGATCTTCTACTTCCCACCGAAGCCCCCTGAACCTTGTTTCCATTCTTTAAAATAATAATTTTTTTTAACGTCTGCTCCATCTGCCTCAGGCCTGGTTTATCTACCTCAGGTTGTATCGGATGAGTTCATGACACAAAAGCATTCTGTGTGTTATAAACCCACCTAAAAAACCTGTCTCCCAGATAGGCTCCATTTCAGGACGCCTTATGGTTAGCCAGGGCCATTCGACTAGGCTGAAAGAATGGGTAGAGGTGGATCCTGCATGTGAGAAGGAAATGAATTTTTAGAGGCCTGAGGATGGACTGTTATGGGTTGAATTGTGTCCCACCAAAATCATCAGTGATGGAAATGGGACTGAAGGACCAATAACATGAAAAAGGCAGAGAGGAACACGGCATGGAGCAGAAGACAAAGCTTGGCACACGGACAGCAGCTGGTGCCTAGGGAGAGGCCCCAGCTCTATGGCTGGCACAGGACAGGCCAGGTGACACTACACATGGGTGACAAAGGGTTATGCCTGCCCAGCATCACCCTAGCCTGGCTTGGGGCTGGGACAGTCTCCAAGAGAACCACTCAAAGATAGACCCTTGATCCCAAGTCATAATAGCCCATTGGCAAAGCTCCTTTGGTGTCCTATCAGAAAGCAGGCTCATGGAGACAGGGAGGAAGGAGCAGGGAGGCTGCAGAGTACCCAAAAGTGACAGCACAGGAGCGTCCTCACCATATCCTTTGAAGGGCCCATGTCCGCACACTGCTCTTGTCATGACTCTCACATAAGATTTCCTGTGCCTGGCATATCGTTGGTTCCAACAGACTTCCCATTAAATGGGTGAGTTGATCCAGATTTATCAACAGTTACAACTATATAAATCTCACATCAGGTCTGAGTTGGTTTGTCTAGGGCCACGGGGCCTCACGGCGTGGAATCTCCCCCAATTCATACCGGAGAATGGACGTGGGTACCAGGCAGAATGGGCCAGGGCTGAGCAGAGAGGAGACCCACTGCATGGCCAGGCACAGTAACAAGGGGCCAGGACTCCCTGCGGGCCCTGAGAGGCAGTCCAGCCTGGTGCGTGCAGCACAGATCCCAGGCATATGGCGGGCGGCCACGGAGGTAACCACCTCAGTGGGTGACGGAGCCTAAGAAGGGCTGTCTGTAGAGCCCCTGTCAGCAGGTAGTAGGATGCCGGCAACCACAGCTTGGGGGCGAGGCCACATGCCAATGTCGGGGGGCAGCCGACAAAGACCAGACAGAACTCGAAGAGCAGAGATCTTACAGATTACAAGGAAGGACTCAAGGACAGGCATCCAAAAAAAAAAAAAAAAAAAAAAAAAAAGCCAAGAAAACCAAGGACGAATACTGGGCTCAGGAACACGGAGAATTCTAGATAGGCAGAGGCACAGGCTCCTGGAGGCTGAATTCCAGATCTTGGGACTCCAGAATACAGAGTTCAGGTACCCCTGCCCATAGTCAGGCTGCCATGGAGACAGAAACACCTGGGACTGCACCACCAGGTGGGGGGTAGATGTGAGTGACTCCCAGTAGCGGCAAGAAAGGGATTTCAGGGCCTTGCAAATATACCCAGACCTGACAGGTAAAACCAACAGCTTTAGGGCCAAGGTTATGGTGTTTTAAAAAATCAGATAATGAGGGGCGTCTGGGTGGCTCAGTCTGCTAAGCGGCCAACTTCGGCTCAGGTCATGATCTCATGGTTCGTGGGTTCAAGCCCTGCGTCGGGCTCTGTGCTGACAGCTCAGAGCCTGGAGCCTGCTTCGGATTCTGTGTCTCCATCTCCCTCTGCCCTTCCCCCACTCGCATTCTGTGTGTCTCTCTCTCAAAAATAAATGAACATTTAAAAAGTAAAATAAAATAAACCAGATAATGAAGAAAACTTAACCTATGTTTCTTTCCTTAAGAGAAATCTATCGTTAACACCATTTTATTCCTATGCATATGTACACATATATTTGTGGTGTTTAACATACATACACTTATAAAATTTACCCCCAAAATGTACTTACACTAACAGACTATTTGATGAGCAGCTTAATATTTTATGTAACAATGTGTGATGCATATTTCCCATGTCAATATGTATAAATCAATATCATCATTTTAAGTGATTGCTTTAGTACTCATTTTATATTCCGACCATCATGTGCTTTACAAATCCCCCATTGCTAGACATGAGTGTTCTCCACCTTTTAACTGTATGGCGCCGCAGTGAATATTCTTGCATGTTACTTCCTTAACCTAAGTTTCTAGAAGTGAAATCATCACATCCGATCCCATCGGGGGTTGTTACCAATTGTCAAGCTGAGCTGTGTGCAGCAGCTCCATACTTCATGAATATTCACATGAGAGGTCCTCTCTCCCAACAGCCCTGAGACCTCAAGGGCATCTATCACTCGAAAGTTCACTTGTTTAGACCATCCATAAGGTCTAAGAGGTGACTAGAGGCCACTAGTCACCTCTAACCCCCCATCCCCCAGTAAAATCCCAGGAAGACAGACTTACAAGCCATCGGAGCACAGACCTCAGGAAACATGCAGATAATATCTTGAGAAATTGTATGTGTATTTGCCCATAGACTTAACAATTCCCTTCTGATTCTCAGTTCCATATTAAAATCCTTTCTTGTTATTAATACTTCATTTGAACTGTTTCTTACAATTCATATCAATGGACCACCAAAAAAATTCTAAAAACATACAAAAACGCTTTACAAGAAACATTGATGCGGCCTTCAACATTTCATTGAATTTCAGCAAAATGAACAATCCCAGACTTGTGCAAACATAGTCGCTGAATCACAGCTATAAGAGGAGAAGCCATGTGGCCATGCTGTATTTGGACTAGAACCACTGCACATGTCACCCGCAGACATGACCCGTAGTCAAGGGCGGTATCACCCAGCACATCAGCACAATTATTGGGGGATGGTGTTCTCCGTACAGCAATATCTAACCAATTTGGATTTTAGAGAAGAGAGGACAGCACTTCCTAGATTTTAGAGAAGAGAGGACAGCACTAAATAAACAAACACAACAGATTTATTTAGTCTTTCAAAAAAGATATGTCATCAAGTCCCAAAGACTGTGTGTTCCCAACAAGGATGTTTCTATACAAAGGAGATGCTGGGTGAGAACTGAGCGAGACAGGGAGAGATAAGCACAGACCAGATAAGGAGGCACTAGGAGGTCCTAGAGCTCCCCCATAGTTCTGGGGGCACCCCATCTACAGCAAGCTTTCACAGAACCACTGGGGAAATAACTGAGATAAGTCTAACTTATAACACTTTCAGGAGAAAGAATCCCAACCCAGATCTCTCAGTCAGTGATGTCACAGGTAGATGTGCTGGGGAGAGACGGTTCTTTGATTAAATAACCAAGGAAACACCTCATTCAAAATCTCCCCTTTGCTCTTGAATATTCACAATGCACATTACCATTTTTAAAGCCCGTAAGAAGTCCTTTGGTTTAAAAAACTATCTTTAATTGTGTTTACCCCATAATTGTTCAAAATACCTTTTCTTTTCTGAATGAACACCTATCACAATCTCATAGAATACCAATGAGTCATGAGCCATACGCTCATCTAAATCGTACATATGAGCCCACAGGAAGCAAAGCAACCCACTATATCTATAGATGCAACAGCAAACTGGCTCTCCATTAAAAAAAGACAAGACGAGAAAAGAAAAGCCTGATTTGCAATGTCTGCCAATTTCCATGGTGTAACTGCTCCCACTGTGGCTGATCTGTAGAAAAGCTGTGTTTAACCACCACAGGAGACTTCAAGGAGTTGGTCTAGGCTATTTCCTGAAAGTTCAAGGTTTTTCCGCCCTTCTAAATAGCAAGCCAAACTCTGAAACATGATCATAAGGTAAACAAAAACCATCACACAGTGGACATAGTTCTTGTGAAAAGGAAAAAAAATCAGATTAAATCTTTGTGAAATGGCAAAGGAATTTATTTTCCCCTGAAAGCACCCTGTGCTGGTCTGGTGGACATCTCTACAGAAAGAGGCAAGAGAACCAGAAGAAAGGCAATGAAAATAACCCAAAAGATTATTTGGGTGAAAATAGTTTGGAAATACAAAGATTAACAAAGGAGCCAACTGAGGCCAAAAAGGTGTTAAACAGTAAAAACATTTTTAAAAACTATTGTTGTTGATCATTTCTGTATGCCGGCTGAAGATCCATCTACACATACAGAAGCAGCCTCAACAAAGGTGACTCAAATCTAGCTGTGGGATTTTTTTTTTTTAGGAGTGTGTATACGAGGGAAAGAAGGACATTTCAGACAGAACCCATGAAAATCTCAGATGTATGAAAGAACCTGATTCATAGTGATTTATAGAAGACACCTCTTTCTATTAAATTGTTGCCGTAACAGACTTGAGCTCACAGCCTCAGGTTGGCCACCAGCATTCACTTTGAATGGTTAACAAAGATGGCGCCAGCCACCTCTCCAGATGGGCAGAAACCACACCACAAAAACTGACAACCGGGAGCACCTGTCCAAAGAGCTCTGAAGTTTGGGAGTGCTTTTCGGGAGGGACAGCCTGTAGAAGGGACATGGAGAGGAAAGCATTAATGACCCCTGGCCAATATGAACAGCGAGGTATTAAACAGTTCCCAGAAAGAGAGATGCTACAGTTCTGCCCTCAATTCAAATCATCCCCCCAGTCCGGTTTTGGGGCAGAAGCCCAGCATCATGGGGCAGCCTGCCATTCCCTGGCCCTTCCACTCCCTCCCTTCACCTACAGCACAGAAAAGGCAACACTGAGCAGATGGAAGCCAACCTTTTCACTGACAAAGCGCATATTTGAAAGCAAGCATGCCTTGGATGTTCCCAGAAAGACCTACTGGTGAGGATCGTCAACATCTTGTCAACTTGCCAGGCCTAGGAAACTTCTACTCGTGGTTATGAGGAATTGAAAAATTAACATTCCTTCTTTCAGCCCTCACTTGCCAGTTTCAAACTTTGGGGTCCTGCACTCAGAGAAACTGAACTTCTAAAAATATACTATGTAACAATCCCCGCCCCCCCCCCCGCCCCACAACAGATAGGAAAGCATGATGCAAGTTGGGAGCAATCAAACAGTATGTCCTTCCTATTAAAAGGACAAAAATATTCCGGACCTGTGCTATTTTTCATCAGGAATGAGAGATCCGAGTTATCAGACCTGCCCACTGAGATTCTCACATTGACATGGTTTCACGGGTCACGCAGCACTCAGCTTCATGGAGCCTCCAGAGACACGGCCACTTACTACGCAAGATGTTCATGCACCTCAATTAGAATTAAATGAGCATATGGCAGAAGAAATCTGTTTCCAGTGGGAAAAAAAATGAAAAGTAGTATCACAGGGAAAATGGCACAAATTAGGGAGAGCCATTCGAGGGGCTGTGGACAGAGCGACGACACCTGAGGATCAGGACCCGGGGGCCCCCAGAGTGGCGGGCAAGCCCAGGAAGGAAGCCACACATAGGAAGTTCAGATCACGCTTGGCGTCTGCCTGCAACATGCACCCCAACCGTCCTGTCCCTGCCAATGCCCATGACGCTTGCAACAATTTAGCCCACAAGTCTCCTTGCTTGGAAGAATTAATTCTTTTAAGTAAGATTGACAGATAACTGGCAGAAAAGGAATTAGCAGCCAGTTTAAGTTTTCACCTTAACTCATGTTTCAGAGATTTCCTTGACTGCTTCCCCGTGAGGACTCACAAGAAGCTCCAAGGTGCTCCCTATTAGCAGGTAGAATGGTCATCTAATGGAGCCTCACTCATTAAAGGGTTAATGGCTTCACAAGAGATGCTCTTTCTTCCTTGAGTCACCTTGTAGCAATCAAACCAGCCAGGAAACTCCTGATCTCTGCTGCTCATAAACTTTGGACACTCTGCTGGGGCTCTGGACTGTGACATCTGCATGCAGCCATCCTGGCTCTAGTGAGGAGACCTCATCACTACACCTGAGACTCTTTGGGTCCAGTCTTCTCACACAAAGAAAACCTATTTTGTCGTGCCGATTGCCATTCAAGTTCTTGACTACGACCTCACAGAGCCACGTCCACCACCACAAGGAGGGTGGAACTCAACACACACCCAGTGTCACTCCCTGAAAAATGCTCGTGGGAACTACTCTCCAGTTAACCATGTGTCCCCAACATCCTGCAGCCCCCCTCACTTTGCATCTTGGCTGACCTGGCGTCACCGATAAAGTGTAACCATAACATTGCCACGTGATTTCTGAGGCTGACGTGCAAATTTCTGCCTTGGTCTCTTGAAAGGCTCATGATGGAGAAAGCGATATTGCGAGGAAGCCCCAGCCAGCATGTGGAGAAGCAGCCTGGAGAGAAAGAGCCAGGCACCTGCAGCAGTTTCCACCGTCGAGCTGGGTCCCAGACGTGAGCAAGGAAGCCGTCTGCAGCCCCACCTGGTCGAGCTTCCAGATAAACTCCAGTTCCCATCACCATCTGACTGTAAGACCCTGGGGAGAACTGCCCAGCTGAGCCGTGAGACACAACCATGCATTGTTGTCTTAAACTAGTAAGCTGTGCAGAGAGAGAGCAGGGCCCATGCTGCACTCACATTTCAAGTCCAAGATTTGAAACACTACTTTGGATTCCAGAGACAAGTTTATTTGCTCATTGAGTGGAGACTGTCCTTCAGCGAAGGCGGGCGTAGAAGCAGGAGGTAGCGTCATGTCTCAAGGGACGCGGGATGCAGGGAAAAGGTACCGTCATTACCCAAGCGATTAGACAAAACACCCATGACCACAGTTCTCCTCCACCCTCCTAACTTTGCACAAGTTTCCCTTTGTCCAGAATACTTTCCTCTAAATGCCTGCCAGAAAACTCCTTATTCATCATTTAAGTTGCAACATTCATGTCCCCTCCTCCAAGAAGCCTTCCTGGCCCTTTCAGATCACCTGCACTCTGACTTGCTGCCAAGCTCCATTAGAGTGCGTCTTGGGCTCCCATCTAGCGGGGCCCCCAAGGGCAGGGCGGTCTCTGGGTTAGGTAGCTGGGCTGCTATAACAAAGCTCCACAGACTGGGGCTTACATAACAGATATTTCTCTCGCAGTTCTGGAGACAGGAAGTCTGAGACTCAGCTCTCTGCAGGGTCGTGAGGGAGACTCCGGTCCAGCCTCTCTCCTTGGCTTGTGGACGACTGTGTTCTCCTTGCATCTACTTGGTCTTCCCTCTCTGTGAGTCTCTGTCCAATTTTTCTCTTCTTATGAGGACACCGGTCAGATTGGACTAGGGGCCCACCTTAATGACCTCCTTTTAACCTGATTCCTTTTTAAGGACCCTAACTCCAAATATGGCCACATTTTGAGGTGCTGGGGGTTAGGAGTTCAACAGAAGAATTTTTCTGAAAGGAGGGGACACAGATCTACCCATAGCGGTGTCTGATTATTCCTGTGTTTCTAGCTCTCAGCAAGTAAGTGTTCTAGAAAGGGAGAAAAGTAAGAGGAAAAGACACATACACACACACACACACACACACACACACAGAGTTTGGAAGAAGGGTGGGGACAGGTGTGTGAAGAAGTACAGAAACTATCCCCTCAGAAAATCCTGTGACTTTGAAAAGGTGAACGCTAGTATTCCCCAAATCTAGAGAAACAGGAGAAATCGGTAATAAACAGCATCAAGAAAGCCAGTGGACAAGTGGTGGGTAAAAAAAAGGCAGGCCTCGTATGAAAAGTGTTTAAAGACTAAATCATGAGTAGGAGAAGAGAGAAGAGATGCTAAGAAAAGAAAGAAGTTTCCAGTAACACTTACTACAAGGATCACTTAAATTGCTAGCAGAGAAATAGACAAATTCGAATGCTACTGTTTTGATTACCAGAAAAGAAAGCAGAAGAAATGGGTAGCAAGAAATAGAAAGGAAATAAGTGAATGAGCATTTGATTCAAAATAACCAAATTTTCTATGAGCACAAAAATGGAAATGTATCTGCACAAACATGCACAATTACATGCATGTATAATCACAGCCCAAGTGCATTGTGATACACATAGGCTCACTGTATTTAATTGAAAATAATATCGAGAAATAGTCTTAAATCACTTTGCCTAACTATCCATAAAGAACTCAAATATTTTAAGATGTGATGAACCAGATGGAAAAAAACAAAACACCAGCTTCACCTCTGGCTTTAACTCTATCAGAGAAGATAAATCACTTGGCATCTAACAATCACTACGTGAATAGAAGTTATTTTATAAACATAGCACCAAATAAATGTCTTGATGTCTAAATTTTCCTTCTAAAAGTATTCAGGTTGTTAAAAAATTGTTAGGAAAACGTTCCTACACGAACGTATAATTTATACACTCTGCAAAGGGCATGGGAGCACCGTAGATGTTAGCAATAGGGACGCATCTCTGTCTCAGCCAGTGTGTAACATGTGGCCCGACCTCTTTGTAAACAATATAATTTGTAATGAAATCCTGGAGTCCACTTAGAAAAGATAATTCGTACTCAGCAGTAGCACATGTATAAAATATTTGAAAGTTTTCAGCCTCAAAATAGACTCCTCCACTTACCCCAGTGCTGGGACATCGGACTCTTGATAGAATGTGGCGTGTGTGTAGAATATTCTACGTTAAATGGGAGCCAAAAGTCAAGGGAGGTGAGGAGCGGGGACAAGACAGTGAGCGGGCTTAGATATTCCCCGCCGCTTGGTATGAAAGTTCTGTCTATTCACCTGCTTCGTCCACACCAACCTGCGTGGACTGGCATTTGCACCTGTAAGCCGGGATCGTCCGAGCAGCGGGTAGCTGGAACTGTCTGCTCATCTTCTCTTGTCAGGGATGAATCAATCATCTCGAAAGATGTCAGCATCTGCCCAAACCATTTTATATTAGGATAAATGGCAGATGGTGGTGTTTTTATATTTAATCAGTTCCACCAAATGCAGTTTCATCTCTTATAAAACGAAACCATCTGCAGCTTGTAGGTGCACAGATCTCACTAAATAACGCTATTGAACCTTTTCTGTGAAAGGTAAAGCCGTACGTGCTAACACTGGTTGACACGAAGCACAATGAGCCCAAAAATCCTTTAAAATAAAGCCTCGTGTTTTTAATAAATACTTGCATTTAATAACGCTAAATATTTATGGCTGGCATGCCCTTCACGTGAGGTTTGCAACAGAGGTCTTTGTTTTCCCACCTCCTGTAGCTTCCAACGGCGTCTGGAAGCCTCTTGTTTTAAACTGCCTGAAAATCCTCCCACGACAAAAACAGCCCCTCTCTTTGCCTCTGAATCGCCTCTACAAGGGTTTTATCTTTACTTTGACATGAGTTCTTTCAGAGGAGGTGAGCTCGGGCTGCCAGTGGAGTCAACGTGATGCACACACGCACGTGCAGACGTTCACACACTCACACCCGGCCACACTCACACACAGACCCACTCACGCCCACCACACCGGAAACATTAACACTTGCATTTCTGTGTCACCACCGGGGTGGGGTCTGACCAGATGTAAAAACTGGAATGTTTATTTCAAAATGCTGACAGATGGGACCCCTACTTTTTTGGCCGCAGAAAAGCAATGAGCAATCTTACCACCAACAGTAGTTTTCACACGTCATTCCTTTCTAGAGTTGGAAGCACGGGTCAGCAGAAGAGGGGGCCAGACAGCGAGCTCTGTTCCATGGTAAGTGGGTCATGGCTGGGGCACCGTGTCCCTGGGTGTGACGAGACTGTACGTGCAGATGGCTACGGACCCTTTGGTCCCACCAGGAATGTTGGAGAGTATGTGACACTATTTTAATCTTTGACCAGCTCCAACCTGGCAAAGTCCAAATTCCTCAGCTCAGCACCCGCAGCTCTTCCAGGCTGGCCCCAGCCTGCTTCAGGGTCCCCTCTGATCCATGCCCCCCCTTCTTCAAGGAGCACTGCAAAGACACCCTCAGCATCCTCCAGGCTCACCTCCTTCCTGGGTCCCCTCTTCTCTCTGTTCCTTGCAACTGAAGGTCATGACTACTTATTACCACTCGGCCACCTCTTCATCCCACATTCTGTTCTACTTTTTCTTTGTATCTACCTAGTTCAATTTCTTATGTTAGCTTAGTGAAGAGCCAGGAGGTCAATAAATGTCTGCTGAATAAATGAATGAACGGGCAAATGAGTGAATTGCAGGCATTTGCTATATTGAAACATTGTATCTGAAGGCAGTGGGAAATGACAGGGTTTATTCTTTTTCCTCCAAAGCAACAGAAGAAAAACAAAGTGAATAGAAAGAGAAGGATGAAAGAAACACAAAAGGAGGGTGATGTTGTGGTGAGTAAAGCAGGATATAGTGGCTAGAAATCAAATAAAATTAAGACCTCTGTGATAGAAGCAGAATGCAGTGTTATTTCAAAATTTTTTTAAGGATGTAGTTGTAATGAAGAAGCTTCCCTTGACTTATAACCAACTTGGACAGCCGGTAGGTGTCTCAAATGCAACATGGTCAAAATACTCTCTTCAGTAGCCCCACCACCTGTCCCCTTCCCTGTAAGCCAGCCACCATGGACCCAGGGCTTCTCCTTGCCTTTGCTCTCTCAGGAGATGGGCCACCACCACCCCCTCCCATCAACTAGTGGCTTAGCTAGAAACTTAGAAGCAGCGGATCCAATGAGTGGGAGTTCCAGAACATTGCTGTCCAGCCGCCATCTCCCCGCATGGCTCCACTGACCTGCTTCTAAAGGCCATTGGCCATCGGGGGCGAACCAAAGCGACTGCCACACTTCCTTCTGGTCTCCCCATTTCCTCTCACCTCATTCACACTATGCTCCACCCAGCACCCAACATAATCTTTACAAAGCCTATGTGGGATCTTGTCACCCCCGGCTTAGAGCCTTCTAGCGATTTCCTGACATATTCAAAATAAAATCCAAATCAATGGACCCACCAGCCCCTGCATAATACAGCTCTTCCTGGTCATCCTATTTGTCTTTGTTTCGTCTGGCAGTGCCAGCCACCCTGGCCTGTCCCTAGCTCAGACCAACCTCATTCCAACCCCGGACTTGTGTCTCTCCCTCCAGTGCAGATGCTCTCCTGCTGTCCTCACGTGGCTGCGTCTCCTCCTCATTCATGTCTGAGCTCCAGAGCCATTTCCTCCTCAAACGACATTTCCTCCCTCACATTTGACATTTTCTTCATACTACTTATCACTTCCTGAAATGACCTTATCTGTTTGGTCATGCATCTTTCCCCACTAGAAGCAGACAGGTTTTTCCCCCCTCTTATCCTTGCTAGGTCTCCAATGCTTAGAATTGCGGTAGGCCTTCTAAATACCATCAACAGAGTGATAGGGCCTTCCAACATAACCAATATGGCAGCTCTCTGTAGATGAATGGCTTAAATAAAAGTGTATTAAGTCATTTGGGAAGTTCCTACTTCTGATTCCCCGGCAGATATATTTTTATCAGTCTCATCATCGCCTGTGCATTAAAAATGGTATCTACTTCAAGACTGTAAGCTAGTTCACCTGATATTTGCCTAACTAGTGTCTCTTTTTTCTATTTTCTAGAGGTCATTGGCCTTTAAATTTTGTCCACTCATTAGACAAACAATTGCTAAGGAACTGTGCTATACGAGGCACCATGCAATCTGGGTGTGGACAGACTGAGCCCTCAGAGGGCTGAGTGTGGTGGGGAAGACAGGTTCACCTGGGGAGAAATCAGAAATCCTGCCCAGAAGTGGCATTTGAAGAATATTAAGGGCATCAGGGCATTTGAGAAAGGGGACATGGCATGTGGCTGTATGTGGAAATGTGAAATCGTAGAAGCAATAGGTCAACCGACCTGGAACCGAACAATCATGGACGTGCGTAACCAAATCCTAGTTTCTAAAACAGGTGTCCCCTCAAGTCCACCCAGAAGAATTCTACGTTTGGACTCAATCAGACCGGTCAGAAGGCCTCAACATCACAACTTGTGTTTCCTATCAATAGAACCTTCCACGTGCAATCTGTTTCTGTAGTTCAGAAAATAATGCCTTATGCCATTCATAGGTATTTATATAGAAATTCAGACATGAAATCTCTTTTAGAATACAGTACTTGAAAAGATGAGTATGGGGTGCCTGGTGGCTCAGTCCTTTAGGCATCTGACTCTCGACTTTGGCCCAGGTCATGATCTCATGAGTTCCAAGTCCATGTTGGGCATGTTGGGTTCTATGCTGACAGTGTGGAGCCTACTTGGGATTCTCTCTCTCCCTCTTTCCCTCTCTCTCTCTGCCCCTCTGCTGCTGTGTACTCTCTCTCTCTCTCTCAATAAATAAATAATCTTTAAAAAAAGGAAATATGAGTATGATAATGCCTATCTTGAGGGGGAAACCTTTATTGCCCTGAGAAACTGATATGCTCTCCAAGGTCACAGAACATCTCTTTGTCTTGATGCTGAGAACCTCAGAACCCAATGTGATCTCCAATCATGATCACTCTTATTACTTTATGTCTCAGGGTTCCACCCATCTACTCACTTCTTTGATGCCTTAAATTTCTATTTCTCCCTCTTTGTTAAATGGATTGAGTTGTTGCTGTTACTGTGTTGGTTCACTGGTTGGTTGGTTGCTTAGTCATTTGAGTGTGCACATATATTTGTGTGTGTGTGTGTGTGTGTGTGTGTGTGTGTGTGTGTGTGTGTTTGGGGCAAATAGCTTCAGATTCTTTTGAAAAAAGTTATATAATAAAATTTGGTATTTTAAATTTGTTCTCTTTTGCTTTGGGTACATTTTAACACAGGGGTAGAGAGGAGTTAAATTTGCTGTTCTTTTAAATTTTTTAAGTTTATTTATTTTTTGAGAGAGAGAGAGAGAGAGAGAGAGAGAGAGCGCTGGGGAGGGGCAGAGAGAGAGGGAGACACAGAATCCAAAGCAGGCTTCAGGCTCTGAGCTGTCAGCACAAAGCCCGACGCAGGGCTCAAACTCATAGATCACGAGATCATGACCTTAGCCAAAGTCAGATGCTTAACCAACCGAGCCACCCAGTCACCCCTGCTCTATTTTGATGCAGTCAGTGAAAGAGCCCCCCTTCACACAGTGGGAGTCTGTTCTGACTGCCGGGCAGGTGCCCCAGGATTTTCAGGGTGATCTGTTGCACTCACCAACGAAAAGAGAAGCCAGTCAGCGATTAAACAAATCTTTAACAGAAGAAATACTGAACAGGCAGATAGGACTCCTTCTTCCTCAGAAAACAATTTTGTTTACACTAAAGAGGGAAGAAAGCAAGGAAAAAAGAAAGTTTTTCTTGGGAGAAATTAGTAAATATTTAACTGGTGAAACAGACAAATGTATTTTGGCCGATTTCGGAATTCACGAGGATCATTCCCTCTCTTTGGCAGGCATCGATTGCTATTGTCTGCCCAGCATCCCTGCTCCCTACCTTCTTGAGACAAAAAAATCAGTCACCAAATCCCATCCTCTTGGCCACAGGCACATGAGTAAATCTGTGACCCAGGACAGACCATCTAGAAACTTCTCTGGAGTTTTAGGTGTGGATACTTAGACAGGACAGCCTTCTTTTCTCTAGAGTCCTAAGCTGGGGCTGATAAGCCTACAGCCGCCGCATGCCAAGTTCTCACTGCCTAAACGAGGCCAAGATAAAGAAACCTCTGCTCAATTACTGGAGTTTCTGTCACTTGCGACTGAAAGAATCCCAACTGGCACAGTGTCATGTTATGGGGGGAGGGGGAAGGGAGAGAAGCCCAGACAAGTGACACAGTGCTCATGGTCGTTGCAAGGAGACCCCAGGACTCCCAGCGCCCACTCAGGGCCATCCCGCTGGGCCTGTCCTGGTCGTCTGTGTGGGCTTGCAGGGAGCCCAGGCCGCATCGGGAGTTCCCCCACCTGGGAAAATGAAGGACTGAATCTTCAATGCATCCTCTCGGTCCCCTCCATTCCTTCTTCCCCTTCGGCCCTGTAGTCACAGTGACGGAAAAGACTGCAACCCCTACCAGAAATCTCTTAAATATCACCAGGACCAAGAATCCAGCCATTATTCTGAGCCCTGCTTCTGGTTTGTACTAACACGTTTCTATTCCTTTAATAAAGAACTTAAGGGATAAGATTCTACATTTATTTAAACAGTGCTTTCCAGGGGTGCCTGGGTGGCTCAGAGGGTTAAGCGTCCAACTCTTTGTTTCGGCTCAGGTCTGGATCTTATGGTTCATGAGTTTGAGCCCCACATGGGGCTCTGTGCTGACAGTGCGGAGCCTGCCTGGGATTCTCTCTTTCTCTCTCTCTCTCTCTGCCTGTCTCTCAAAAATAAATAAATGAATGAATAAATAAATAAACAAACAGTGCTTCATGCTTGTCTGGGTCCTTCTTTTGCTGAAAACTCCCACCTGCTTTGCAAACATCTCAGCCAGGTCTGGCTACTCCTCTCATGGGAAAGGTGAAAACGGAGGCCCAAGCAGCAGAGGTATTTCTCCAGGTCCCAGAGCTGGAGAGGGAAGTGGCTGTCTTGATTCACACTTTGGTGAACAGGACTTTGCAGTCACCTCCTCCTGGCTTAAGCACCAAATAACTACTGTGACAAGGAATAAGGTACTTCCTGTCCCAAATCTGTTTCCTTCACCCGTAAAGTGGAGATAATGGCAATGCCTATTTCACCACGATGGTGAGGACTCGGTGAAATCATGTATCCACAGCACCTAACGCGGGTCTGGGTGCACGGCAGGTCCTTGGTTACTATTCATTTCCTCCTCCTTCCTGTCTCAGCTGATTAGGAAAAGGATGCTTCACATGACACACTAGCCTTCACATGACACACTGCTCACAAGTAAGTTACATAGAATTATCATATCTTCTCATACATAAATATACATAAGATGGATGGTGTAATGCCATTGGCATAATGAATATTCTAATTATGGTTCTAACATTAAAGCTGGCACCAAACATTAATCCCTAGGGAGTACCAATTGCCAAAGATGTAATTACCAACCTGTGATGGGATGTACTGCAGGGATTGAACTTGTGAAATCAAGGAGCCATCACACTTCTCCAAACACAGGAGATCTGTTAGAGCTGAGCACGCGTGCGCTCGCGCGCACACACACACTGCCCCTCTCCTACTGTGCAGCTCTGGTCTCGTTTCCTGGTAGATGGGAGGAGTGCTATGCATTTAACCAGCACCACTGCCTGGGGCTTCTACCCGGCCAGATGCTGGTGAGGACATTTCCCCACGTTCCTCTAACAACGGTCCCGGGAGAGCTCTCAGTAGTGGATTCCCACTTCGTGAGTGGGGATCCGAGGTGAAGAGAAGTAAAGTAGCAGTCCCTGGACCCAACACAAGAGCTAACACATCTGAGTGTTTTTTATGGGCTCTGATTCCTGAGCCACTTGCAGGGGTTATAATCATTGCTCTTGTCCTGTTGCAGACGGCATACTAATATTTAGCAAAAGTCCTACAGCAAAACAGTGATGGAGCCAGGGCTAGAGCCCAGGTCATTGCTCCCAGAGGGCAGATTGCAATGCTGAGATCCTCCCACCGTGTCTGGGATCCACTCAGATCCACACCAAGAAGCTGAGATTTAAACCCAGCTCCATCGGATGCCAGCCTAGACCTTACACGTAGTATTTCTGGAGTTCAGCAATCAACTTGACCTAATTCCTTAGGGTTTTCTCAAAAAGAAAATAAATACAGGATTACCTGACTGCAAAATGGAAGCCCTTGAATGCCTCTGTTACGGCAGAGTAAAATCTGCTCCCTGGCACGGAGGTCTGTCCCCAGCACTGCCAGCATCCAGAGTTTGGTCAATAACTCAGATGGGAACAAAGGTCACAGCTTATGTTTGTGGAAGGCATGAAGACAGGCAGAGAAATGCACAAATGACCAGGAAGTTGGACTGAACAGAGACTGGCATTAACCCTGAACTCCAGCTCTGCCCGGGCTGGGGGACCTGTGCCGCCCTGCTCAAGTCGGTAAGATAAAATCGAGGTGCAAAACGTAAGAGAGCCAAAGGCAGAGCTCTGCAGGTAGGTTAAAGGAGAGTCGGGACAAGAGAGTCTCCTGCCCCAGGGTGCCTCCCCGGGGACAGTCAGAGAGATGGGCTCACTGCAAATGCAGCTGTTAGGAACACAGATTCCCCTGCCTATTCCAGAAGCGGCAGATGTCAGACAGCGCTGAACCTGAGAGCTCTGGAAGGAGGAAATCCGGAAGATGCAAACACCAGGGTCATCCTAGTGACCCTCTGCCAGAAACCCAGTCTCTTTCTTCACAAAGGACCTGGTGCCAGGGAGCAGGTGAGAGCCAAGACTGCAGAGGGAGGGAGGCGCCAGCTCCCGGGGGCTGTATGGGCTATAGGGACCTTCTTCTAGGATAAGAAGAGGCCAGCAAAAGAAGTGAATGGATGGGGCTTCCATGGGATCACGCTGGCCCAGGCTTGGAAAATGAATGGGAGGTAAGCGGAATCGAAGGCAGACAGACAAATTAGGCGATTTGGATGCGAAATCCAAACAAGAGGCAATCCAAGAGGCCTGAAGGATGTGCAACTGATGTAGTGGCTGATCAGAACAGCCTTCAGGGAAGACAGACATAAGGGCAGCTCCCACATACCAACTTAGAAAGCTAACTAATAATACAAATCTTTGAAAGATCAATCGGAAAGCTGATGCACAATTATAGGAGTTGCCTTGTGAGACTTCATCTGCCATGCCGTGGATCACAATATCCCTACAGAGTATTTGTGCTTTGATTCAACATCTCTCTGCTAGTTTGTGTATTTAACCTCGTATATCCGTTCGGAACCCTCACATAAGAAGAGAGTGGAGGTGGGAGGTGGGGAGGAGGGTGTGTCTCTGTGACTAACACCCAGACTGGGAATAGGGGGCAGCTGAGCGAGCTCACACGGAGCAGGACCCGGCTGCCTGACAAGGGGATGGGGGTGGGGATGACCACCATCACAACAGGGTGTGGCCATTTGCAGAGTGCAGTTTACCTCCTGAGGCTCCGAGGTTCAGAATCAGACGTTAATGGTAATAGTCAGGTGGTAAAGGTGACCCACTGTGCTCCAGGGATGACGGAACCCATTGATGATGAGAGGCCTGGGAGCCACTCAGAGCAACACGCATCCTTCAGTCCTGCATTGTGCCACCTTCCCAGCATCTAAGCTCCTGTGGGCTCAGAGCCTGGGATTCTGACCTTTGGAAGCCCATGCCCATCTGAACCATCTCAGTAGGGACACCGCCCACACCTTGTCTTCCTTTCAGAGTTTAAAACAAGACCAGCCTCTCGACATCCCCTCTTGTCCACTGCACTGTGCCTCAGCCCACTGTCCACAGCTCGGCCATCCAGGGACTGGTAAGGTCCAGAAGCTTAAGCCTTCAGGGAATACTGCAACTGCTCCAGAAAGAAAGCGGGTGCATCTCCGTCAGCAGGCGGCCATGGCCCATGCTGGGTGGTGTCTATGTCCCGCTGTCAGAGAGTAAACCCAGGGAACATGTGAACCAGTGCATCTGTGAGCCATGTCTGGGCCCCCTTTGGGGCTACAAGAAGGTTTTACAGCCACAGAAGCCAAAAGCACATTTCACTCTATACTATGTCCCTGGCTTTCCCCAAATCCATAATCCATCCTGCCATTGATTCGCTCACTCACTCATTTACTCGTGTATTCATCATACATTCAATGTGCATTATTGGCAGGTGCAATTACGGACCCCAGCCCAGCAACAGGAGGGAGCTGGCCATTCAGGCTTCGACACAGCACCTTGCATTCCCAAGGGGCTTGGTGCAGAGCTACATGCAATCAGGGCCAACTGGAATTAAGCCAGGACATTTACTGGAGCCATCTGGAAAGAGGGCCCCACTTTCTGCCAAACCCACAAGGATGTAAGGCGGGAGCTGCTCATGGACTGTGCAGCTGATGGCCTGAGGCAATGGCCCCAAGGAGACTGGAGCCAGACCGTGCAGAGAGCAAATGGGTCCCAATGAAGTTTCACTGCACCTGGAAGAATCCTGACCAACTGATCACCTTCAAGGCTCAGTTCATGGCCCACCTCTTCCACGAAACCTTCAAAGGGCATAGAGAATACACCTGCCTCACACTTTGGTGGCTTGGAAGACATGCTACTTTTGGGTGTTTTTTTAATGTCTTCTTGAATATAACCTGAGCTCCTCAACCAAGCAGTGTCTAATTTTATATCCACCTGTGACTCCCACAGAGCCTGGCCTCGTGCTGAGTCATAAATGCTTAATATGACCTTCTGTGTATTTACGGTCTAGCGTGAGTTTGAATGTTTCACCCTCTTTCAATAGAATTTTTCCAAAGGAAATAGCCACCCCCCTGCCTTTTAAAGTCTCTGTTCCTCAAAACTGCCCTATTCCTTCAGTTAGTACATGTTTCCTTGAGCACGTGCTGTGTGCTGGGCATTGGTGCTGGGTGCAGGTGACACGGGCATCAATATGACCGGGCTCCTTGCTGGTTGGAGAGGGGAACAGACAAGGAAACATATGCACCCTTGATGTGAGAAAGACCAGGATAGAGGATGAGGGTGCCGGCTGCAGCCCCAAGGAGAAAATACCAATTCTGCAACTATGTGTGGTTCATCAGTCACGTGGCCTCCCACACAGTTTGGAGGATGAAGATAGGAGTGTGGACAGGTGAATATATAACGATTTGCTCGTATAAAGAAACATATATTGAAATCCAGCTGTCATGGCCTCTAAGGAAACACTGTAACATGAAGTCTAAAAATACAAGAAAAAATAAGCACTCATGTTACATCATAAATAAACAGGCTTGACTAATGTGCATAGAATTGGCACCTTCTTCCCAAGGCCGCAAACCTATGGCTCCCTTCACATTTTAATTTGAAAATTTACAAAAGCAGGAAAAAAAAGGTAGCATTGTATTTCAAAAGAATACTGCCCTATGGTCCCAGAAATTAATCATCTCAGGCCCTGAGGTCAAAGCAATCTTAATACGCTCTCTTCCCCACCCCTGCCCGCCACAAAATCCTATAGCAAAGTCATTTAATACATACTAATGAAAATGCTATAGATGCTAAGCAATACGCACGATGGTAATGATACAACAGTATTTGTTCCCAGAAAGTCTGGTGGCAAATCAAATCTGGAAACATTTCTTTTCTTTTTAATTTTTTTAAATGTCTTTATTTTATTTTGAGAGAGAGAGAGAGACAGAGCGAGCAGGGGAGGGGCAGAGAGAGAGGGAGACACAGAACCGGAAGCAGGCTCCAGGCTCTGAGCTGTCTGCACAGAGCCCGACGCAGGGCTCAAACCCACAGGCTGTGAGCTCATGACCTGAGCTGAAGTCAGATGCTTAACTGACTGAACCACCCAGGCGCGCCGCCGAATCTGGAAACATTTCTTGATCACTTGCTCAGCACTGTGACCAAATTTATCATTTATATCAGATGCTACACTGCCAGCGGTAGTTTCATAATCAGGTTACTATACATTATTTTACTGCGTATATTACAATATTTGCCTACCTAATTCCCACAGCCCCAGCTGTGGGGAAGGACCAGGCTGAACTTCCAGGGGCCCCCGTCCACTCTCAAGCCAGATGGTGAGGGTTAGGCTGATACAGTGCTCAGGCCGAGGCCGTCGGAGCAGCCTGTCATTCTGGCACGACAGCCAGGTCAAGGGAGAATGTGACCCAGTAGAGGCCAGTTAGAACCAGAGCATCAGTCCCCAGATACTGGGGGAAAGAAAACAGGAGACCTATGTCTTCTTTCCACTGGTTTATCTGACCCGGGGAGACATAAGTCTGAATGTGCCTGGATCCACCGTGTGGAGAAAATGGACCTGAACATGGAACCACTTGCCCGGGTGAGGTCAAGGCTCCCTGATTCCATTTAGCTCCGTCTCCAGTTCTGCTCACTTGACCCAGCTAGTCCCACCCTAAACTTGTCGATGGCATGAATCCATAAATTCCCTTCTTTGGCTTAAGCTATCGAAGAGAATTTCTGTCTTGTGATCAAAGCACCTAAATTAACAATGTGTTGGATCCGCTCCGCTCTGGGGTAATCGATTAGGCAAGAGCCAGCTATGTTTTTCTGAGTCCACTGGACCCAGCACGATGCCCAGCTAACACTCACTGAGGGAATGAACTGCTCAGATCCTGACGTTGCGAGGAAATTCACACACCATTCATCAAGCAGCATCCACGTGTCTGCAAGGTGTTCCAGCAAAGTGGGGACTGAACCCCCCGAGTCCTGGTTGCAGGTGGTCCTCAGCTCTGTGAGCTCCCACAAGCATGAGCAGGCTCCGGGAAACTGAGAAGTTCAAATAAAACTCATAGGAGAATGATTAAAGCAGATGGTAATTTACTAATAACCATAAGAGCTGCCAGTTACTGAAGAGTTACCATGAGACAGAAACTAAGCTACACATTCACGCATCTCATCTCCGTTGCCATTTAATGCTCAGGAAAGAAAATAAATCCCTCACCCATCTTCTCTTGTGGGGAGGGTCATGACAGCCAAGGGTGGTTTTCTAAACAGATACCATCTGCTTATGCAGCTGAAGCTCCGGAGCCTTTGCTTGCATGGGTCCCTTCCAAGGCCCTGCGTGTCCTGTTCCTGGATGTCTAGAAGCCCACTCCACAAGCACGCAGCTCATCCAGCCTGGGGGTTCCTCCCCCTCTGCCCCAGTGGCAGGCCTGAGCATGGAAAGCATCTGTGGCCACTCCGACCGCTGAAACAAGCCAGCCCTGACTGGGCACCCTGTGTCTGATCAAGAAAGTTCTGAATGGCAGCTGTCGGTCCTGTTGGCTCGGTTTCTTGCTTGAGGGCATCACAGCCCTACAGAGGCAGCCCCGGGTGCCAGCCCATAGTCTCGCAGCTGAAAGAGACTTCCCTAGAGTGCCCATAATCCGGAACGAGTCCCCATCGGCCACGCCAGGAAAAAGACTAAATTCTCTTTCTACTCACTCAAAAGGAAATAATATTCTGAAATTACTGTCCTACAAAGAAACATTCAAAAACTACAGAGGCAAACACTGTAGGGAAAAAAGGTACTGAGGGGCTGTGTCAGGCAGTTCACTAATCCTGGTGTGCTAGATTTCTGGATTTTTGTTATGGTTGTGATCCTGGTCAGTGTTTTCGATTTATAATTTACTGGGATTTTTCTCCATCCTGAATACATTTTACTTTCCATTCTTAATGTTATATTCATCATTTTATATTCTTGTTTTTTAAGAGCGTACCAAAAACCATATAAGCTTTAAACCCCACAAAACCTGGATCCACTCCTGGCTTTGAGAAATTCTGGCCAGTCAAAAATAAGTCCTCATTGCCTACTAGCGTGCCTATAAGTGCATTCCTTATTTATCAATAGAGAAGCATCCCTTATTTTTAAGCCCTAGAAAGAGAAATTACGCGTGACTGTTTTGGATAACTCTTATCAGGGTTTAAGCCTAAAGAGATTCACAAAGACATGAAATACTGGTTTCATAACGGGAATATTTCCCTGGGTTGCAAGAGAGAGAGACACTTATGAGTTGGGTTGTGTCCACCCCCCAAATTCTTTTAATCCCAAGCCCTAGCACTTTAGAAGGCAACTATCTTTGGAAACAAAATCTTTAAAGATGTGATTAAATGAAAATAAGACCCACAGGCTGGTCCCTAATCCAATATGACGGCGTCCTCGTGAGGAGAGAGATACCAGGGCACGTTTGCACAAAGAGGTGACCATGTGAAGAAGTAACAAGAGGGGGTGGCCATTTGCAAGCCAAGGAGAGAGACCTCCAAGGAAGCCAACTCTGCTGGCACCTTAACCAGTGAAAATATAAATGTCTGTTGACTAAGCCGCCAAGTCTGTGGTGTAGTATAATGCCAGCCTGAGCAAACTAAGACACCACGATGGTTCAGAGGGGAAGGAGAATCACCTGAAGGAAAGTTTAGTCCATTCCAAGTTTTCTAGAGGACCAGTCCTGAGGCTGCACTGCCCTCCCGCCTTGGCCCACTTCTGGAATGCTGATGGCAGACCTGGTCTCCGAGGAACCAAACCCCGGGGGGGGGGGGCGCTTCTGAGTCCTCCCATCCCCACCCACCTGCTCCCCAAGCCCTTGGCTTGTCCTCCCTGATCCTCCAGAGAACTCCTTCCCAGCCTGATGTCATATGTCCTTCTCACACCCACAGCTAAGGCCCCAACTGAAGCCCCCTAATATTCCACTAATCCTCTCCAGATAACCCTATGCCAGCTCCCAGCATCTCCCCTGCAAATTTCCAAATCTGGTTTTCTGCCTGTAAACCCCTCCTCAGTCTGCACAGGAATGCTCTCTGTCCCTTCTTTCAAGTCCCCTCCCTCAATGACCCCAGGGGCCATCCTCAGCCAGCAAGTGCAGACTTTGCCAGCCACCCTGTCCCTCATCTGTGTTTAGTTCCCAGCCACCGATCACCACGTAAAATTTGAGTCCCCCACCACCCCACGTTAAAACGTAATCCCCAAACCAGAAACTGATGCAAAAAAAAAAAAAAAAAAAAAAAAAAAGCCAAGCCTGCAGAAACGTTCCAGAGAAGTTGGTATAACTAAAATATTTAATTAATAAATGAAATGTCTCCAGTAAGGAGAATTGGTTAAATTCTTGACATGTATTTATTTTAATAGTGATCTACGCATGCATGTCACACAGTGGCCTGCACACGCCTGATTGTCCTTTGGGAAAGGGCCAGGCTTGGAATCCATTCAGATGTTATTTTGCTGGGCAATAACCCCCCATCAGAGGATCCTCCCAGCAGATCCCCCTGTTGGAAAAGCTCCTCATGAAAGCATACAGGTGAGTGGGGCCATTTGCTCACATGGATGGCAGTTGGCCAAGACTGTGATTTGAAGGAAGACACTGTGCCCGGAATATCTCCCCACCGTTGACAGCTCAGCACTCTGGCCGGGAATAAATTCTTGTCATGCAAGCGACAGGTGTCTAGTCCCCCCAGTTACCCGACAGGAGGGCTCAGCCATCTGGCTGCGCTTCCTGCCTAGACTTCAGAGTCCCTGGAGCTGGAACGCAGGAGGCGACAGGGGCAGTCACTGCAGGGACAGGAGGGTCTCTCTTGTGGCCTCTCTTCTTTCCTTCTTTTCCTCCCTCACCTGTACCCCAAGCCTGGGCAGCACAAGAGCCTCTCTGTCCTCCACATTATAAGCATATCAGTAAGGAGTCATCATAGGATGATGGGCTGGTCCCTTAGGACCATGAGAACATATGAAAACCGAGATGGAAAGGGGGCTATTTTCCAAGTCTTCTCACCATCCTGTCTGTTAGGGGCCACCCATGTATAAGAGGCAAGACTGACCACCCTCTTTTTATGCCTATGTTCTCCCCTAAGCCAGCTCCTTCCTGGCTCAGGTAACTACTGCGCTGTCCTGTACTTGACAAATCTAGCTGCCACTGCCTTGCACAAGGGTGGCTTACAATAAAGCTACAAAAACCCTTAACAATTTAAAAGACAATTTTTTAATGTTTATTTATTTTAGAGAGACAGAGCACGAGCAGGGAAGAGGCAGAGACAGAGAGGGAGACACAGAATCCGAAGCAGGCTCCAGGCTCTGAGCTGTCAGCACAGAGCCCGACACAGGGCTTGAACCCACGAACTGTGAGATCATGACCTGAGCTAATGTCAGACACTTAATGGACTGAGCCACCCAGGCGCCTCAAAGATACTTCTTAAAAATAGGTAATGGAGAGTCTCCAAATATCCGCATTCATAGCTATACTATAGTTTTAAAATATAAGAAAGGAATAGTTATTTGTCAAGGAAGAAGTCTGCTAAGAGAACATAATGTTGAAGAACTGCAAGTGCTCCCCAAGGATTTGTGAATCAGTAACATATGACCTCTCTTTTTTTCTCTTTTTTAAAGAAATTCAACAATTATGTTGTTGCTAAATGCAGACTATTCAGTGTACTGTCTGGTCACTGAAATTCAATTCAGAGCCCCTAAGACTCACCTCTTCCCCTTCGGAAGGTCTATTACATTTCAACATCCGTAATGAGCAGAAGCGTAAATGTAAAAGAAAAAAAAATTGTTGAGGCTGCAATTACGTGAAGCTCATCATTCACACTCTCCAAATAAGCAAATTATAGAAACCATCTTTCATCCAAACATCCAAATTAATGCAATAAGCCAAAATCAAACATGACGTGGAAAAATCAGATACACGGATGTTAGGTAGACAAACTGAACAAACTTTAACTTACGAAGAACAAAGGAGTAAAATGATACTGATAAAAGGTTGCATACCTTCTCTGTTAAACATAGTTGAGGTCCTCCCAGTCAGTTCTTTACAAAAGGCCACAGATTCACTTTTGCACTTTTGTATATGATGCCGTTCATATTGACCCAGTAAAAATGTGTTTGATACTTAATATATCTCTATAGTTTATAGAATTAGATTACACTGTTGTACTTTCTAATCATGCTATTTTTAATTTTGATGTAATAATCCTGTCAATCTACCCAAAGATCCTACCTTCATTAACTACACATAAAGAATTTTCCTGAAAATTTTTATCATTAAGAATATGACATATTTAGCACCACCTGATGGTAAAAAAGAGAGATGAAAATAGGCCTTAATATTTGAATCATGCAAAGTGAAGTTATTACATTTCATATGAGTGTGTATATTTTGCAACATTAAACATTTTGAGGATTTTAGCATGTGACATCAGTTTTGTTAGACATTAAAAATTTTAGAGAGTTTCATGTAAACTCTACAAAAATTGTGTTTATGCAGAAAATAAAATATAACTGCTTAAGTATAAGAATTCACAAATCACATCAATATTTATTCATATCAAGAACTTTTATTTGATAATCAAGTTAAATTTATAAGCCATATAAAATTCTCTATTTAACAAAACTTCTTGAATTATGAAGAAGTATAAGCCAGGAGAGAGTAATAAAATATTATAGGCATTGTAGCACAAAATCCCTTCCCAAATTTGAACTTCTCTATACTTAAAATGCAAATATGTTGAAAACATGATGGAGACCTCCCATTTCACTACTGACGAGTGGAAAAGGAATTTCAACCTTCTTCAAGGGCAACCTGCAAGTTTTGACAAAACTTTGGTTTGGGTGATCCCAAACCAAAGTATATAAAAAATGGAAAGGAAATGTGGTGACTGATGGTCAAGCAGAAGAGGGGATCCCATGGCTGCAGAAATTTAGACAAGGCTGAGAGGGTAAAAGCCCCAAAGAAGGCATAGTCCAAGGGTCACACGCACCTCTGTTGTTGAGGACACCTAGCAGAGGTGGGCAGTGAGTAGCTCCCATAGTCTGAGTTTGGTACAAGGAAAGTGGGTAATGATGGGCTAGATGGGAAATCAGTAAGACCTGCCATATATTCAGGAAGCAGTCTGTCAGTGAGATAAGAAGTAGAAGAGAATCTTGGCATTATGGGCAGAGTTGTTTCTGAACATTTCAGATGACTTTGAAAGAAAAGTCTGGGGAAAATGCTCTTTAAACACAAGTCCTTGTGTCCTACGAAGAATTCCTGCTAATGCGTCCATGGCCCTGCCCTTTACTGTGTTATTTTGCAGTTAGTTGGATAAGCTCTAAGGACTAAAGAAAATGCTGAAAACCTACTAAAAGACATAACAACCAAGACCAAAAAACAATCAAAATAAAATGAAAATATGCAAAGAATTAACAAGGACTAGAAAGAAATGAAAGATAAGACAAACCAAGAGATCCAACAAATGCTTAATCGGCCTTGCCAAGGTGGAACAGGATTAAACACATATGTTTAAATAGAAATTTTAAGAAAACTTTCCAGGGGAGGCTGAATGGCTCAGATGGTTGAGCATCTGACTTTGGCTCAGGTCATGATCTCAAGGTTCATGGGTCTGAACCCCACATCAGGCTCTGTGCTGACAGCTCAGAGCCTAAAGCCTGCTTTGATTCTCTGGCTCCCTCTCTCTCTCTCTCTCTCTCTGCCCCTCCACCCCACTCAAAAATAAAATAAACATTAAAAAAAAATTTTAAGAAAACTTTCCAGAAATAAAATATTTCAATCTGCAGAATCAAAAGGCTGTTCTCAGGAAGAACTGACAGAGACAATAGACATACTGAAGAAATAAAGGAAAAAGTATACTCTATGAAGAAACACTAGAACAAAAATTCAAACCTTAGATAATACTGAAAGAAATATACACATACCAAAACATCAGGCCACAAAGATAACCTCAAGCAAATCCCAAAAGTAGAAATAATAAGACAAAATGCCTTGATCACAATGAGCAAACTAGGAATTAATAATGAAACCAAAACACAAAAAACTAACAAACAATATCTACCACTTGGAATCTTAAAGACTCTCAATTCATAGTCAAAAAAGAAGTCAAAACTAAAATTGTATTATAACTAGAAAACTGCAATAATTAAAAAGATGCCTAGAAGAATCTATGGGCTACATCTACAGCAGAATTCAGAGAAAAGTGCATAGTCCCATATGTATATTATAACCAGAAAAAAATAAAAATATATGAGTAGATCATCCAATGAAAAATGATAGAAAATAGATAAGAAAATAAAGCCAAGAATAACAGAAGGGAGGAATTAGTAAACATAAAATATAAAACTAATTAGAAAAGTGAAAATGATAGTAATGATAAATCCAAGAATTTAAGTACCTACATACATTCATACATATATACATAAACTATTATCTAGCCTAATTTTAACAAATAAGAAAGCACAAACAGTCAAAGAAATTACAAGGGGAGAAACTTCAAAAATCATAAGACACCACTTTTCTGAACTCTATGTGACTCTAAGAACCTGAGTTGAAGAGATTATTTTCTGTACAATAATAATTGCCAAAACTTATATAAAAAATGAAAATTCAGGGGCACCTGGGTGGCTCAGGTTAAGCGTCAGATTCTGGGTTTCAGCTCAGGTCATGATCTCATGGATCATGAGTTCAAGCCCCACGTCTGGCTCTGTGCTGACAACATGGAGTCTGCTTAGGATTCTCTCTCTCCCTCTCTTTCTCTTAAAATAAACAAGTAAACATTAAAAAATGAAAATTCAAAGTACATCACTTATTCTAGAGGAAACAAGAAAAAATTGTTAAAAGGTTGACACCTCCCCAAAAGCAGTTGAGTTCAGATGATTTGGCAGGAGAATTCTATCAATCCTTTAAGAAACAGGTAACCCCACTGTTCTTTTAAAGCATGCTAGATCAGGGAAAAATAAGGAAAGTTATCAATCCTTTGTTTTAAACTACTATAATATTTAACAACAACAACAAAGATTACATGAAAAAAGAAAATATAATCTATGACTATCAATGCAAAATCTTTAAGAAAATATTAAAAGAACAATATACAACGACCAAGTAACATTAATCTCAAAATGCAAGAATGTTTACAACTTATTGAGTTAATTAATATGAATCATCATTGAGAAATTTCTGGGGAAAGATGTAGGAGTAGGAGGATCCTAAGCTCATCTCCTCCCGTGGATACAGCTAGATAACAGCCACATCAGTGTAAATAACCCAGAAAATGATCCGAAGACTGGCAGAACAGACCCTCCAAAGCTAAACTTAGAGAAGCAGCCACATAAAAGAGGGTAGGAAAAAGGAAAAATAGAAACACAGCTGGGAGCCAAATGGACTCACAGGACAGTCGGTGGGAGAGAGAGACATGGTGGTAAAAAAGAGGGGAGAGGAATAGACCCCCATTCCAAGCACCCCAGACATGGGGACCCACACAGGGAAGACAAATCCCCATAACACTTGGCTTTGAAAACTAAAGGGACCTGGCTTCATGAGTTCTTACAATCAGTGGGGCTCAGCACCTGGAACTTTAAAATTCAGTGGACTTGGCTCTGGGAGAGCTGAGAGCAATAGGAAAATAAGTCCCCACCCTTAAAGAGACAGCATAACAAACAGTCCCTGCAACATGGACAGCTGCAGGAACTAGCACAGCGCCAACACTCTCCATCTAGCTTGCTAACGGCATGCCCCACCTTGGTGAGCTTTTGCCGATCTGCTCTTCCCAACCTGGCCAAGCTAAACAGGAATTTTCTCAGGCTGCTGCAGGCCCCCTCCTGCAGTGGATCAGCATGCACCTTGCTGACACTATCCACCTGCATTCTCCTGAAGACCTGATCCCTCCAATATGTCCTTGGCCAGAGCCCATCCAAAGTGGTGCCACAAGCCTGGCAGTGTGTAAGCAGCCCTGACAGGGGCCAGCACTACTCTAAAGTGATTACTGCCCCAGTGAGAGGGGCAGATAACCACACACACTAGTTCAGCTGCAACTCTCGTGATGGGGTAGGGGCAGATATCAGGTCTTGCAGATATCAGGACCCAACCAGCAGCCACAGCTTCTCAGGGGACAACACAGGGAAAGCACTCTGCAGCTTGGTGATACTGCATCTCTGGCAAACTGGTCTAACAACTCAAGCCCAAAGTGGCCACAGACTGGCCCCCTAACATCATGGGGACCAAACCCTGCCCACAAAAAGAAAAGAGAACCACTGCATTTGACTGGACTAAAGGCAAATGCAACTCGGCCACACCAGTAGGGCACATGCAACACACAAAGGGGACACCCCTGAAGCATCAGGTTCTGGTGAATAGAGAAGATTGCACTACAGGGCCCTATAGGAACTCTTCTTCATAAGGCCACTACTTTCAAGAGCAGGAGACATAGCTGACTTCCTAACACATAGAAACATACACAGAGAGTTAGACAAAATGAGGAGACAGAGTAATATGGCCCAAATGAAAGAGCAGGGCAAAATCACAGCACAACTGCTAAATGAAACTGAGATAAGTAGTATTTCTGATAGAGAATTTAAAGTAATGGCCATAAAGAGATACTCAGTGAACTTGAGAAAAGAGTGGGAGATATCAGTAAAACCCTCAACAGACAGAAAACATAAAAAGGAACCAGAGAGGAAGAAGGCAATAACTGAACCTAAAAATATACTAGAGGGAATAAAGAATAGATGAGAGGAAGCAGAAGAATAAACAAGCGACCTGGAGGACAGAGTAATGGAAAGCAATCTAGCTGAACAGGAGAGGGGGGAAGAAGAATAAAAATTAAAAACAGACTAAAGGAACTTAGTAACATCATCAAGCATAATAACATTCACATTACAGGGATCCCAGGAGGAGAAGAGAGAAAACAAGACAGAAAATATATTTAAAGAAATAATAGCTGAAAGCTTCCCAAATATAAGGAAGGAAACAGAAATCTGGGTCCAAGAGGCACAAAGAGCTTCCAACAAAATAAACCCAAGGAGGTCCACACCAGACACATAGTAATTAAAGCAGCAAAAAGTAGTGATAAAGAGAGAATTTTAAAAGCAGCAAGAGAAAAGAAAATGGTTACATACCAAGGAAACCCCAAAAGACTGTCAGCTGATTTTTCAGCAGAAACTTTGCAGGCCAGAAGGGAATGGCATACAAAGTGCTAAAAGAATAAAACCTGCATCCAAGAATATTCTACCCAGCAAGGCAATCATTCAGAAGAGAAGCAGAGATAAAGTTTCCCAGACAAACAAAAGTTAAAGGAATTTATCATCACTATCCAGCCTTACAAGGGATATTAAAGAGGACTCTGAGTAGAAAGGATAAACCATAAGCAGGAGTAAGAAAAGTAGGAAGCACAAAACAGTAAAATTAAGTCTATCTATAAAAATATGTCAAAGAATTCACAAAACAAAAGAACATAAATTATGACTCATATACTAAAATGTGGGAAGGGATAGGAGTAAAGAATGGGTCCAAAGTTAAGCAACCATCAACTTAATACAGACTGCTATGTGCATTAGATATTATATATAAACCAAATGGTAGCCACAAATCAAAGACCCATAATAGATATCCAAAAAATAAAGAGAAAGGAATCCCAATATATTACTAAACAAAGCCAGAAAACTGTGAGAGAAGAGAACAAGAGAAGAAACGAACAGATAGAACTACAAAAATAACCATACAACACAAAACAAAATGGCAATAAGTACATAACTATCAATAATTACTTTGAATGTAAATGGACTGAACACTTCAATCAAAAGACGTAAAGTGACATTGGGAATGGATAAAAAAGCAAGACCAATATGTATGCTGCCTGCAAGAGACTCACTTCAGACCTAAAGATACATGCAGATTGAAAGTAATGAAATGGGAAAGCATTTATCATGCAAATAATAGTTAAAAGAAAGCTGAGGTAGCAATATTTATATCAGACAAAATAGACTTTAAAACAAAGACAGTAACAAGAGACAAAGAAGGACACTATATAATCATAAAAGTAACAGTCCAACCAGAAGATATAATAATTGTAAATATTTATGCACCCAACGTGAAAGCACCCAAATACATAAATCAGCCAATAATAAACAAAAATAAAATAATTGAACAAATACAATAATAGTAGGGGGGTTTAATACCACACTTACATCATTGGATAGATTCACCCAAACAGAAAATCAATAAAGAAACAGAGGTTTTGAATAACACATTGGACAAGATGGATCTAGCAGATATATTCAGAATATTCCACCCTAAAACAGCAGAATACACATTCCTTTCAAGTGTACATGGAACATTCTCCAGATTAGATCACACTTCAGGCCACAAAACTAGTCTCAAAAAATTCAAAAATATTGAAGTCATTGCATGTGTCTTTTCCCATCACAACTCTGTGAAGATAGAAATAAACCACAAGAAAAAAATCTATGAAGAACAAAAATACATGGAGGTTAAATAATATGCTACTAAACAATGAATGGATCCACCAAGAAATCAAAGAGAAAATTAAAAAAAATACATAGAGACAAATGAAAATGAAAACACAATGGTCCAAAATCTTTGGGATGCAGCAAAATCTATTCTAAGAGGGAAGTTTATAACAATACAGGCCTAGCTTAAGAAGCAAGAAAAATCTTAAATAAACAACCTAACATTACAAGAAAAGGAGCTAGCAAAAGAAGAACAAAGAAAACCCCAAACTAGTAGAAATAGAAACAGAAGAAACAAGAAGAAGAAGAAGAAGAAGAATAAGAAGAAGAGGAAGAAGAAGAAGAAGAAGAAGAAGAAGAAGAAGAAGAAGAAGAAGAAGAAGAAGAAGAAGAAGAAGAGGAAGAAGAAGGAGAAGAAGAAGGAGGAGGAGGAGGAGGAAGAGGAGGAGGAAGAGGAGGAGGAGAAGGAGAAGATGACGACAACAGTGATGATGATGGGAAGAAAAAGAAGGAGGAGGAGGAGAAGGAGGGGAAGGAGGAGGCAAAGGTGAAGAAGAAGAACACATCAATGATATCAGGAGCTGTCTCTCTGAAAAGGTAAAAAAAAATGGTAAACCTTTAGCCAGACTCATAAGAGAGGGTGGGGGGAAAGGAGAGGATTCAAAGAAAATTAGAAATGAAAGAGGAGAAATAACGGCTGAATCGGATAAATACAAAGGATTTAAAGAGAATATTTTGGAAAATTATATGCCAACAAATTGGACAACTTAGAAGAAATGGATAAATTTCTAGAAACATTAAACCTCTCAAAACTGAATCAGGAATAAATAGAAAATTTGAACAGAACAGCAATGAAATGGAATCAGTAATCAAAAACTCCAAACAAACAGAAGTCCAGGACCAGATGGCCTCACAGGAGAATTCTTCCACACATTGTAGAAAAGTTAATACCTATTCTTTTCAAACCATTCCAAAAAATAGAAGAGGAAGGAAAGTTTCCAAATTCATCCCATGAGACCAACATTACCTTGTTACAAAAAACAGATAGACACTGCAAAAAAAAAAAAAAGAGAGAGAGAGAGAGAGAGAGAGAACTACAGGCCAATATCTTTTATTAACATAGATGCAAAAATCCTCAACAAAATGTTAGCAAACCGAATCCAACAATACATTAAAAAAAAATCATTCATTGCAATTAGGTAGGATTTATTCCTGGGATTCAGGTGGGGTTCAGTATTCACAAATCAATCAATGTGATACATTGCATCAACAAGAAAAAGGATAAAAACCATACTATCATTTCAATAGATGTAGGAAAACCACTTGACAAAATACAACATTCATCTATAATAAAAATCCTCAACAAAGTAGGTTTAGAGGGAACATTCCTCAACATAATAGTGTCCATCTATGAAAAATCGACAGCTAACATCATCCTCAATGGGGAAAAACTGAGAGCTTCCCTCCTAAGGTCAGGAACAAGACAAGGATATCCACTCTCACCACTTTTATTCAACATAGTACTAGAAGTCCTAGCCATAGAAATCAGACAAAGAGAGAGAGAGTAAGAGAGAGAGAGAGAGAGAGAGAGAGAGAAAGAAAGAAAGAAAGAAAGAAAGAAAGAAAGAAAAGGCATCAAAATTGGTAAAGAAGAAGTAAAACTTCCATTATTTGCAGATGATATGATACTATACATAGAAAACTCTAAAGACTTCACCAAAAAATTACTAAAACTGATAAGTGAATTCAATAAGGTCACACAATACAAATCAATATACAGAAATCCATTGCATTTCTATGCACTAATAATGAAGAAGCAGAAAGCAAAATTAAGAAAACAGTCCCATTTACAATTGCACCAAAAAGAATTAAATACTTAAGAATAAACTGAACCAAAGAGGTGAAACACTTGTAGTCTGAAAACTATGAAACATCGATGAAAGAAATTGGAACAGAAACAACTGGAAAGATATTCCATGCTCATGGATTGAAAGAACAAATATTATTTAAGTGTCCATACTTCCCAGAGCAATCTACAGATTTAATGCAATCTCTATCAAAACACAAACAGCATTTTTCACAGAACTAGAACAAATAATCCTAAAATGTGCGTGGAACCACAAAAGACCCTGAATAGCCAAAACAATCTTGAAAAAGAAGAACAAAACTGGAGGTATCACCACCCCAGGTATCAAAATATACTAAAAATCTGTAGTAGTTAAAACAGTATGATACTGGCATAAAAATAGAAACATAGATCAATAGAACAGAATAGACAGCCTAGGAATATACCCACAATAATATGGTCCATTAACCTTTGACAAAGGAGGCAAGAATATGCAATGAAGAAAAGACCGTCTCTTCAACAAATGGTGTTGAAAAAACTGGACAGCTACATGCAAAAGAATGAAACAGGACCACTTTCTTACACTATGCAAGAAAAGAAATTCAGAGTGGAAAAAAAAAACTAAATCTGAGACTCGAAACCATAAAAATCCTAGAAGACAGGACAGGCAGTAATTTCTCTGACACCACCCATAACATTTTTTCTAGGTAGGTCCCCTGAGGCAAGCGAAACAAAAGCAAAAATAAACTACTAGGACTACATTGAAATAAAAAAGCATCTGCACAGCAAAAGAAACAATCAGCAAAACTAAAAGGCAACCTAATGAATGGGAGAAGATATTTACAAATGACATATCTGATAGAGTTGGTATCCAAAATATGTAAAGAACAACTCAACACACACAAAAAAAACAAATAATCCAATTAAAAATGGGCAGAAGACATGAACAGACATTTCTCTAAAGAAGACCTACAGATGGCCAACAGACACATGAAAAGAAGCTCAACATTAGTAATCATCAAGGAAATGAAGATCAAAACCACAACGAGATACCACCTCACACCTGTCAGAATGATTAAAATCAAAACCCAAGAAACAACAAGTGTTGGTGAGGATGTGGAGAAAAAAGAACTGTTATGCACTGTTGGTGGGGATGAAAACTGGTGCAGTCACTATGGAAAACCGTATAGAGGTTCCTCAAGAAATTAAAAATAGAATTACTATATGATCCAGTATTCCTACTACTGGTTATTTATTCAAGGAGTATAAAAACATTAATTCAAAAAGATATATTCATAGGACACTTGGACGTCTCAATTAGTTAAGCATCCGACTCTTGATCTCAGCACAGATCTTGATCTCAGGGTCATGAATTGAAGCCCCACATTGCCCTCTCCACTGGGTGTGGAACCTACTTTTAAAAAAGATATATACATCCCTATGTTTATTACAGCGTTATTCACAATAGCCAAATTATAGAAGCAACCCAAGTGTCCATCAAAATATAGATAAATAAATACCATATATATATAATATATATAATATGGAATACTACATGGCCATAAAAAGAACAAAACCTTGCCATTTGCAACAACATGGGTGCACCTAGAGGGAATAATGCTAAGTGAAATAAGTCAGAGAAAGACAAATACCATATTATTTTGCTCTTAAGTGGAATTTAAGAATCAAAATGAATGAACAAAGAAAAAAGAGACAAACCAGTGAGAACATACTGATGGTTTCAAGAAGGAAGTTGGGTGGGGGATGGGTGAAATGGATGAAGGGGATGAAGAGAACACTTATCATAAGCACTGAGTAGTATACAGAGTTGTTCAATCACTATATTGTACACCTACAACTAATATGACACTGTATAAACAATACTAGAATTAAAAATTTTTAATTAAAAAACCATAAATAATCATTGGACATATCAAAAGAAAAAATCAAATGATCATCTCCATATATGAATAAGAGGCATTTGATAGGAATTAACACCCATTTTTAATCAATATTCTGAAATATAGGGAAAGACAGGTGATTCATCAATATGATATAAAAATATATCTATAAAAAGAATGTCAGTTAAGTACATATTGATGGATATTTACTTTGTGTGTGTGCATCAGCCCAAAATGAGCATCATGTTTAGTGGAAAAAACTAGTACTTTCTAATTCAGTCAAGAAAAAGATAAAAATGCCCATTGACACTGTGCTAGTGGCACTAGTCCATCCAATCTGAGAAGAGAAATACATTGAAGTATGAAAATTAGAATGAGGAATTCAGATTATGCGACCTCTAACCTGGAACATACAAGGGAATCACTGAAAACACTATCACAAACACTAAGATAATTTAGAAGGATGGCTGGATGCAAATGTTATAGAGAGAAAATCAATTGCTTTTATAAGCAATATAAAAAACAATTAAAAGCAACTGTAATGACTAGTTTGATGAGACTCAATACACTATGATGGACCAAGCTCATGTTGAACTCCTGCATACAATCTCTTTTTTTATGTTTTTATCTTATTTTATTTTTGAGAGAAAGAGAAACAGAGCTCGAGCAGGGAAGGGGCAGAGAGAGAGGGAGACAGAGAGTCCGAAGCAGGCTCCAGGCTCTAAGCTGACAGCACAGAGCCCAACGCGGGGCTCGAACTCATGGACGGTGAGATCATGAACTGAGCCAAAGTTGGACAGTTAACCAACTAAGCCACCCAGTCGCCCCACTCCTTCATACAATCTTAAGTAAAAATAGCAAAGTGCTGAATTATTTAAACATAGTAAGTTATCATTTCCCCCTCCCACACCCCCAAATAATCTTTGTAGACATATAAGCTTGTATGTGCACAGAATATCTCCAGAAGGTTACACAAGAAACACCAGATCCTGGTCGCCTCTGCCGGAGGAAGTCCAGTGACTACGAATCAGAAGTGGAGGAGAGAGAGGCTTACTTTTCACTGTATTCTCTTTAGTTGTTTGAACGTTGTCTCATGTGCTCGTAACTAGCTCTTAAGGATTCTTTGGAGATTTAGAATGCTCATAAAATTCTAGGTCTCAAAACTCACATCTCAGTCACCTGAAAAAAAAAAGTAACAACTGTTCTAATTTCTATTCTCTTATAACAACATGTAAAGTTGTTTAAAACGAAAAACGTAGTGTCCCATATCTCTACGTTGTTTTTAACCACAAAATGTGTGAGTGTCATTACGTCGCACTTGTCTCATCATGGGACAGCGTTTTGCCTTCTTCAGGATGGACGTGATGCGGTCTGCACTTTAGGCGCCTCCCACCTGCCGTGACACCCAGTCCATTGCCCAGCTGGTAACGCTGAGCAAATTCTTACCCTCCTTGTGACTCAACTTCCCCATCTGTAAAGCGAAGATGATCACAATTTCCTCCCCACCCGTCTGTTGTGAGGATTGAATGAGTTCATTCTTGTGAAACACTGAGAGTGACTAGCCCATGGTTGCTGGTTCAGAAGTGTCACTATGATTACTTTTCAGGGTTGGGGGTCTCAGTGCAGTTCTTTTGAAAAGCGAATGCCCTCTTAGGTTGCCTGCTGAGGGAGAGTGAGCCCGCAGTGTACGTGTGCTTGAGTCTTTCGGTCCTAATTCCCTGTTTGTGGTTTCTTGGTGTGTGAGAAGGTAAGAAAACTGAAAAACCAGAAACCCATGCTCTACCTCTGAGTTTG
This sequence comes from Cryptoprocta ferox, assembly GCA_028646485.1. NCBI lineage: Eukaryota > Metazoa > Chordata > Mammalia > Carnivora > Eupleridae > Cryptoprocta > Cryptoprocta ferox. The sequence goes on along the minus strand of CM053576.1, from coordinate 127,136,226 downwards.
GCACAAAGGGAACCCACAGCTTACGGACTTCTTGTATTTCAGAATTCTCACTCTCAAGAAAAAAAAAAAACCTACTTTCTTCCACTGGGTCAGGGAGACGGTAGCAAAATGATTGGTCCCCTTAGAAGAACCCTATGAATTTATGTAGAGAAAATTAGGCTATGATAATGCAGACTAAACGGTCTTAGAAACAAAAAAATCTCATCCTTATCTCCGAGATAGCCATTAAATTATAAGGCACAGTTACATTTTTTTCTACTACTACTAATTTCTCAGTGTTAAAAGAAGGAGATGAAGGAAATAAAAGTTTAAGAGGTTCATAGATTCTTCCACAAGCACACGCTGAGCCCCTGTCCTATGCCAGGCGATTAGTGCTAATTGATGAGAACACAAGGAGGCTATGTCCCAGTGGTTCAGCCCAATGCCTCCCCGAAAGCACCGATCATCAAGATTTTAGATTAAAGAGGGTTTGGTTTTCTATCATATTTGTGTTTTGGAAAAGGCACCTTACCCAAATATCATCCTTTCAAATCCCAGTATCCATCTGCGTAGCTGAAATGCCTTTCCCGCATCTTTGGCTACAGGACACATCACTCAAAGGCGAATCAAATCTCTTGTCCCAGCACACCCTTCCCTTCCCCCAGCACCTCTCTTGGTTGGCTGGGGCAGGGCCGATCTCCTCTCCCTTGTCACTCTGGGGGGTCCCTTCTGGAGCCCCAGACATGTCTATTACAACAGCCCGCCTTCCTCAGAGACCCCAAGCTCCTGGAGAGCACGGACTGCATTGCCCTTGGTCACTATATTCTCAACCCCCAGTGCAATACCCTCCATGAATGGTTGTTAAAGGAACCAGTGAGCAGTTCCAGAAACTTTCTGGCTTTCCCTTTACCCGGCACAACAGCAATTCCCCTCTGGGATGTGTATGGCATGGTCCCTGTCTTAGCCGGAATTCACTGAGCACAACTCACAAGTAACATGGCCTGGTTCTCGCTGCCAACAATGATGGCTATCTAGAAAATACTGACCATCTGTAGGTCACCTTCAGGCCATATCACCCTCTGATAGATGCATAGAATGCTTCAAAATTTTATTAGAAACAGAACAGTTATATTCAATGAAAAGATTTTCTTTTAAAACAGAAAGTATAAAAATCTCCACGAACCCCCAAGTCTACAGAACGGTATGCAGATGAAATTCTTTGCCCGGAACTTTACTGTTCGTGAACCATTAGGAATTCCCTCCTGTCCTTGAAAGAATGAACTTCAAAGTCAACTCGAAACCCTAAGGTGAAAACATATGCAAATATGTAAAAATGAGCTAGCCACGACTGGGAAAGCCATCACCAAAACCAAAAAGAGGCCTCTGTTATTTGGACACTTTGAGACTTGATAGTTTCACAAGAAATAGGCAGGGCTTTCTAAGGGGCCGGTCTGTCTCAGTCATTCTAGGGCCGCCCTGTTTGTGGTTCTCGAGCCTCTCTTCATGTCTTGCCTCTGCGTGGGTTTGGGTTTTTTTGTTTTGTTTTGTTTTTTTGGTTTTTGGACCACTTTTCTACTCTCTTGATCATTTCAATACCAGCAGGAGAATAGGAGAAGCAAAAAGAGATATCATAATCCCCCTTTTTTTCTCTAGTGTATTTATGATAAGAGGCTTTAGGGGAAAGAGTGCTAATTCCACAGCTGAAATCAGGGCTTTGAATAACCCAGGGGCTTCGATGCTCACGCAGTGACTCTCTCCTGTCTCTACAGACACTCGATTCAAGGCAGCAAGTACATCCTCAGTCTATTATTTCCCAAAGTGCTAGGCATTTTGAGAAATACAAGAGGACCAAAAGTTTGAGCCCTGTTCTGGGGCAAGTTTTTCGTCTTTTGAGTGATATGAGATCTACATAATTAGGAATCATTAAGACGTAAGTGGTATCAAATGTTCAAATAAGAGTGAATGTATGTATTCTAGAAATTCTGAGCACTGGCTGGGTGTCATCCAGCCACATCTTCTTTCTCATCCCTGGCTACAGGGGCGCCAATGGGAATCAACCCCAGTCTTGCCTTTCCCTCCTTCGGGATCTAGTTAGCACTAGGAGCAGCAATTTCACATGGGGCAAAAGCAGTGGTGACAATAATGGCAGCCCAAGACTTTTTCCTGGCAGAGATGCTCTGGGAGCCCTGAGCCCCCAGCACTGCCAGCAGCAGAAGGAACGGACTCCTTGGTCTCCAGCTCTGAAGCCTTCTCACTGGGGCCCCTCAGGCCGTGCTCTAGAGCTGCAGGAGGTGGCTGATGTCAGCCTTCTGTGACCACCTCCAGTGACCTCAAGGAGCTATCAAAAACAGGAAGAACCGGAAAAACAGTTAAGCAGAGGCATGCAGGCAATATTCTTGAGCAATCAGATACGATAGAAACTTAATGCATGAAGATGACCTAAGGGTCTTTCTTGTGTCTATTCAGAAATCAGAAAACCTTGGTTTTTATAACCTTAACAAATTATACCCCGTGACACGCAAGTATTTGGAGAACTGCTCGCAAGCACATATGTACCCTTCTCCCCTCTTGGATACGTGATCCCCTGTAGCTAACAAGCTTCCGAGCAGCCCTTCAGAGCAATCGCAAATCGGACTCCTCACTAAAACCATGGAGAAAGCATTTACTAACCTCTCTGAGGCTGGCTTTCTCTCAGGTGACAAAGGCATCCTCCCTGACACCTGGAGGCGCCCAGCAGTCACTCTCTGGTCTCTGACCCTCACCAAGTACTCCACGCAGAGGCGCTTGGCCAAAGAGTGCGAAAAAATTGTTCCAGCCTGAAACCTAATTCTAAGAGACTCATGGATTGGAGCAAGGAGCCATTGCCCCTCATTCTCCTTGCATGTCCATTCGTTTGCTGCTCTGAAACTACTACTTAAAACAAAGCGGTTTGATTTATAGCCAGTCTCCTCCTCATAAATCACAGCTGTGGTGCGGTGCTCAGGACCCCCAGGGGCCGGCACACTTATCTTTTATAAGAGATGTGGGCGACCCCGGATGAGAGACCACCTGACGCTGCCCAGCACCCCCTGGCCGTCCTCTGCTCCACACTCCCAAGGGGGCTACAGGCCCGGTCTTGACAAGCATGTGGGTTGTGTTCTGTTTTGTTTCTATTGTTTGAATTAAAGAATGTCAAAATTAAAATCTGTGGCTTTGCGCCCCCTGTGTTTTGCTGCCTGTGGAACTACAGTTATGCCCATTGTCCCTTCCCTGTCCCCTTGTAAGGACAGTCCCCCCAGGTTTCTTACCTGGGATGTGGATGGAGGCAGATGTTGCCTTGGCAATCACCAAAAGCACTTGGCTGCTTTCTTGTTTGGTAGGGGAAGCTGGCTGATGCCCACAAAAACTTCTCACAAAATGTCCTGTTGGGACCTAGCTGAAGGATGCTCACAGCCAGTCACTTGCTGCACCTCCTGCATCTGTCCAGCATCTGCAGGGTCTGGGAAGCCGGGAAGAAGCGGGTCAATGAGCTGAGGGATCAAGGTCCAGCTGGGATGCCTGGGAGAGCCAAGACCTTCTCCTGGTAGAGGATGTGGGGTCGGGAGAGAAAGGGGTGATGACATATTCTTGTAGCCAATGGTGGTGACAGTGAGTCCCTGAGCCCAGATCTGAAGGCTTATTTATCTTCCCAGAAGACATGAGATGTTGAGTGTCCCAGCACGGCCGAGCTGGTGTTCTGACTTCTCAGGACACATCACCTGTCTGTACTGCCCCTGTTGCTCACCTGTCTCAGTTTTGAAGAGCAGGGTGTCCTGCCCCCCAGGAGTGGGTTACTGGAGGCTTCTCTTCCCTGGGGAGGGAAATGGGGGACTCCCTCCCTGTCTGCCACCATTGAGCCATGTCACCTGAGGCAAGCCACCTCTTAGACCCTCACTTTGTTTTCAAGTAAAATAAGGCACACGGGTTATGTGTTAACTGTCTTCTAACTCTAAAGTTAAATTATTCTGGGGCGTCTGGGTGGCTCAGTCAGTTGAGCGTCCAACTTTGGCTCAGGTCATGATCTCACAGTTCATGGGTTCAAGCCCTGCGTCAGGCTCTGTGCTGACAGCTCAGAGCCTGGAGCCTGCTTCGGATTCTATGTGTCCCTCTCTCTCTGCCCCTCCCCTGATCATGATCTGTCTCTCTCTTCTCTCAAAAATAAATAAATGTTAAAAAAAAATTTTAAATCTAAGACTTACGCAGTCAAGGGAGATGGATGTTTATGAGAGCAGCGCCTCCCAGAGAATGTTCCAGAGGGCCAGGTAAGGGAGACCTGATCAGAAACATTTGGGAAGTGCTAGAGTTTCTTAGGGAAGGACTTCTCAGAACCTTTTTCCGGTATCTTTTTTTGTTTATTTTTCTTTATTTTATAGAATTTTTTAACTTAAAAATATGACATGCTCCTGGTAAACAAACAATACATATGTTTCTAAAATAAAGATTGATAATCTGATCATCTCTCCTTCTCTTCTCCAGTCCCACCTGCAGAGGTAACCAGGACAGGGTTTGATATGTCTGTGTATCCTTTCCAAACCTTTAGAGATGATGACTCTTTAGGAGGGGGCTAGAGCAAGACTGTGTCTCAAATTGTTTGACCCTTTTTCACAAAGCACTTCACAGGCCTCTCTGTCTAATGGGAATGCTGTTCTCTTCTACATAGTAAGGGAAATCTTGGGCCAGAGTGCAGGACTGCTTTTGACTGGATAGTATTTTTTTTAATGTTTATTTATTTTAAAGAGAGAGAGAGTGTGTGAGCGGGGAGGTGCAGAGAGGGGGGAGACGGGATCTGAAGCAGGTTCCTCATTGATGCCAAAGAGCTGGATGCGGGGCTTGAACTCACAAACCATGAGATCATGACCTGAGCTGAAGTCAGACGCTCAACTGACTGAGCCACCTAGGCACCCCAGGATGACATTCTTATCTTTATATTCCCAATTCCCAGAGCAGCCCTGGTTTCTAGGAGGTGCTCAGTAAGCGCTGTTGAACTCCCGGATGATTAAATAGATCATTCATTGATAAAATGAGGGGGGGGGGGGAAGATTACACTGGAATAATTTAACACTCAACACCTGGATCAGGTCATGGTCTGATCCCCTGTGTTGCACCTCGCATGAGCCAGATCCGTTTCCACAGGTACTGTTTTGTTAAATCTGTATAAAAATGGCTCTGTGAATTCAGCAGTATTATCCCCATTTTGCAGAGTTCGCGTTTGCATGACTAGGAATGCAAAACCTTGACTCTGTAGCCTCCCAATTGGAAGCCAAGTGGTCTTCTTCCTGTACCACTGTTGTGTCTATACTTCTTTTTCCTTCAAGTTCCACACCCTAATCCTTAGGGATTGAGGGAGTGAGCATGACTCGGTGCAGGGGTGGCTGGATGCTGGCAGCACCCCTGGGATCTAGTCCAGATTTCAGAGTAATTGTGTGGCCTGGGACCTAATGATCTCTAATGGTTTCCCTCTATCAATTCTCTTCTTGACCTTGTCTGTTTGACCCTCCCTTTCATCCTGCCTTCATTCCATTCTCCGATGGAAGTATCTTCACTAGAGTGGTGATCTTGGACTTGCTCCAAACATAAATAACAATATTAACATATTATGACCCCAAACACAAGGAAATCAGAATGCCCCTGTTAGACCAAACTTGGTTTAGTACTGAAATACGAAATCTCCCCTTTGCCCCACAGCCCTGCATTACTAAGGTGCACTATCAACTTATTCAGTAAACATTCGCTAGGAGTTTTGTCTGGGCCTGATGCTGAGCAAGGAGCCCACCTGTGAACAGGACAGGTGCCCCGCCCACCAAACGGTCACGAGCTGGTGGGGAGGCCAAGCTTGCCTTAGAGCTGTGGCATTAGAGTGAGTGGGTACGAACAGAAGAAGGAAACACAGGTGGGGACAGAAAACCAACTGAAAAGGAGATCAAAACAGCAATAACAACAAAAACCTTTGCCATAAAATCCAGGGAAAAGTATTTTTTTAGATGGACTCTAGAACTACATTTAAGCCAAACTACAAAACGCCTGCCCTGGCCCATCCTTCTTAGACTCATAGGATGTGTCATCCACACACAGATTCGCATGATTTGTGAGGTTCACGTGGTGTTCAAAATCCACTCAACTCTCAGCAGTGAGTTCAAGGCAATTCTTGTGAAGAATATATGGAGAAAATTCTCAATATCCAAGGTTAAAATGACAGATAAAATGTTTGTGTCAGAGCAGTATACAGGGCTCCATTCCAGAATAGTGCAATCCCTGCATTATATTGTCCAGTCAGTGTAAACCAGGCTAAATTACAGAGCAAGACCCTATATGAACTTCAATGGAATTAAAGGCTTGTTTCCATTGTATTACACCGCATGGGGCAGGCCCCAGGTGAAGGGCTTACACATCACGCCTGTCTATAAGTCACAGCCATGAGCCGGTAGGTAAGGGCACATTTTACAAACTTTACACAATGACTCTCCCCATTAACAATATGTTCATCTTTCTTCACTGCTTATTTTCATTTTTAATTGTTTGCTTTGATTCATTTTTATGGCCAGAAAGAAAGATTTTAAGTAAACACTCTTCCAAAGCCGAACTATTTTGCAAACTTTTTAATGACTTCTAGATTTATCTCACCTGATTTTCCTAATAATTTATAGATTCTAACATTAATGTGTAACTGAGAAGACTTTTTCTCTTCCCAGGGGAGAAAAAAAAAGTAGTAATTGTGTAGAAGAGAGTCTGTCAGTACTATGATTAGCAAAAGAAAATAGGCCAAGTTCAAGAACGCTTGAATGGAAGTTGCAGCCTGTTTTGATAGAACATTGTTCATTCCATTTCCCCACTAATAATAGAAATTATTGTTCTAGAAATGCAAATTGTGTTGTGTTGTGTGGTTATGCAATTGGTTATTGCTTTATGGATTTTGACCAGTTTTACATCTATTTGTAAATTCACTTCAGTGCTCCTGTGCCCTGTGTGTGTGTGTGTGTGTGTGTGTGTTGAATTCTCTTTTGAGCTGGTTGTAACATTTTATTGGTTTCCTCATTAATTAATGAGTTAACTAAAATCTCTGATAGACATTCATTTGTAGTTGTCTAGGAGTTATGGACCTTAAGGGTCTAAAGACTTCTTTAAAAACTAACCTTTAACATAGGTCTTCTTTTTAATATTAAAAATTCAAAAGTCATTTTTAAAGAAATATTCCCCGAAAGTTTGAAAAATTTGTTCTTATGAAAAGGAATTACCTAAATTTTAGACACCAGATTTGAAGCTTCAGAAATATGGGTTACTTTACCAACAAGTAACTCGTGAGACTTTCTGATATTGAACAGTTTGTAAAGAGATTAGGTGTCCTTAGCCCAGAGATCATGAGTGCTATACGCAAATCATAGAAATGCAAAACCATTAGGGTTTTGAATCTTTTGTAACTGAATATCAAAACTATTTGCTACCCAACCAACCCACCACCCTTTGCCACAGACACACACATCCTTCTTTGTGTGTGACACAAATCCACTTCAAAAAGCATTTTCTTTGTTCAGCGATGCTTCACTTGAGGGCCTCCTTTGGGACCTAATGGACTTTTTGTATTTGGACAAAAGCAAACATCTCCTTCCTCTTGGTATGAGGAACTGGCCATTGAAGATGGACGGAGAGATACATAAAGGAAGACCAAAGCCGATTGAGGAAAAAACAAAAGAGCCAAATGTTCAAAATTAAGGGCCTGTCTGGGAGAACAGTGGGTGGCCCTGGCCCAAGGTCTATGAGGAAAACTATCAAGAGTCCCAAAGAGGAATTCACCTAGCAAGTCATTAGGAGTCTATCTGTTGCCTGGGCCTCGATACATGGCCTAAGGCTTGTTGGGGAGGGCTGGTCTGGTATAGCCTGTGCTGGGAACTCCTGAGAGCACAGCATCTAGGCACTGTGCTCTGCTCGAAGGAGCCCCTGGCTAAGTCTACCCTTGTGAACTAGATAACTGTACCCGGAGAGGCCACCCATGGACCATCACCCCAGTTTGTTCAGGGCGGAGGACACAGGACATCAACACATAATGGACAGGCATCCATAGAGCTGTTGCAGGACAATCTGCAGCTGTGACAACAGGTGACAGTAAGGGGCAGGTACAATGGTGGAGATTGAGCAACTCTCTGGTTCCTTCCATGGCTGACACTTAGAGGCAGAATTAACAAAGCATCTTTGGACAAAGTTATCCCTCCGTCCAAGTTTACACACATTTTGGAGAAACCCTCAAGAGGCAGGTTACACAAGAGCATATGTACGTGTGATAGATTAATTGGAAATTTGAAAGAGATATTACCACAATTGTGCCTGCAGTGGTTGAAGCAAGTTATATAAGTCGCACTAGATTTACTCTAATCAGATTCTACATTATGTCCGAAGAACCTCAGAACGGATCATTTAAAAATCAGAATTGGAAAAAAAACAAAACAAAACAGAAGTTAAATACTCTTGGGGCACCTGGGTGGTTCAGTCGGTTGAGCATCCAACTCTTGATTTCGGTTCAGGTCGTGATCCCAGGGTCACAAGATTGAGTCCCACGTCAGGCTCTGCACTGAGTGTGCAGCCTGCTTGGGATTCTCTCTCTCTCTCTCTTTCTCTCTCTCTCTCTCCCTCTCCCCCCCTTTTCCCCTCTACCCCACTCGCACGTGCTCTCTCTTTCTAAAATAATAATAATAAAAGAAGTTAAATGCTCTTTACAGCTTTCAGCAGCTTCAAGTTCAGTTTCTGCTCTTCTGAAGGATGGGGGAGTGAGGAGGGCAGTTGTTATCATCTGTTTTTCCATTTACCTCTGGTGATACCCCAGATCCAACCTCTAGCGGACCAGACCTTCCTAGTCCCAGGTTTTTAGACACGGGCTACATTCTGGCAATAAGAGCTGGACTCAGGGAAGTTCTGCCAGTGACCACAGAAGTTGGGACCAAAAATGCAATTTGTGGAAAACTGTAGTTGATGATATCTCTGCTTCTAATGTCAATAGATCTTATCAAATAAGATAAGGCTACAAACAAAGGCTTCCGAGTTCCCTAAAGAAAGGTCCCAAATAAGTCCACTTCAAACCAGTCCTTCAGATAGGTGAGCAGAGTCCCAAGCCAGAAGCCCCAAAATAAACACCGGGGGGTGGACCACCACAGTTTTCACTTCCACAAGACCGACAGTTGCACTTCCATGTGGCCCTCGTGGTCACGGAAAGGGACCCAAGGTGGGTGGGCTGTTGGCCAAGGTTCTCCATCCGTCCTGCCCCACCTGCAAACAGAGTCAGGTTAGCAGAGGAACTTCAAGTGCAGACTTCCCCCAGAATGAAACTGGCTTCAAGCAAGACATTCTTATTGATAAAGAGACTTTATCAATATCACCCATTTCATAAAGACTCAGAGTCCAGCTCAGGGTCAAAGTCCCTTCTGTTTCCTGGTGTCTTTCCCTGATGGCCAGCTATCTTCAATCTCTATAAAACAGAAAGTATTAGGTGGTGGTAGGTCGTTTACTCCAGGTTTTCACGGTTTCTTTAATACCAGAAAGATCTAGACTTCCAGAGGACTGTAGAGCTCAGAGCTGAATAATTCTGTAATAATGGAAAAAAGTCAGATGCCATCAGTTAAAAATCTTCCTTAGGTTTCTGTCTGGAGTAAAGGGAAACCAGGCTATTTTTAGCATTTTGATCTGTCCTGAATCTATCCAAACAGATATGTTGGGAAGAAGCAGATATAAGCGCTTAATCCTAAGAAACGTCCTTGACAAAGAAAGTTCATAATAGGAACTGAACGGGAAGAGAGAGCACCAGAGAAGAGACAGTGAGGGAATCAGATGAGATGGCAGAAAGAAATGAATTACTTCCCCGTTGGTCAATCGTTGAAATTCCAGCTTGGCTTCTGGTCAAGGAAAGTCATCACAGTTCTACAAATAGGAAAGAAGCAGTCAGAAAATACACAATGTGACCCCTTCACGCCCTCAAATTTTAACCAGAAGTCCATAGCCCAAATCTTCCTCCCAATACTCCTAGGAAAAAAGTGATATAAAGTTTATTCTTCTGAATAAATCTGAGACAGCTGCGGTCACAAGATTCTTCAAATGGAAAGAAATAAATTGTTGTACGACAGAAGATTCTCAACCTTAACTGGAAGAAGAGAGAAGACAGCTGGGTGTTTCAATCACTTTGAAAATCTTGGGTAGAGTATCATGGGCACTGTATCATTCGTGTATTCCTGGCTTCCTTCTTTCTGCTCTGACCGGCTGACACTCTCATAGGACAGAGGCATCTGGGACAAACCGCTATGTGATGGTGTGGACGGTGACAACAGCCCCAGAGGGAGCCTGATGCAATACTCCCGCCCCCCCCAGTCTCATTCAAAGGGGGGAAGAAACTGTTGAAGCAGTGAGAGGCTATAAATAGTATTTAACTCCTATTTTTTCTTCTTTTTTTAAATCTATTTATTTATTTTGAGAGAGACAATACAAATGGGGGAGAGGCGGAGGGAGAGAGGGAGAGAGAGCAAGGGAGAGAGAGAGAGAATCCCAAGTGGACTTCACACCATAGCACAGAGCCCAACGCGGGGCTCCAACGCATAAACCATGAGATCATGACCTGATCCAAAGTCAGACACTTAACCAACTGAGCCACCCAGGAACCCCTTATTTTTTCTAATTAAGAAAAAAATTTTTTAATGATCCCGCCCTCCTGAAGCCCAGGTAGAACATAGAACTGAATCTGTTGGGGACATGAGGACATGCTCAGTCAGGGACGTGGGCCGGATTCACACTCGGTGGAGAGTGGAGGCGCTGCCTCGCTCATGGGCATGAAAACAAATAGTTTGGGCAGTTGCTAGAATTTACTACATGCCTGGCACTTACCTGCAAAAGAGGGATGGCCTTGTAAATTCCCCTTTCACAGGTGAGAAAACTGGGTCTGAGTAGCAGCCCAGGGACACACATCTGATCGAGTGTGAGCACAGTCAGAGAAGCCAGGCACAGATGTTGGACGCATGAGCAGGGATGCGATGGGGCGGGCCGGCTGAACCAAAGAGAGTTCCAGAGGAAGGGGACGGGGTGTGCGGAGAGTGCCCACCCGATTCAGGAAATGGAGTCACAGGACGTCTGGGCACAGAGGGAGACCCTGAGGTTAGGGTAACTTGCACGCACCACACATGACTTCTCCCCTCCAGACATCTGCAGAGGTGAAGTACAAGGGAGAGGTTGCTTTCCTTTCTAGAGAACACAGCACAGTCCTGGTTTGTCTTCAAGACTCGCAGTCAGCGAGACAAGATAGCAGCTGCCTCACAGAGTCAGAGGTCTCCTGACCCGTGCCATCGGAGAAGCCCGAACAGAATCCCTGAGGCCTGGGGACTGGAGCCCCATGGCAGGGACTCAGGGCAGAGCAAGAAAGAGGCAGCTTGGACCTAACCATAGCAGCTGTCCTTGAAGGTCAGCCTCTCAATAAAGAGCCCTTGGTCTTGCCTCCAAGGACCAAGAAATGGTAAACCCGCTGTGAGCCCTCAAGTTAAAAAAGTGTCACATCTGGCCAAAGCAGTCAACGACTTTTCATGCAGCAGAGAAGGGTCGTCCGGGACTGCCTACTGGGAGGTCCTCTGCTACTTTTAGGAGGGACAAATGCCCTGGCCAAACATGACTTGGGATCTCGTTAAACATCCTTAGAAATCAGCCTGTGCTCCTTAGGTCTGCGGCCTTCGTTCCCGGGCAGGCCCTCAGGTCTCCCCCAAGCCGGGCAGGCATCCTCTGGGAGGCCAGCTGCCTCCAGGGTCACAGCCTGCCAGCGAAACAACTTAGGGATGGCTCAGTGCCCCGGCCTGTCAGAATCCACTCACCTTAAGCAAACTCCTTATAAGGAAATCTTTGTTTAGAATCAAAGAATCACAGGATTTTAAGATGCAGAGCACTTAGTGGTTGTCTCCTGTAGTCCCCATCTCAAACCCTGCTCTAAGGAGGTAAGTACTCCTGAAAAAAACAAAAAACAAAATACTAGCCAGCAGGGAGCTAGGCAAATTTGCTTCGCGAGAGGAGTCCTTTGAATAATGTCTACCAGGCAAAAAAGCAAGCTGGCTCAGTCAGAATAGACAATGTATTTCGGTAAGGAAGAGCTAGTCCCCAAGTGCTCACAAGCCCCTGCGTTTCCCTGGGAAAGTGCCGAACGAGGGTCAGCAGCTCCTCTGGAGGCTGGATGTCCCTGGGAGACAAAGAAGCAAATGGCCCACATGGACCTGAAGTTCCAAAATCGAGCGTACTCTTTGCTGATGGAAATGAGTGGTGCCCAGAACTCAGTCAGCTTCAACCTAATTCTTTCAGGCCCTACTAGGGGTCCAGCCCCAGGGCCAGGGGTCAAGGACCAAGTACAGAGAGCTCCTGTCCAGGAGGCTCTGAGATGTTAGTGCACAGGCAGCAGAGGGCCCCACGGCCAGCCATGCGCTGAGATGGCTCCTGGCTGAGCTCTCCTCCTGGCTCGCCTCCTTCCCACCCACCACCACTGGTCTCCGCTGTTCCCGAGGTGTACCTCTGTCAGCCCATCCGCATCCGCTGTGCCCAGCTTTGGGGCAGATCTGAGCCTGGGAGGCAAGCTGGGAGACTTCTGTCCCCAGAAGGTCCCCTCCTGCCTGTCCCCATCCTTGGCAAGCGCACTGACAGGTCAGTGGAGGCGTGCGCTGGAGGACAGTTCTCCGGAGGGAGAGCTTGGGAGAGACCAGAGGGGAGGGAATTGGCAGCCACTTGAGGTGGGGACTGGGTCCAAGGGGAAGAAGACAGCAAATAGCACCCAGGTCTCCGGCCTGGGACATGGGATGCAGGGATGCCATCGAGAGGGATGCGGGAGGCTCAGGCTGGAGGAGACATTTGTGAAGGAAATAAAATGTTAGCATGATAATCAGAAACAAGTCAGATCGGACGGACCTGTAAGTCCACATTTGGAAGGAACCGGTTCCTTCCTGCACGATCATCAGATCATCCTTCCCTACAAGTGTACTTTTCGGCTCCACGGCCTTAGCCCTTGAGAAGGCTTCTGGAGCAAGGACACTGAAATAGGTTATAAGGTGTATTTGGGGAAGAAAAAAAAAGGTTAATTTTTTGTTTCTTTAGTACTGACGGGGAAGGGCACTCTCTCGACCTGAAGGGAAAAATACATAAAAGAGGAAGAAAGAAATGTTTCCATGGCCTTGTGTGCAGCACAGAAAGCCCCCTGAAGCTTGTTTATCTCTTGACACTGACTTTGTGGTCAACCCTGCAATGGGGCATGTATTGCCTGAAAATTTAAAAAAAAATTTTTTTATGTCTTTATTTTATTTTTAAGAGAGAGAGAAAGACATAGAGTGAGCAGGGGAGGGGTAGAGAGAGGGAGACACAGAATCCGAAGCAGGCTCCAGGCTCCAAGCTGTCAGCACAGACCCCGACACGGGGCTCGAACCCATAGACTGTGAGATCATGACCTGAGCCAGAGTCGGACGCTTAACCGACTGAGCCACCCAGGTGCCCCTCGCCTGAAAATTAAAGTAATTATTTAACACCTTCCCAGGGCGTGCTGATGCATCTTCTGCGACAGGAATTCTGGGTGGAGGGAGTAACGAGCCAGACCTGGGTTCAAACCATGTGTCTGCCACGTGATTCACGTGTGCACGACCTGCTTTAGTCCTTTGGGACATGGTGATAAAAGTCCCTGTCTTGCAGGGACCTGGTAACAGGAGCTTAGCCTGGCCTTGCTGTGGGGGAGGTGCTGTATGCGCATTAACTCATTTCTCACACCCGCAGCGGCCTCAGGGGGGGAGTTGTACCAGAGTCCCACTTCACAGGCCCCAGGACCTTCTGAGGAAGAAGGAATCCGTCTGAAGAACACCTGCTTCTGTGCTTACCCCGCACCCAGTCGGTTCGAATCCCGGAATCCCAGACGGACATTGCCCACCGCAGAAAGCACAGCACCGCAGGCCTCTGGCCCTTTGGCCGCTCCGAGAAATCCTTATTATTTAAATCACAGCTTCTTCAGAGCACCTTCGTGGCTCAATTGATGAAGCAGCCACCTCTTGATTTTGGCTCAGGTCATGATCCCCTGGTTTGTGAGTTCCAGCCCCGCATCGGGCTCTGTACTGACGGTGCAGAGCCTGCTTGGGATTCTCTGTCTCCCTCTCTCTCCCTCTCTCTCTCTCTCTCTCTCTCTCAAAACAAATAAATAAGTTTAAAAAAAATATTTTAAATCACCAGCTTATTCACTGTTAGTCAACTTATCCTGGTTTCAGTTTGCCTTTCCTTCTAGGTTAGAAGCCCTATGACACAGGGCTGTGTCCCCCTCTCCTTTCGATGTCCACGACAGATAGCCTGTATTCCATGCCCCACAAACTTGCTGGTTTATAAAAATTTATTTCAAAATACTGAAGAGCCCAGAATAAAGGGCTGGTACTAAGTAATTGGACCTTCTCTGCAAGAAATTCACGTTCGTGAAGCAAAGAGGCTCTCCCTTTAAATACATTAAATGAGGGGCGCCTGGGTGGCTCAGTCGGTTAAGCGTCCGACTTTGGCTCAGGTCATGATCTCACGGTTCGTGGGTTCGAGCCCCGTGTCGGGCTCTGTGCTGACAGCTCAGAGCCTGGAGCCTGCTTCGGATTCTGTGTCTCCCTCTTTCTCTACCCCTCCCCTGCTCACACTGTCTCTCTCTCCCTTTCAAAAATAAATAAACAATGAAAATAAATAAATACATTAAATATTCTAAATGTGGTGACCAAAATATTGAAAATGAGAAATCACTGTGTATGTTGCCAGTATCTTCCTGTGCATTTGCTCCAGCCCCTAAGCCCGGCCAAAGCCGTGCAGACACCCTTCTTGTTCCTGGATAACTCATTCCAGGCTGGGGCCCCGGGACCCTCTCTTGGAAAGGTGACCGACTACAACGCGCAGGGTCATTCGCAGAAGCTCTCCGTGGGAGCCATCTTTCAGAACCAGAAATAGGATGGCTCCCTTCCCCTCTGCAGGCCAAGTGCTCTGACCACAGACTTCCCTGTGGGTTCCTAGCTTGTCAGTTATGTTTGGGGGAAGTCGTGAGGTCAGCAGGCGGGAAGGAGGAAGTCGAACGCAGCAAGGAAGTGGAGGTGGGGGATGCGGAGGGCTCTCTCTGGCTCTTCACAGCCAGATCCATGCATTAGCCTCACTGTGTGAGTGTCCTGACACAGAGAACCTCACCTGCAGGTCTTACACGTGTCTGAGGAGGCTTTCACTCAATCACATGCAAGTGTCTGGAAGAGGTAATAACCTAATTTCTAAGACGTGAATGGCTGGTGTCTCTAAGGCAAAGATTGAAGGGAAAAGGAGAGAAGCAGAGTGGGTAGTTCGATGGGGCACAATGAAGGCAACGCTATCCCCTCACAATTCGGTCACAGGGCTCAGGGGAGTGACAACCACATGGCCCAATGGAAGCAGACTAACCCCCACCCCACCACCCCCGCCCCAGGGCTTCATCATGCCCAGTTGCCTCGGAGCTCCTCTGCCATTTCACCGTTTTGTCTTTTGTGGGGATCATACAAAATGGCCAACCCAAGGTGATTGGGTGATGAGCATACTGCTAGGGGTCAAAAGGTCGAGGCCCTGGTCCCCCTCTGCCTCTACTTAGTGTGCCACTTGGGTCAAGTCCCATCACCTTTCTGGGATTTACCTTCCTCATCTGTTCCCACAACCTACTTGCATTGGAAGCTCTATAAGGCTCTTTCTGCAAAAATCCCCTCTATTCCATGATAGAAATCCTGACATTCCTAGAATCAGAACAGCTTTCCCAAAAGCCCCATGTGATAGTCAGTTTTATGTGTCAACCTGACTGGAGCATGGGGTGCCCCAGATATTTGGCTAAACATTATTTCCGGGTGTGTCTGCACGATGTTTCCGGATGACATTAGTATTTGAATTGGTAGACTCCCCAGTGTGGATGGCCACCATCCAATCACTTCAGGACCCAAATGGAACAGGAAAGTGGAGGAAGGCAGAACTGGGCCCTCTCTGGCTGATTGCTGGGCTAGGACATTGGTCTCTGCTTCTCAGGCTTCCAGATCTGAACTCAAATCTACACCCTCTGCCCCCCTGAAGACTCAGCCTGAATTACACCACGGGCTTCCCTGGGCTTCCTGCTTGCAGATGGCAGATCAAGGCACTTCATAATTGTTGCACAAACCAATTCCTTTTAGATCCATCTATCTATACATATCCTGTTGGTTCTGTTTCTCTAGGAAACCCTGACGAATACACCCATCAGGAGATTCATGGTCCAGATGACCTCTGGAGGGGGTTTCCAATGTCCTCGTGAGAATGAAGACAACTTCTGACATGCCAGTGGGGGGACACCTGAAGAACTCTGCCCTACAGTGGGCCACAGCTGCCAAGAAGAGGCTTATAAAACTAGCCCTTCCCCCTCCCCCTTCCTTCCTTTATTATTTCCTTTGTGATTCTGGATTATAATCTTACAGCAGATTCTCCATGATATCCATCCATAGTGCTCAGTATTTGTAACATGGTGAGGCTGAATCAACACAGAAATTGAGGCACAAGCTACTAGCTCACGTACATACCTTGCGAAACAAAAGAACAGTCCTCTCCGACTCATTTAGAGAAAAAGAAAGACAAAGTCTGTGATCCTCTTCCAAGGGCTCAGGAGGCTTATTTTGGGAGCTGCCCAACTTGAAGATTCTAGAGCTCCTGTTCTGGCATCAATGGCTTCTCCTAGAAATAGAATGCTACCCCGTCTTGTTGAGAAGTCTGCCCTCTCTCACAGCATCCCATCAGCTGATTAGTACAATTTTTGTACTAGTTCATTTAGGGTAAAAAAATATATATATTAAACAAATGTTCCTGTAAAACTGTGAAGTATAGCAGGAAATTAAACTGCCCTTTGTTCTGGCACAGAGGAGGGCTGAGAGAAAGGAAGTCTGAATTCTAGAAACCCAGTCATCCCAGGCTGCCTCTGAGGCTGGTTTGAGTGCATTAATGTTCTGCAGCAATATACAGTATATGAGCAACCACAGGACTTTTATTGTCTCCTTCCCTAATCTGTCCTGTTATAACTTAAAAAAGAAGTTACAGCATCTCTATAAAACTATTTGGTTTTAACTAGGTTGTTAAATTTGTTTGCTGAAGTCAGCTCTCAGGCGTCAAGAATTTCAATAGCACAGGGTGTCAAAGATAAATACTGCAGTCAGTGTGTGGTACTGGATGAGATTTATTTTGCAAACTTGGCCAACCCCAAAAGGGAGATTATATGTTTTGGGAGATAGGGCACCATCCTGTTAGAAATGTTCATTTAGATTTTTTTTTTACACCAAAAGGTATTAAGTCTCTTCATAAATATTAACAAAAGTTTGTCGTGAAGCATAAGACCCAAAGTGGGGGGGGGGGGCCTGCAGGCAGATTTTGCCCCCAGGTGTGGATCGTGTCTTCTCCAAGGGAAGCAGGCTTCTCTTTCCTGGATGACAGAAATTGTCTGCTTTCATGCTTCCTGAAGAATGAGAAAATATTTAAAGCCAACCCATCCAAATTTCTAATTTTGTTTCTGCAGTTGCCGCTTATTGGATGTCAGCTCTGATATTCAGATACTAAATCAATTATTTCTCCCCTCCCGTGGCTTCTATTTTTGACATCATAGCCATTCTAAGGATGCCAAAGTAGTCTAGCTATTTGTTTACAAAATTAAGAAAACGGATAAGCCCATCAAATTCATTTCTAAAAAAAATATTTTATTTCAACTCATGGTTCTTTTCTTTTATTTTTTTATTGTTTCTAAATTTTTTAATGTTTATTTTTGAGAGAGAAAGGAGAGAGACAGAGCATGACCAGAGCTGAAGTCAGTCGCTTAACCAAATGAGCCACCCAGGCACCCCTCAACTTGTGGTTCTTAACCAGAAGCAGTTTTGCCCACCACTTAAAATCTGATAATGTCACTTTTTGTTGTCACTCCTGGGAAGGGAGGATATACTGGTGTCTAGGGGGTGGAGGCCAGAGATGCTTCTAGACATCCTATGATGTACAGGACAGCCCCCACAACCAGGAATCTTCCTGCCCAGAGTGTCCACAGTGCTGAGGGTGAAAAACTTGGATACACCAATTATAAATTGTCCTTCTTATAGAAAATAGGAGAAGTCTTTCTCTGTACTTGAGTGTCTTGAATGTACCAGTGCTTTGCTGGAATTATCTCATTTAATTCTGCCTCTGTAAGAAAGAGTCTTTTCTGATGACATGATTAAAACTTACCAACTACTTCAGTCTCCCTAAGTCCAGCCAAACATGTTCCTCCATCATCTCATTTAACCCCCACCACAGTCTTCAGCACTGCCCACCATATTCAGATCCCAGAAACCCTCTCTTATTCTAACTGGTATGTCTCCAGTCTCACCTTCTCTGCCGCCTTCGCTGATTTTCTCCAAGCCATTTGCTGCTGGAGCTCCTGAAGGCTCAAGTCCAGATCCACCTCCTCTCCTGCTGGACCCTTTTCCTGGGAAAGCTCGGTCACACTCAGATCCAACCACTTCCTGGCATGGACACCTGGGAACTCATGACTCAGCCCAAAGCTTTTTGCATTCCACATCCATCTCGTTGCCTGGCTGTCCTCTCCCTGGAACACCTCAAAGACAACTCAAACAGACACGTGAAACGTAACCTGAATCCATGACCCCCCACCTCCTCATCCTTGTCCCCTTATAGCACGCCTTGGCTGGCTCAGGGAATGGCCACCATTTTCCTGGTTGTGGGGGTGGAGTCCACAGGACATTCTCCACCCTTGACTCTTTCCACTGGCTTATAACCAAACCATTGCTAAACCCTACAGTTGACTTCCAAAATACATTCGGATCCATCCACTTCTTTCCAATCTCCATACCGTACTCTTGCACAAATTCCTTCTATGTCCAACCTGGACAGCTAAAGTGGATGCCCACTAGCCTTCCTCCATCCACTCAGCTCTCTGACCTACAGTCGAAGGGATCCAGCCAAGTATACATCAAGCCGTGATAACTATGCTCACTCCAACCTGGCCACATACTCATACACATGCACCTGCATAAACCCACACCACAGACCTTCACGACTTTCTAGCACTTCTAAGATAAAAAGATAAAACACAACTTCCAAATGTAACACACAAAACCCTATATGTTCTGGTTCCTAGGATTCACTCTCAGACCTCCAAACACACTGGCCTTGCGATTCCTCCCACCTGCCTTACTCCCTCTGACCACAGGGACTTCATCCATGCTGCTCACTCTGCTGAGGGCACTCTTTCTCACCGTCTCCCTCACTCTCCTTCAGATCACTGCCCAGCATCATTTCTCCAGGAAGCTTTCTTGCTCTCCCTGACCTGTAATATTCCTCTTAGAGCACCATGACCCAACCTACTCTAGCACTTACCCAACCTGATCTTACATGTGTGATCTACATCGTAGCTTGGCTGTTCTCTGTATCTCCCATTGATTATATGCAACCCGAGGGCAGGGAAATGGAGGCCTTAGAGATGCTAGTTAGCTTGACCAAGGTCAAGGAGTGAATGCAGGTACCACTTCATTTACCGTCTTAACAACTGACTGGTCCATGCAGCAGAATTACAGTGAATACCCAAACTCGTTTCATCTAATAACAATTAGACAGATTTTTTTCAATAGAATGCATAAATAGATGAATGACTTACACTCTCCATTTGTCCTCTTCAGATACTTGATCCACTTTCACAGTTTTCAAATTTAAGAATCGTCTCCCAAGGTGCCTGGGTGGCTCAGTCAGTTGAGTGTACGACTTCAGCTCAGGTCATGATCTCACGGTTGGTGGGTTCAGGCCCTGCATCAGGCTCTGTGCTGACAGCTCGGAGCCGGAGCCTGCTTCAGATTCTGTGTCTCCCTCTCTCTCTGTCCCTCCCCTGTTCACACTCTGTCTCTCTCTGTCTCTCAAAAATAAATAAATGTAAAAAATAAAAAAAAAAGAATCACCTTCCTAGGGAAAAACATACCCACTTTTACAAGTTTCCTTCCAATGGGACAGCGATTCACCACTTCTCAGCACTGCACCATTTAATACGTGCTCTCCCCTCTCCAATCAACCGTGAGAAGGGCCATCCTGAGCCCTGGCCTCTCTGCAGTATTCAGCATTTGTTTGGGATTGGCATGACTCTCACAAAGGCCTTGTGTTGTGTCAGTGTTAGGAGGAGAAACGTTTTTTTAAAAAGCCTTAGAGTATCCCTTAATAAAAGAGTAATAGGCAGCCAGTAATTATGTTATACCTGGGAACACCAGGAGAATCACAGCGCACCCAAGTCATTTCCATAAAGGGAAAGTAGAAAATCCTAGAAATATATATTTAGTAAAGAAATGGGATGAAAAGGCAACACAGCTCTTAAAATAGAGCACACGGGAAAGTTTATCAAAGACAAGATGCTCAAGAAAATGTAAGTTTGATGGTTTTTCAGTAGGGAAGGTAATAAGTGTCAGCTACCTCCCCATAACAGGACAACAGTTCATCGTGAAGTGGTGAGTTAATAAATAGGTAACTGTGTTCTAATTCCCCCCTCTAAATTTAGATTCATTGCCGTACACTGTGCAACGCCTCCACATGCATGCCAGAGAGGCTTTATTAAATTCGGAGTTGATTTTATTCGTTTGGTTCTGTGCTTCAAAATGTGAGCTTATTTTGCGTAGCCCACAATTTACAGGTACCTGTTTGGTTGGAAATTGGTCTTAAATTATTTGTTTCTGGAAGCCCAATTGGATCGCCTTTTATTGCTTCGAAAAGAAGGCAGGAAGCAAGGCTGAGCAGTGTTTGTCCCTCAGCGTTACCGGATGACGCCTTCCGGAGCACTGACGGGTGTCAGCCTCGGCCCTCTACAGAACGCTCGGGCTCTACCGAGTGGGAATTAGCAGGCTCTCTGAAAATAGATAAGCCACTGAAGCCCTGAGTCACACTGACTGCTCACAGGCCTTTCTCCTCTCTCCTTTCCTTTGCTTCCTCCCTCCCTCATGGAAGGGAACTAGAGGTAGAGTCAGTCTTCCTTCACACAGAGGTGGCCAGACCTCGGCCACTAGCTCGTGTCTGCCCCTTAGCAGCACAGTGACGGGATTACCTCCGGAGCACTATTTCTTCATCAGCGAGGTGGGATCCATGTGCCCATCCAAATGCAGCCTCTAACACAGCACCCATCACTGTCCACTGGCCACGGCCTTGGGTCACTTCCCCTGACTCTGAATGCCCCGTCATCGGTCCTAATGATGGATTGCTGACCATCTCCTCTTTAGACCTCCCCTCTGGCCCCTCTCTCCTCACGTTCATTCCCTAACAATCTCATGCCTGCGGCTCCTCTTGCCTTGTACAAACTTTGGGGTTTGATGTAGCGGATAATACCACAGGACCAGATGCAGGGCCCGTCCACTCCCAGACCACAAGAGGCAGGAGTCTCCAGAATCACCTTTGTTTCTTGGGGAATTCCTCCTCCACCCATGAGCCTCCCTCCCTTCCTTCTCCAGCTGCAGACCTGGCAGACGGAGCTTGAGTGGGGGGCAAGTGGCTGTTCTCCTGGGGCCCTGGCTGAAAGAGGGGGCATCTTTAACCCCCGGGGTACAGAGCTGGAAGGCAGAGTGAAACCAGAAGTCCTGGGCACCAAAAAACACATATTTAGGTGAAGAAAAAGTACACTGAAACCAAGCCTGATACAGACTTGGGTTGAATGGAGCCAAGTGGAGATGAGGCCAGGGACTGCCTGGGAACAACGGGAAGGAGCCGGTAAGTGATGGGCACTCTGGATCCTCCTGAAAGTGAGGTGCCTTGCCTGCCTTTCTAGCAAAATCCTCAGCATGAGCATCTGTGCATTTGGGCCTTGAAGATCCCGGAGCATTTGTGCCCTGTCTCTGGGCCCCCACCCTCTCCCTGCAGTGGGGAGAGAACCCATTCCCAAATGGGGGCTGCAGATGCAGTGGCCACTGGCTGCCCACGAGCAAGAATACAGGACTGCCCTGTAACAGCTCCACTGTGAACCCACGCACAGAGCACCACCACTCCCGTGGAACAGAATGTGCCAGCCAAGTGTGTGCAGAGGAAGGAGGGTGTTGTCTTTCCAATCTACAGTCATCATGGGTTTTGGCGCCAGGGCTCCTACAGTGTGCTGTCTGTTGCTCCAGGGGGCCGGGACCGCATCTCTGAAGCTGGAGTGCTCTGTGACCTCTGTGACAGAGGTGACCTCAGTCCCTACCGGGGTGCTGGAGCTGTCTCTGTAATGGCTGCAGACTCATCTTACCCATGGCCTCTCTCTTCACTCGTGACTCTCACCAGGTCATTTCAGTATGTTTTCAGACACCATTTAGAGAGAACATAACTCAGTAGAGCAAATCTCCTCTCCCCTGCCCATTCCACCCAGATTCCTGGTCATCGGCCAACCAGAGACTGTCAGTCAGAGCTCCACCCCGTGCCTTTTATCCTACCAGACGTGTGTGCCTTCCACCACCTCTCCTGGAGGTATGCGGCCCTATGGCCTACAGATCCCTTGATTATCAGCATTTCCTGACATAGACAGGCTCTCTTTTTGAGTCAGCTAATAAATCCTGGACATCCATGAAAGACAGACAAACATCCAGGGTCTCTGCTCCAAATCTACTGGTTGGAAACTTGATGTCAGCCTCCTTTACTAACACAAACTCTGCTCTGCCCTTTGGCTTAGATACCATCTACTTGGCATAAATGGAGAGAAATCAAATGACCAATGAACTACTGCCTTGACATTGGGGCAGCTGGTGCGAAACACCACGTGCCCTTCCCCGAGACCAACCCTGGCTTGGTCACTTTGGAAACAAACTCAGTTAGTCACCTTACCCCCAATCCCCAGGGATGGAAAAGATCTGAGGGGGTGGGGAGGTAATACAGAGGGAAAATGATTATCTCTCCAACAGTTCAAAAAGAAACAGCCCAAGCATTTAAGAATCTTGTCAACGAAAGAACACAGAAGTGTAAGGATGTCCGGCTGCTGGAGGGCTCCTTCACAGTGTGCCTGGGTTCCTGTGAATTAAAACCACAGTTGGACCAATAATGTCTGAAACCAGGCGTAAGAGTGTCAGTGACAGGAGATCCTGTCTTGCAGTGAGTTCCCACAGTAGAAACCCACTGGCACTCGTTTTCAGGCATGTCCTACCCACATCTCTCCTCCCATCTGATTGTTTGCTCATTTCCTCTTACTTCCCCCACTTCCTGGTCCTTTTTGAGCATTCCCGGCTTTTGCTTTCAATCCTAACCCTCCTCTCTTCTTGGTAATGAATAGCACCAGCGGGACAGGCTGCAAAGACAGGTGAGTTGCCTTTTCTTCTTGGGGGTCCCAAAAAATAGTGTCTTTGATGAGGAGTGGATTTTTTTTGAGCCTGTGTCCAAATCAAAATCTTTGCTAGGAATGGCCTCAGTTTCTGAAGCTGTCCTGTGAGGCTGGCTGCCCACTGTCCTTCCAAGCTGGGAGCCATGGCCCGACATGACAAGAGGGGCTCTGGACAGTCCTGAGCCATGGCCTGCAGTGTGCCTTGTCCCACAGCCCTGGTGCACCAGTCAGCTCCCTCTCTGTCCCCAGCCCAAGCTCACATCCATTTGGATTGGAGGCTCCAGGCTTCACATCTGGCCACACTCCAGGACATCCTACGGCCAGATTCATGCTGCCACTGGCCGCTGCCGTGTGGTTCACCTGTCCTCCTACCCTCAGTTCCTCCTGACATCACGATCTGTCCCGTGGCAGCCAGCAGCTTGTTCCCACGAAGTCCGCTCTCCACCTTGCCTCCCCCATATCCAGCAATGCACTGAAAACACTTCTCGGGCCACGAGTTAGGAGCTTTTTCATGAGCTCCAGATGCTGCCACCTCCCAACATAAGCAAATCGACCTTCCCAGCCCCTACTTGAACCATCCAAAGAAAGTCCATTCTGATTTACATGGTTGTGTTAAATACAGATCCCAACGATGATGCCAATTCAGGTGACTAGAAAAGGTACCATCGAGTCAGAGTTCAACAGGTGTCACCCTAAAAATCAAGAAGGATTTAAGGAGAGGTAACTCTCCTTCTCCACACCTAACACACACATGCAAGGACAGCAAAGCCATTGAGGGCCTCTTGTTCTGTCCTTACAATGACTCCCGGGTTACCTTCAATCAGCCACGTCTATCAGTTAATGTGAATATTTGAGAAGCTTTTTATTGTGTGTGAACAGAATTGCCCATTAATCCCAGGACAGGCTCTAAGAAGTCAGCATGATCCCTCCCTGCAAGATGGCATCATTAAAGAAAGTCACCAAAAACAAATCTTCAGCATATAAATTAATTTAAAATTGAGCAGGGTAGTTTCACATTCTGAAGATAATAATATTAACCAGAAGGAACTGAGAGAGAAAACCAATATGAAGCCCGAGTGAAAAAAGCTTAAAAAATATATAACCATGAGAGAGCTGAGTCATCTCTCAGACCATCTCAATGCCCCAGGGAACGTTCCAGCATGATTGTAAGAGGGAGGTCACATGATTCTCTGCTATGAACCAATCAATTGCATCCAGCCCGGTGGCAATGGGCGTTGCTGGGCTGGGCTCAAAACACCTTCACATGGAGTAATGGCACTGACTTTCTTTGATTGTGATGGCGTGCTCTCGCACAACTGTATTAAGCCAACCAGAAATCACAGAGGAGAGAGGAGACGCGCCAGGTGGCTTTTGACTAAGGGTTGCAGCGGTGAGGCGTCAATAAATGTGCTGCAAAGGTACGGGAGTTTCATATTCAGATCATCTTTCTGTTCTGAAAACCCAAACGTCAGTGTCTTTGGACCAGAGAGTAAAATATACAATGAAGAGGATGTGAAAGTAACCAAACAGACTATTTCGCCATGATGCCCAGCAAAAGGCAGAAAAGTCCACCGGCTCACCCAACGTTGAAGGTTTCTCTCACCCAACATCTCCCAGATCTCTCTAACGATCATACTCAAGTGCTGTGAGCCACAATAGAAAGCACAATTTAAACAGGTGACTTAGTGATTTTTTTAAAACGTTTGAGGTTCTTTTGAGGGTTCTGAAATTTCCAAGGCAGCTGTACCCGTCAGTCCTGCAGGCATTGGGGGGACCACTGTCCAATCCGTATTTGGAGCCAAAAATGCCTGTATGAAAACATCTTTTTTCCTTTTGTTGAGTGAAGATTCCATGAGCAAAAAATTCTTGCCTTGTGTCCAGTAGAAATACGTGTTTCCACCGAAAATATTACCCCGATGAGCTTGCTTGCGCTGTTTACATTGGAAATAAGTAACAGAAACATACACATGCTCTCTCCCTCATCCTCCACTCTCTATTATGAGAGGGGGAGTAACCCGGCAGAAAATCAACAGTGACAAATGCATCTGCTCTCTGCTCGGTCACAGGGAGCCTCTCCGATGTCATCCTACATCTGCAACACAGCCGTCTTCTCCCTCACGGTGCGTCTCTCTTTAAGGAACAGTTTAGAAGGTTCACCTTGTAACTGTGGCAAAGGCTCTTGGCACCAGCTGTTTGCAGACTCTGGCCCAACTGGCTGAAGTAAGTCTTTGCTCATTTACCAGCCAGTTCAGGCCTCAGCTGCAGTTTTCAGCTTTGATCAGAGCTGAAGCCCATATCACTGGAGCATCATGTGTGAGCCTGGGTCTGGGAAGACCCAGAAAAGCACAGAGGGGACGTGGAGCAAGGCTGGGCCACCTGCTCCCCCATTAGGATGGGATGAAAGAGTACAGCTGACTGCCCCAGAGAGGACAGAGCGTGCGGTGGGGGTGAACCAGGGACGACTGGAGAGGGGCTTTGAGGGGGACTAACATCCCACCACACATCGTTGCTGTTTACGTGCCTGCACGAGTGACAGGTACCAGGCTTGGCAGTTAGAGAAGAGTAAGAACACAGCTGTCAAGGACGTAGAGCCTGGAGAGGACCCAGGCACACAGAACAGCTAATTCTAATATGTCAGGCTGATGAAGGCAATTCTAACATGCCAGGCTGATGCGGAAGCAATAGAAAACCCAGGGAACATGCAGAGAAGAAGCAGAAAAGTATCAGGATACCCGCAAGGATAGCTCAGTTGCAAAATCACCCATAAAAGGGAAAGTTGGGGGAAAGAAGCGCCCAGGACCTTTTCTTCCTTCATTCGAATCCAATCATTGAGTGCCTAATGATACTAATATCATGTGCCTACTACATGCAGGGCACACGAATAAATAAGGAAGAGTTTCTGCCCCCAGGACATCAAGACACAAATGACCAGAAACAAATTATAAGTTATTGGCTCGTGCAAAGCACCAGGGGACTGTAGAGGCAAGAGGGACCCTGTCTGACTGGAAGAGTCTACAGAGCTTCCCAGAAAAGTCGCCATTTATAAGGAGCCTCCAGGGCGAGGGGGATTTCAACTTACCAAGATGGGAGGTTGGTTTGGGCTTGAAGAAAGCCAGGTACAGAGCTTTCTTCCCTTCCTGGAGGTTTGAAGCAGGGAGTCTCACAGGCTGCAGGCAGTGCACTTGCGTTCACATCCTGTGCTCACTTAAGACGGGGTGATTTTAAGACATGGCCTCCCCGGCCTGCAAGGAGGGTGGGACATCAACACTCAGCAGTTATGGGGCAGCGGACCAGGAACCTGGGCAGTGGTGGGGAGGGGGTTGCCAGGTAAAAGGCTTGCACCTGTTCTCCGGGCCCTCATCAGGTCCTGCCCTGCTCTCATGCCCCAAACTCCAACCGGACCCAACTCCCCCTCCATGCTGTGCAGCCTCGGGCAAGCTACTTAACTGCTCTCTGCCTCCAAGAGCTGCTCTGTAAACCGAGGGTGGTCCACTGCAGTCTCTCATAGGGTCCTAGTGAAGATGAAAGGGTCTAGGGTTTCGTGGGGCACGTAGAACAGAGGGAGGGGTCACAGATGTAGTCCAGCAGATGTAGTCTGCTCCACTCCTGAGTGATGTCATCCATGCCACGATTTCCTCATCGTTCGCAAGCTGAGAGCCCCCAGCCCGTGCTCGAGGCCCTGGCTCTCTCCCTGCGTGAATGCACAAGTCTTGTACGCATCACCCTCACTCCTGCAATGCTGACAGCTACCCCAGACTTGTCAGACCCACTGAAAACAGGACTCAGTACCTTCGCCAACCTTTCCTCTTTTGTCCCTCATCTGGGTAATGACATCACCATCTGGCAATTACCCCAGAGAGAACTCAGATGCTCATCCTAGACTTGCCCTAGCTGGAATATTCATCTTCCAGCCAATAAACAGATCAGATTTACTCAAAACCTAAACTCCTTTCCACCCCTACTGCCATTGGCTTCCCATTTCTCATCTGTCCATCCCCTCGGCCTCCAGGCTGCGCCACCCCCAACACGTCTCCCACCGCCCAGCAGACATCAAATCATGTCATCTCGTGGTGAAGGCCTCCCAAGGCTCTCCGTGGCTCTCTGGATGATGCCTGTATGCC
Organism: Cryptoprocta ferox; assembly: GCA_028646485.1. Lineage (NCBI taxonomy): Eukaryota > Metazoa > Chordata > Mammalia > Carnivora > Eupleridae > Cryptoprocta > Cryptoprocta ferox. Next base: position 127,108,809 of record CM053576.1, on the reverse strand, counting down.
TTCTGCCAGCGCACAAGGTTCTTTGTGATCTCATCTGTCTGTCTAGCCCCATTTCATAATGGCGGCCTTCACATTTAGCACCGAGTAGCCTCTTAATAAGTAACTGTGGAATAGGGGCGCCTGGATGGCTCCATCGATTAAGCATCTGACTTCGGTTCAGGTCATGATCTCATGGTTCTTGAGTTCGAGCCCTGCATCAACAGGCTCTGTGCTGACAGCTCCAAGCTTGGAGCCTGCTTCGGATTCTGTGTCTCCCTCTCTCTGCCCCTTCACAGCTTGTGCTGTCTCTCTTTCTCTCTCTCTCTCTCTCTCTCAAAAATAAACATTTAAAAAAAAATTTTAATAACTGTGGAATGAGTGAATGAATGAATGAATGAATGAAGTTTCTATAGGTTCCCATGAGAACCTTTCCTCTGGCCATTCTGAACTCTTTCCGGTTCTCTAGACACATCCTTCCAGAAGACAGGCTTTTTGCTCACCTTCATAAATTGTCCAACTGGCTTCCTGCTTAATCATCAGCTCCCCAGGGCCTCCTCAGGCCGAGATGGGTGCCCCCCTGTGCTTTCCTAATACCCCAGGTCTCTCTCCCCCTGCAGGGACTATTCCCTAAGAGCAGTTCGTTGCTGGTCATCCTACTCATCTCAGAGTCCAGAATCATCCATAATTATCTAGAAGTCTCTGGAATAATGCCTAGACACTGCCTGGTCTAAAGTAGGCATTCCATTAATGATTTATTAGCCCGAAAATGAACAGATCAAATGCCAATTGTGTAGTATAAACAATAGCAGTGAAGGGAGAAATCAATGTGGCATCTTTTTTTTTTCCCTTTTGGCTTTATTTCTGTGGGACCCTCCAGGGCACACCACATTCTGTCCCACAAGAATAGAATGGACCGTGGTTTCCCTTCGTTTTCTGCCAGACCTACTTCCTGCTGCTACACTGACAGACTCTTGGAAGATCTACCTTTCCTTCAAATTTCTCATGCTGATTAAGAACTATAATTGCCACGGTTTAGCGCAGAGAAAGCCAACCAACATTCACTAGTGAACTTCAGACGCTGACAGTTGAAACGGCCAGGAAAGTTCATTAAGCGTGGGGTAATAAAAAGCACAGGGGAAAACAGAACAACTCCCTCGGACATTGCAAGAGCAAGCCTATGTGATGAAACATTCCTCAAGGATCTGGGGAAATGACATGATAAAATACGATAGCCAGAGAGAAAAACAAGCTCCGTTATAACATCACGGGGTCACGGACATTTCTCCGGCTGCAAGCGCACCCGGAGCTGCCAGTCAGGAAGGCTGCCCAGATGCACCCCGATGTCCACCCGTTTCCCACCACTCCCCTCCCGAATAAGGCTCTAAAGGTCATTTTTATTCTCACTGCACAGATGTTTGAGGGCATGAGAAATTAGGGAAGTACACTTCTCTGTTCTAAGTTTGCGATTGAAAACTGGTCAGGAAACACCAGGTACATTTTGACATTTTGGGTTTTTTTAAGGAGCCAGGGGTCAAACAATTTGGTCACTATACTATGAATGACTTTATACTATGAAATAAATAGGATTGTTTTCCCACACAAGATCAGCTGTAAAGATGCAACTTTGAAAAGGCAAAGTAGCAGAGCGCCTGGGGGGCTCAGTCAGTTAAGCATCCGACTTCGCTCGGGTCTTGATCTCACGGTTCGTGGGTTTGAGCCCCCACGTCAGGCTCTGTGCTGACAGCTCAGAGCCTGGAGCCTGCTTCGGAGTCTGTGTCTCCCTCTCTCTCTCTCTGCCCCTCCTTGCTTGTGCTCTGTCTCTCTCAAAAATAAATAAACATTAAAGAAAAAAAAACAGAAAATGCAAAGTAAATGCCATGTGCAGATACTGCGAAAGACGTCCAAAAATTCTGTGCTCTGAGTAAAGTGCTCATGCAACATAGTGTCCAAAGCAGGACGTTTTGGAGAGCAAACAGAGAAATTATTAATGTCCTCTGGCCATCTAGGTGTTAACCAGCACTGGCCAGGCGAACGAGCAAGCACGGTCACCACCCTGAGTGATGTGTCCTGTGAATTAAATCCTCGGCGAAGAGGACAAAGTGTACCAAGGTTAGAAAGGCCAAAACCTACTTTCTTTTTAAAGACGCTCTCCCCGGACTTGGTCCTGCGCCTGTTTTCCCTGATGCCGTTTCGACCCAAATTGCACGGGCCTATTTCTTATCAGCAAAAGCAGGCAATAAAATACGGGAAGGCCTGGAGGAGAAATGGGCCAGCACTCTTGTGAAATTCTTTCAACACACCAGCATGCTTCTACAAACAAGAACACATTTAGCAAGAGGTGTGCAAGCTAGTTATAGATGGAACCAGGTGCTGGTTCAGTTCAAAGGTGACTGTCATGGGCACACACCACGGTTCTCCCCTTGAAAAAGAAGCCCATAAAAGTGAAGCTTTGCCTCACATGTCTAAGTGTCTCTGCGTTGCAAAAATAATTTGTATTCCCATCAGGTGATTTTGAAAAAGAGGTGAGCAACGGATACGTAACATGTGGCAACTTCAAAGCTTCCCTCAGAACTTCAGAGCTGGCTGATTCCCCGGCCCTTGCCCGCTACGTCAAGGACAAGCAGTTTGAGATGGGCTTTCTTTCAGCCCAGCCTCTCCCCCCAAAATGAAAGCACCCTAAAAAGTCTGAAGTCAGGGCCATCATGATTTTAAAAAGCCACAAAAAGGGTTATCTTGCAACAGTTTCTTCTGTTCAGTGCTCAAATTTTTACCCCTGGATCTTGCAACAAAAAAAGAAAAGAAGGGAGGAGACTGGGTGGCTCAGTGGGTTAAGCATCCGACTTCAGCTCAGGTCATGATCTCGTGGGTCGTGGGTTTGAGCCCCGTATCAGGCCCTCTGCTGTTAGTGCAGAGCCCATTTTGGATCCTCTCTCTCTCTCTCTCTCTCTCTCTGTCTCTCTCACACACACACACACACACACACACACACACACACCCTCCCCCACTCACACATCCTCTATTCCTCTCAAAAATAAATAAACATAAAAAAAGAATATAAAAAAGAAAAAAATACATCTGAGTCCTCTAGACCCATCGCCAAATGCAAACCAAAAGGAGGGAAGCACTTCCCAGCAACTCCCACCTCCACCTTGGTGTGGTCCCCTCTTGGTGCAGCTCCTGGTGCTGGAGTATCATGTGGGTTAGTGAGGAACGCATGTCAAGAGGTACACGGTAGAGAAAGAGGAAGTGTTTCTCTCCCCAGCAGCACGGCCATGGCCAAGCTGTGAGCCAGCACGCCCACTTCCAGGCAGCCTGCGTGGTGCACACGGCATGTTCTGGGCTCCGGGTTCACCCTCTGGGCTCAGCAGATCTACTGACCTTGAGACGAGGCTAGGATTCTACGACCCTTCAGATGGAGACGCCGTGCAAAAAGCAGGCAGCTGGGAGCGCGGTCACTGCGCAGGCACACCTATTGTTAATACACCTGTTCGGTGTGGGTCAGTGTGCTTGAACTAGAACTGGCCTGAATTCTGTTTTCTGTGGACTGTCCCCCCAGAATCGATTAATCCTCCAAAACATCGCCTCCACCTCTTCCCCTTCCCCAGGCATATCTTACACGTTGGCAAAGCAAAACCTATTCATGTGAACTAAAGTCAAATCTCATTGACTCAGAATCCACTGATTCGAAGTCATGTTACTAGGGCAGAAGCCTAACTGTGCCCAGGTACCTTGTCTTCCTTCACACCGCAATTTAAATTTATAAACAGCATCTGGGGGGAAGAGTCAGACACAGCAGAGAATCCATTGTTTCCACACATCTGGGGCACTCCCTCACCAATAATTGTCGCAGGAAGGAAGTCGCTGTTAAATATTTAGTGTCGCAGCTCCCTAAAGACTCTTAAAAGGCAACATTTGTATCTTTCTTCTGTTGCTGTAACTCCTTTTCGTAGCCTAAAACTCTGGTCCATCCCTGAATTATCACAAACGAATGTCACCTCATTCAGTCTGAAATGAAAAGGGTCCTATGTTGAATGAACACCTGACTTTTGCCGTGTTCAGTAGCAGTCCCCAGGAAGCAGGCGGTGTGGACGGAGCCACTGTTTATATCTGAAAGTGGAGACCCACACATTTCCGGCTGCTCGGCCACTGAGCACTTCCTTTGTGTCCAGTGCCCTGCTCTGTGTCCTTCAGGAACTAAGTCAACGTAACTGGGGAAGAAAGACTAGAACTTATTAATCCGAGCCCAGATTCTATACTGAGTCCACCCAGACTGGAAAATCTCAGAAAGCCAAGACTCAGTAGAACACACCCCTGAGTCAGGAGGCTGCTTCAAACCCCCCAGGACACTGTACCTTTGACCTCCCTTTATGGCCCTCCTGAGCGGTCTGCAAAACGCAACTTAACATCACCTCCACGGGGCCCCCTTTGGGGCCCTGGCCCTCTTGTTCCAATTACCGCATCAGTGTGCCTGCCACAAGCCTCCACACTGGACACGCCTCTGCCATTGCAGGTCGGGCCCCACAACCCCATGTGTCTGCCTGGCGACCTTCTCCACAACTAGCAGTGGACCAAGGCTGTGCCTCTGCGAGTCCTCAGCATCTCGCCCTGTAACAGCACAAATTAAATAGTGCTCAATAGTGCTTCCTTCAATGGACGGATGGGTGGACGGATGGTTGGATGGATGGATGAGTAAATGTACCGTTTCCCTGTGCTCTACCTTTTTGTGGAATCTTTCTGGCTTTCAAAAATTAAGTGGCCCATCAGGGCTGCCACATTTTCTCCCCGCAGCCCTCCTGCATCAGAGTTTTGCAGCTCTGTGGGACATAAACACAGTTTTTAAATATCAGCTTTACCAGGTGGTTGCAAAGGTGTGCTCACTCCCCCAGAGTGGAAAGGCCCCCCACATGAGTGGACAAGTGAGCCTCTTGCTTTCTGTGACCCGCATCTGCAATGCGGTCTCGGCCGTCTTTACATCGTGCAGGACTGTCCCGCATTCCACCACCTCGTCTTCAAGCATCTGGGATCACCACCATGACAACAACATTTCTTACTTGATATTTCTGTTCACAGCAATAGTTTAATCTTCTGGAAAGAGGAAATCCAATATTGTCAATAACCCCAGCAGCAGAAGAGAGTACTGATGTTCTCAAGGTGGGCTTATGTCAAGACCCTCTAAAATATGGCATGAATTACTCAGCCCATGAATGCAAACAATGCGTGACTACATAAGGAAAGGATTTCTAACAGCCTTTCTTCCATATATATTTTAGTGTTTTCACTTATCTGAATCAAGCAGTCAGCTGGGCTTAATTTCTTTCTGACTTCAGTTTTTCTGTCATCCTCCCTGATACATCTGTTGCCAAAAAACCTGTATCCCAGCTCCAAAATCTTATTTTAATTGAAAACTAATCAGTCCTTAACCTCTCATGACTTTATGTGGTTGATCCATTTGTTTCCAAAGTTTGAACCACTCCTTAACCTTGACCAGGTTCTAACTTTCGGTGTCAGATTAAACTTGATTCTGACCTGTGCTTCATTTTTTTTAAAAAAAGTCTAAAACCCCTCATTCTGCCAACACGTGGCGATGCTTAATATTAAGCTGGCCTGGGAAATTCGGAGTCCCCCACGTGCTGCCACCAGGGAGGTATGAGTGTCTGCGCCCTCCCCTCTCCCACACTTCCTTTGGCCCTGGCAGGCAAGACACTCCAAAGTTGGCTTCTCACCCCAGAAAGACAGAGACTCCAACCGCCACCCGATTTCCATGATCCCTGCCACCCCTTCAACACCATCTCTTCTGTCAGTTGGGTTGATCACTACGGAGGAGCAAACTGAAATCAATCAGAATTGCAAACAACACCGGGCCAATATGGCGGATGGGAAAAGCATCATGGTCATCAAATCCAGCTTTGAACTCTGGCTCTCCTGCTTACTGGCTGTGTACGCCTTGGCAAGTGATGTCACTGCTTTGTGCCTGTGTGAAAAAGAGCACCAGTAATAATGCCTACTCCCCAGTAAAACTGTGAAGAGTCCTTGTGATGATATAATTAAGGCATCAGAGCCTTGCACACAATAAACACTCAGTCAATGGGCACTTTATCTACCTGCCTGCCTACCTGTCTCGGAACATCCGTATCTATCTAGATCTTTCTCCTGTAATGGAGTTTCGGCTCCTTGGTAGCAGATACCATTCCCAATTCATCCTTTCACCCATCCGAGAGGGTAGAATTTAATGTTGTTAAATTCACACTTGAACTCAACTCTTTGTCCTTTTAAAACTATTTTAATTACTAGAAGACATCGCTAAACAAAAATAGGGGTTTCTCCTTTCCCTTTGCATATGAGACTTCCAGGGAGTTTTTAAACCTCTGTACGTAATCTTACTTCTTGTGAGGACATTTGTAACCCAGAGCCACATCAGGCCTGAGGACTAGCCCAGCAGAGAGCTGCCACATAATAATGTCCTGTGCACTGATGCTGTCAGTCCCCACCCGTGCATGTGCGCACGCGCGTGCGCACACACACACACACGCACACACTGGGACAGGGCAGTCAAAGTGAACTACTGAACTATAATTGATGCACATCTTATTTTTGTGACTGCTTCACACACTATCACCCACAGACTCCACTGTACTGGGAAGGCCGATGACCTATTTATGTGAGCAAGAGTTCGGAGGCAGAGGGTTGTTATTTATATGCTTCAAGTAAAAACATAGAATTTCTCCTAAAACACAGGGGCAGCTGAAGTCAAAGTAAACTCTTGGTTTTGAAACAGCTGGGTCACTGTTTGCAGCATGGACTCCACACCGTATATGAAAGATAGACTTCAAAGGAATCTTACCGTTGGAGGCATTTTCAGCAAAATGCCTATGTGTGTTGACTATATTCAGGTGCCACAAAAGGTGTGGGTGGCGAAAATAAGCCCCAGTCTTATCAGAGGGGGGCCGCCATAGAACAAGGACAGAGAAGCAGTATTTTGGCATTCAATGATGGTGTCGGGCACACTGAAACTGTCATGGAAGTTTGTAGAATGGGGCCATGGGACAGGGAATGGTCCATATGAGCTTGCAAAGAACTCTACAAATGGGGTCCACTTGAAAAAGTAGATTAAGTGAAAATTCAAGCTCACTCAAAATCAAACTTGGAATGTGCCTACATGTTCCCGACCAAAACCATTCATGAAAAACCCTGAGAAAATGTGCTCAAGTCATCCTTCCTCCGATGTTATTGTTATTATTAGGGGTATCAGTCCCAGAGGCAAATATATGGTCCAGAAAGTGACATGTCTTTCTTCTCACCAGATTTTCCCAAAAGGATTGATTCTACAGGGGGGAGAAAGATTCCCGTAGCAGGAGATTTCCCAAACCAGAAGCCAGTGCCTCCAGCACCCCCAGCAAAGGCATAAGAGTGTCTCCTCTCTTAGACCACAGTGCTCTCTCTGTCTCATTTCTGTCCACCAACACTAGGGTTTCCATGTGATCAGCAAATACTCCAGTGTGGCCACTATGTTCAAACATAAGGCTGGAAATAGCAGAGTGAAAGACCCACCCTCAATGACGCGATCACTTGAGTCTTGATGTTGAGCTTAAGTCACAAATTACTCAAAGGCAGGCAAACTACAAGAATAAAGATGAAATTGGAAAATTCAAATTGAGCTCTTCCTGTTCTGCTCCTTCTCCTCAGACCAGAAAGTTTTCTCTTTGGAGCTCTCTGAAGGTCAGGGCATTGTGCCTGAACTAGAGGTGGTACTGCCTCTGCTCAGAAAGTACCTCCTTCCCCATTGCTTAGCCCCAGACCTCCCTTCAACAAGCCAGAGAGTGCAGCCAGGTCAACATCCAAGGCCTTCTGCTCTTCCAAGCTCCACTGGAGCCCTTGACTGAGCCCCATGACCTCTGGTTGGAATCCCTCCAACACTTGTTTGATGGTGTCATGCTTCAAGAGTCCTCACCCACCTCTGCCAACCAAGCCACCTCCTGTTAGTTGCCAGTTTCTCTCTCTGAGACAATTGTCTTCTACCCCATTATTGTTTTGCTTTCTGTCAATCAATTTAGGGCTCATTATAAAATTAGCATCCCCACAGTTGCCACAACCTACAGAAGACTGTTTTTGTCTAAAGCTTTTTAAAAAGCAGATTCATCAGGAGCTATTCTAGATAAACATATGCCACCCTTACATAGAATAAGAATTTTGGAAGAAGGTTATGCATCTCACTGTCTGATAAAAAATGTCATGCTTCCACGACTCACCAGTGTTCATCAGTACCCCCCCAACACAAGCCCAACAAAGTCTATTCTGGTACCTGAAATTCTATTCACTCCTTTGAGTTCAAACTTGCAGAATCTTTGGAAAACTGAATTTACATCATGTGTTCACCTGCTGTTGACATTAGTAATCAGCTCAGATGTCAACAGTTGGTGATAGGCAGGACCCAGCCAGAAGGAGGGACAAAGGATGCCAGAGGGGCCCCAGGGCCATACAGTCCAAGAAGGAGGGGTGCAGAATGAGCAATCTGAGGACCCCAACCTCGCCGTCTTCATCACAGCACCGCAGTCTGGGTAAAAAGCAGATAAAGTATGACCTCGCTCGCTCCAACATACTTGATTTCTTTGGAATGTGTTGAAAATCACATTTCATGACCTCTTCTGTCTCTGAAACACCCTTTCCCTCCAATTTTACATAAGTACTTGTATACCCTTTTATCAACAAACTTTAAATAGATAGGGGTAGGTTTTTAAGAATTTCTTAGAATAAGGCCATATTCTGACATTTAATGATGGTGTCATAAAGTCCCCCTTGTCCCCCTTCTCAGGCATTTACTTTGCAGAAACCATCTCTTCCCCCAATCAAGAGCTTCATGATGCACTTTCAGAAGCAGAGGCCCAGCTGGAGCCCAAGCAAAGGCTGCAATTTTGATTGATATGACTGGGCAGGTCTGGCTGAAAGGGGGGCTGGACCCTGAAGGGCTCTACCTGCCTCAGAAACTACAGGGCCTCTCTGATGACTCATCTGAAGGGTAGAAAAGGCCAGGGACGCAGGCTTCATCACACCCCAGGGATAACCATCCCAAGCGCTGGAATGGTCTTGTCTCATATTTATCCTCTGGAGGCTCTTAATGCACCCCGGAATACTTGAGATGCTGGTGCAATAGAGAGGAAGGCTTTTGGTTGAAAGTCACAGAAAACCTAACCACAGCGTTGCTTAAACAAAGAAGGACTTAATTTTATGGTCCAGTGGTGCCATTCTGAGACTGTAGTGGCCTTTCCCTCGTGGCCTCCACTTGGCAAGAACTCTAGGGGCGCCACCCACCACATCTGCTTTAGTTCCATCTGAAAAAAGAAAGAAGTCAACACCGCAGCACAAGTTTTCAGGAACTCAAAGTAAACGTGGCTTCCTTTTGTCACTTGGGCCAGCCCTGTACCAGTTAGGTCACTCCTAATTGGAAGGGACATTGGAAATGGAGGTTGGGACCACCAGCCAGCAATATCTCCATTAAGAGGAGTCCTGTAATACAGGCTTAGGCTTTGGGATAGGCAGTGATACCCACAGTCCCAACCCAACAAAGCAGCTTCCTCCTACATCTGCAAAGAACATAGAGTGCTTTGGACACGATGAGGACCGCCTCACATGGTGACGGTGGCATCCTCACCAGTGTGCCCCTCTCCACCGCAGCAGTGGAAGGCTCTGTGGACACACATAGATGTTTCCAGGGGCGTCTGAGCAGAAAAGAAGGATAAAGGGAGGTGCCACAGAGAGAAGAGAAGGGACTGGCATGCATCTGTGCGGAGCTCCAGCTCTTCCAGAAATTACTGAAGGATTTGCCTGTGCTAGAGGGCCTGCCAAGAGGTCCTGCCATCGCAGAGACCACACTGAAGTCCCAGGGCTTTGGGGAGGGAAACACAGTGACACTCAGTAACTGTGTGACAGAATAAATGAAAGACCACATGATCCTTTCCTGGGGCACTGAACTGAGAATTCATTTGTGAACGCAGGTCTTCCTTCCAGATGAAGAGGGAAACTAGGAACGTGCCACGTCTATCATGTGCCGAATTCTTTGCTCCGATTGTTTTTTGTTTGTTTTAAATGTTTATTTATTTATTTTGAGAGAAAATGAGTGGGGGAGGGGCAGAGAGAGAGAGAGGGAGAGAGAGAATCCCAAGCAGGCTCTGTGCTGTCAGCGCAGGGCCTAACATGGGGCTCGAACTCACAAAGCCATGAGATCTTGACCTGAGCCAAAATCAAGAGTCAGACACTTAACAAACTGACCCACCCAGGCACCCCTGCTCAGCTTATTTTATTTAATACTTATAACAACTCTATAAATAGGCATCGTTTTCATTTACTGATAAGAAAACGGAGGTTCAATAATCTTAAGCAACTAATCTAAGATGACTCAGCTAAAAAGTGGAAGAGCCTAATTAAAACCCACTCTCTGCATCTAAAGTCCACCTTCAACACTGCACCTGTTCAGAGGACTCAATTTTATCTGAAGAATTATTTGTCTTCCTTATAACATCCAAGCTACATCTAAGAAGATTTAGAATAGTTACCTCTATTAAGCCCCTGCCACCAGCTACCTAGCAGAGTGATCGCTCAATTTTAAAGATAATGAAGATGTTGGGATTTCCCCCAAATGTTTCAGAAGGTGGGGAGCCCAAGAAAGTACCCGTATCCCCAAGCCCCTAGAGCAATACTCTGTCTAAACCAAGACCACCATCCCTGCCTCAAAATCAACACAGTCACCTGTTCAAGTGCTCAGGGCAGGGCCAGGATGGGGCTTAGTAAGACATCATCTGAGGAGTCAAAACTCTCAGAAATCAAGATAAAATGATTTTGAACATAATATTTTTAAAAATAAAAATCAATGCAAAGACTCCGTGATGTACAAAATCTCAAAAATTTGAAATAATGACAGGTTGCTCTTTGTTTCATGATCCTCCAGTTTCCAAACAGTGGGTCCTCCCCCACCTCAACCTCCAGTGGTGGATCCTGTCCCCTCGGCCCTTGAGACACCTTAGGACAGCTCCGTGAGGGCTTACAGTGGGGTACAAATGCATTGGACAATGTGGACTTTGGATGTATTCACAGTTTTCTACTGCACAACCTCTATCTACGTTTTCTCTGTGGTTCGAATCCTAGAGGGTATTTTTGCTGAGTACATACATGGGGCAGAACCTTCCTTTTGCTTCAGGTCCCAGTTTACCCCCCCCCCATTCAAACTGCTCATCAATTTCGTCCACGTAGAAAGCAGAGAGGAGACGAGCAAGGGGGAGGGGGGTCTTGGATGGCATTAGAGTCCACAGCCTTGCAGGCTGGTCCAATCCAGGCAAATTCCACACGCAGTTATCATTGCAGCATCTGTCAGATGTCCCTGTGTTTTGGGAGAAACTGTAACTTTACAATGACCCTAACAATGTTGGAACAATGTCTTTCCCCCCCAAAAGAGGCGAGCAGACACAGAACACGCATTCATTAATAGCACACCACTAATTGCTTTGACAATAATAGAAAGGCTAGAAGGTATTGCACTGGGTACAAGACGAGGCAACAGGCACTAGATTCATTTGCACTAAAAAGGTTGCAAGAGCAATTAACAACTCATTAATATGATATAAATGCTAATCTATACAGATCCTCTGTGGCCCCCAAATCCTTGTCACCCAACCCAGAAAACACACTGCATGAATCCCCCCAAAGGCAGGGAGTGAGCCACCATGGAAAGGGGCAGAGATCACAGGACCGTGGACGTAGTCAGTGTCTGCTCAGCCTGGACCACGGCCGCTGTCTCAGAGGAGGGGTGGCTGTCAGGAATTCCATGTGGCCCTGGGCGCTACGTGTGTATGGCAGGGGGAGGGATGGCTCCTGGCCACCTATGGCAAGGCTGCACCATGCACACATGCACAGGGAGCCCTGAGGAAAAGGAGCAGGTCTCTGAAGGAAGGGCTGTACCACACTCTGGGCTGGGAGGGAGCTCCCCGAGAACAGCTAAGATTTTCCGCCACAAACAGCAGCTCGTAGTGATCAAAGCCATCGCCTTAAATAATTGATTTCTTTATACAAGTAAAAAACAAAAAACAAAAAACCCAACCCTGGAGGGCCGTGCATAGTGTGAGATGTAATCGCACCACTTGGGAATGAGAGATGCTGAGAAGCCCCCCATGTCTGGCAGCGCCCGGGGGTGGGGGGTGATGAGGGGCGTATGTGAACTCTGCATCAAAGGACGGTGGCAGAGTTCACACAGGAAATCACTTCCCACAATCCCTTTGCAACGAAGTTTTCAGTAAAAAAAAATTCCTCAAGAGCATCTTACTGCCCTTTTATTCACTACTAATCCCTCAGGAGAAAGGAGTAGACAAAGTGGGGAGGGATGTGGGGAGCCCAGGGGTGGGGCACCTTCCTGGGTGAGAAGAATGCCCCTGCCCCACCATTGTCCTCACCTCTCTGTGCACCTCTGGGACGTGGGTAAACATGCATGTCCTCACACACACGAACACGGCTTGTGCCAGCTCTGTCCCTGTTCAAGCATCTTCCTGGGTCTTCCTCAGCACGTCAGTGTTGCAAAGTCTTCCAGAACTCAACTTAGGGACACAATGGTAGTTGTCCCTGTTCCCACGGTGGCCGTTCACCAGCTCCATGTTCGCTCCATCATACAGAAGAGAGACCCGCAAATCCAGCTGAATTCCAAAGATGCACTGAGCGCCTGGTGCGAGCAGACACTCTTCCAGGTGCTGTGGGGTGAAGAGGGGACTCAGAACAAGTATCCAGGAGGATATAACATCAAGCGTGAAATAGATGGATCACATATGGCCATTCACCGTCAGTGTCATGATGGAAAAGAACCAGGTCAAGGGATGATAGGGCTTCTTGGAAGAAGTCAAATCTGAGCTGGCCCCTGAAGGGTGAGAAAATTTCAACAGCCATAGAAAGACAGAAGCATCCCAGATGATGGGAAGGGTGTCAGCAAAGGCACAAAGCAAATGACTCAAGGTTGATGATCAGAAGCTAAGTCTGGGGCCACAGTTCTTCAAACCAAAATGGAGCAATATCACATAGCAAGGAAAGAGACAAAGAAGATGGACATGTGACAAGAGAATGGGTCTTGTACACACAAGATATGGTCACTGGATGGGTGTCTATTAGACTCAGAGCACATCATACATTCTCAATGGTCTATGCTTGTCCTGTGGAAAAGTTTTCATTGTGACCACCACCTTAAAAGAAGACAGTACTCTTTGCCTCTCTTTCTCCTCGAGAGTTTCCTAATAACCAGGCACCTGTGTCCCTCTGTGTGTTGGTGGTGCTGGCACTCTGCTGTAATGGATGCAGGCTAGTGAGAAAAGAAAAGACCCACATGACACACAGATAATGAAATGGAGCCAAGGGAAAGGTCAGATGACCTCACAGAGCACCGTATGAATGAAAGGTCGCACAAGTTCAAACAGATGATTCGGGTGGGAGAGCTGAGTCACCATGAGGCAAGGCAGTGAGCAAGGGCCACACTCATCAGGGCCTGGCCTGGCCCCCAGCAGCACAACCCATTCCTGTCAGCAAAACGTCACCACTAGCATTTAAACTTGGGTAGATTTCAGTTTGGTTAGCACCAAAGTAGAGAAATGTGTTTTGGACACATGTAGGAGATACAAGCATAAAAACTCGTCTTCGTTGTGTGTTTGTACAAACAGAACTTGTCTAAAACAACACCAGATGACTGAGATATTCTTGTCCTTTAAAAGGAGTCACTATATGCCTCAAGTTTGAGAAGCACCGCAGACCATGAGCCTGTTGAAGGCAGGTGCCCAGTCTTCTCATCTCTGAACATCTGTTTCCAACATGGTGCCTGGAAAGGCCCTGAGCCTGAGATCATTGATCAATACCTGGGGACCAGACACCACCACCTGTTCCTAACTAGAAGAACTAATGTTTATATAGTTCTTATTATGGGCCAGGCACTGTTCTAAGCACTGAGCAATAGTAACTTTCATAGTCAATACTGCCCTTAGGACAGGCAAGAGAGGAAGATGATTCTCTGCCTAGGTGCCATGCTTACAGTCCAACATATGGTGACACAAAACAAATTTCATTTAATAAAGAACATGCGAGCACCTTGCCACTCACAATCTGGCATGCAACAATGACATAGTTCATCTGTAGTCTACTGAATACGGACCCCCCAAAATTTTAGTTTTAATCCCCAGAACCTTGTATAGGATTTTGGAGATGTGATTAAATTAAGGATCTTGTGATGGGGAGATTCTTCTGGATTAGCGAGGTGGGCCTACATGCCATCATAAGTATCTTTCTAGAAGAGAGGCAGAGGGAGCTTTGACATGTGTGCAAGAGGAGGAAGCGATGTGACCATGGAGACAGAGGTTATGATGTGTCCTCAAGCCAAGAAATGCCAGTGGCCACCGGAAATTGGAAGAAGCAAGGACCAGATTCTCCTCTAGAGTCTTCTGAGGGAGATCAGCCCTCCCATCACCTTGACTACAGCCTGGTGATGCAGACTTCTGCCCCCCAGAACTGAGACAGAACACAGTCCTGTCGTCAGCCCCCCCCCCCTCAGTGGGGTGACTTGTTACAGAGGCAGCAGAGAGTTAAGGAGGCACCTGTGAACACCAGTTCTCATGATAACACCATGCAGGCCCAGGCTTGTGCTTTGCCACACTGTTGGCCCTATGTCTTCGAAATCAAAGGTAGCCATATCCACAGGCCATGAAGATCTGAGGGTTGGATACTGCTACTGCTTTGAAGTGAAGGAAAGGTTGGAGCAGTGGAAACAATGAGGTGAGAGAAAAGGCCAATTAATGTTCTTATCTAATCCTTTCTCTCAAAGGGAACGTCTGTGGTAGATTCCCAGACAAGCCAATCATTCTTTTTCCTCTTTCTCTTCATGTTCCAATTTATGGTTCCAGAGGCCCACACCATTCGGTGTGGACATGATGACTGAGGAATATTCTGCAATATTAAGTGATTACTCTCATATTTGTATATATGTAAGTCCAGACATAAAATGTGATACCAATTCTTTACATAGGCAACCAAATGGATATTGAATACTAGAATTGCAAACTTTTCTTTCTATTAAAAACTGCAATAGGTTTATTTTTCAAAAACAAAGACTTCAGTTCCATTCAAATAATTTTGACGTTAACTGTCAGAATGTATGAATTACAATCTATACTTTGCTTTTGAACAGATCAAACAATTTGGGAGAAAACTAACTCCTTGAAAACCTAGGTGAAAAATAACTGATATCTTGAAGTTTTAGCAATTTAAAATTTATACCTTAATGAAAATGTATTCAAATTTTGTAGACTTTGAAAACAGTAACATTGGACATTTTAACTATTTAGATATTCACTGTAAATAGGACACAAATTTTGTGGGAATCTTCAGTACAACAATATAATTATTCTGCTGAAGCTGTGCCAAGAAAATTAAATTTCATATAGATAAACATATAATTTATAAGTTATGTAGGTCTTTATTTTATTGCTTGCCCACATAGCAATGGCCCCTCAACAAACCAGGAGGTCCAACAATTAGACAAGGGCCTTGCATCAGAGCGGAGGCTCAGAAATGGTTGCTGAATGAGTGAGTGAGTGTTGAGAAGTTTCTATGGTGTGCGGAGCCAGACTTCAGAAGGGCCTTGACCATTACTCGGATGGTGTAGCCAGCATGTGAGCAGGGGATGATGCCATGAGACCAATGTTGGGTTTAACTGAGCATTAGGAGACAATGCAGGCTGGAGTTGGCAAATATCACACATAACATGGTCCACCACATGACATAAAATAATGTCGTTCACTTTTTGATTTTTATTTGTTCACTCTTTTTAAACCACAGTTCTTTCATCAAAACCATGGCAGGAAGGTGATGACCCTCTAGCTGAAGGGCTCGGCATCTGGTAAGTCAGACACACAGGGGCTGGAGGATCATGGTGCTGGGGAAAGACTGCAGGCGTGGCGCGGCTCACACCTGACTCAAATCCCAGCACTACCAATTAGTCTGTGTGGGGTCCTGGGCTCCCATCTTAGCTTCTCCAAACCTCTCTTTATTCATCCTTAAAACAGGGATAGTACCACCTCCCTCACAAGGAAGTTATGACAGTAAAAAGAGTATGGAAAACATGCCTAGTGGCCATCAAATAGCAGTGCTCAATAAATAGCAGGTGCTGGAACTACAGGCAGAGAATAGCACGTTCCCTCCATGCAGAACACACTCTAGACCCCTGCTCAGGAAGGGTGGGCCCACGAACCAGCAGCAGCACCGTCACCTGGGAGCCTGTTAGAAATGTAGGGTCTTTGCCCCAGTGCCAGATTCTCCAGTTACCAATACCCCCTGGTGACTACTGTATACAGTAGAGTTTGAAAGATCTAACACCCAAACGAGTGGTTTTCAACCCGGACCGCACATCCAAATAACCTGAGGGGCTTTCAGATAACCCATGCCCGAGCCTCACCCCCAGACATATTAATTCAGAATGCCTAAGAATGGTGTGGAGCCTGGAGTGCCTGGGGGGCTCAGTCGGTTAAGTATCCTGACTTCTGCTCAGGTCATGATCTCATGGTTTGTGAGCTCCAGCCCCACATCGGGCTCTGTGCTGACAGCTCAGAGACTGGAGCCTGCTTCAGATTCTGTGTCTTCCTCTCTCTCTGCCCCTCTCCTGCTTGTACTCTGTCTCTCTCTCTCTCAAAAATAAATAAATATTTAAAAAAAAAAAAAAAAGAATGGTGTGAAGCCTGGGTTTTAAAAAAAAAAAACAAAAACTAGATGACGTAATGTCCAGCCAAGACCAAGAACCACGGGCTGTATCAAGAGCTATGAAGCCTTTGGGATGGGGCCTCATTATGACTTTCATGGGCTGTAGGCATTTTTGCCTTCATAGGTCCTTTCTTCCATAAAATAATATTTAAAATCATATTTTACTACATGTTGATAAAAAGATGCATATGTTAATATTATTTATTAAGGCATTTTCTTCAATGTAAAAATTCCTGTTTCAATTCTAATTAAAGTTAACAAATTTCATAGGCCCCAGGAACTATCTTGGGCCTCGGGCACTGTCCCCTCTATACCTAATGGATAAATTGGCTCTGCTTTGGGGTATTATATAAAGGTAAGGCATAGTCAGTGAGACATAAGAATTCTTGATGGAGCTGTAAAGCTAATGACTCGATATATGTGAGCTAGCGGCTCACAGATACTGAGAATCTGATCCATAAAAGGAAATGAAGAAGGAGGAGAGGAGGGAAGGAAGAGAGGAAAGGAGAGGGGAAGAGAGGGAGGAAGAAGGGAGGGAGAAAGAAAGGAGGGAGGAAGAAGGGAGGGAGGAGGAAGGGAGAAAGGGAAGGAGAAAGGAAGGGAAATCTAAATAAGAATGGAATTCTAATCAAATGGGGGAAGTGTAGGGAGTTAGTGCACGCCTCTGCATACTCTACAACTATAATTACAGAGTGAGTGAATGCAAACATTGATTGCACACCTACTATTCACCTGTTTGTTTGTTTGTTTGTTTTAGAGAGGGGGGAGGGGAGGGGCAGCAGGAGAGAGAGAATCCCAAGCAGGCTCCACGCTCAGTGCACAGCCCAATACGGGGCTCAATCCCACAACCCTGGGATCATAGCCTGAGCCCAAATCAAGAGCTGGATGCTCAACCTGCTGAGTTACCCAGGTGCCCCTACCCTTCTGTTCTTTTAATCATTCATTCTTTTGTTTCTCCCGTTCCCAACGGAGCCAAATCCCGATGAGTCAAAGATGAGGACACAACCGTCCCTTCCTTCCTTGGGTCAAACACTTGGGCAGGCAAAGCCACACCTGTTTTATTTCCCTACTTTCCCAAGAATGTTCACACAAGACGGTCCATTTCCTAGAATGACCACACTCAGTGAAAGCAACGGGACTGAAAGGAAATCAACTCGAAGTACAGGTAAGTGAAGTAGAGTGAGCACTTCAGCTATCCGCTCGTAATTACAAGCCGTGTGGCCTCACAGCTGCTCCCAGGGGATGCATTTTATAAATTATTTTTATTATTTCAAAAAAATCTGGCTTGAAAGGATCGGTTACCAAAAAAGCAGCTCCTTGCCAGTCGGAATCTTGAGTGGACTGTATCTATGCTATATAGAGTCCAAACACGGAGAAGACAGAGCACAGGACCAAACAGAGACCGCCCCACAAGAGGGTACGTGCAAACCAGGGAAATAGACAAATTCTGCTTTTCTTGCACACTTCTTAGAAGAGGGAAGGGAAGAAAAGCGGTATTCAAGAGTTGCAGTGACACCTCATAATTAGAAATACAGTACCATTATTCAGTGCACGAAAGAGCAGGGAGTTTGGATATGAAAATGAAACCTTTTGAATGTGAAAGTTTGAAGTAAATAAAAGGTTAATTGCTGAATGCATTGGCTCTTGCATTAAGAAAAAGAAAGCCACCATGCCTGCAGATTTGCATGTGATTTCCCATGTAAAGGAGGACTCTAAAGTGTGAGTTTTCCTTAATGAGATTTTTCTTTTTAATACCAGGAAATATCATGTCATGCCTGTAACTCCCTGCCAGGCCAACACACTAGAAATGGCGGGAATTCAGTAAAATGTGTTCTAAGTTCACATTTGGTGCATTTATGCTTTCCATGTTCAACAACACTTTATAGATAATAATTAATACTCCTTAAATCAATGTGAAGTATCATTCCATTCATTCTATCAAGGAGGAAATCCTTGTAAAGGGGCCCAGATACATCCGAAAGGGAATCTGTCAGAATAGAGCCTAGAAATCTCGAGTCCCTGGAAGTCATTCCCATGCTGATGAGACCGCTAGGAAAGGACAGAACGGACCCTTCGGGCTGAGTGATCCCAGGACTATGTTGGTGTGTGGCACGGGGTGGGCACTCAATAAAGACACATGAATGAGAGGAAAGAAAGAGGGGAGGGAGGAGATGGTGGGTGGGATGGGGCAGAACTGGGAGTGGGGTTGGTGGTGAGTCATGTGCCGTGTTTCAAGAGATTATTCCAAAGCCCTTCCCAAGAAAATAGTGTGGTGTTGTTTACTAATTTGATGGTAAAAATTAATGGCTTGATTATATGTTTCTTAATAATTTTGAAAAAAGGAGCACCTGGGTAGCTCAGTCTATTAAGCATCCAACTCTTGGTTTCTGCTCAGATCATGATCTCATGGTTCATGTGTTCGAGCCCCATGTCGGGCTCTGCACTGACAGCACAGTGAGCTTTCTCTCCCCCTCTCTCTCTGCCTCTCTCTCTCTTTCTCTCAAAATGAATACATAAGCTTTAAAAATATAATAATAAAAATAGAAATCCTGAAAAAATAGAAATTCCTAGGAAACACAAAGGCTAACTATTTATTTACCAGATTCTTCAAATCTTGTCTTTCTCTCTTTTCATTTACCTGAGTCTTTAGCCACTTCTGTCATTTAAAACAAGTTCACTCTTGGCCTAAGATACTTCTCTCTTCTGGGTGGTGGAAATTCCCTGCTGGTCCGTAGGTCCCCACCATGTGTGCCCGCTCCCATGAGGGCTGCCACCATTGGAACCGGTAAGTCCCCTCCTCTATAAACACACACAAGTATTTTCAAATCACATGAACCCTGTGCTCTTCACTAGAACAAAGGCTCACGAATTGCACTTGGCATCTTCCTTACTCTCCCAAGATGCCTAGTCCATCAGATTGTCTACAAGTAGCAATTCAGATGGGGGATCTCAGCACTGGATTACATGGCATCCATTCATCACATGTGAGGCCCCAGCACCGGTGGCAGGTGGGATACTGAAAGCCCTTGACAGGCTGTTGTGGAGCAAGTGTTAAAACTTTTACTGCTGGCGCACTGGGACAGACAGTGTGGAACGGAAGGAACGCACTGTAAGTACCATATCTCAGACACTGGAGAGCTTCGGAAAGTGGTAATTACGAGGATAATGGAGTTGAACTGCTGTCACGGAGTCTTATCACCTATTGGAGAAAGACAATGAGAGCCTGAGAATTATTAATCACCAATTTAAGGTGAATCGTACAATTCAGAGACCTCACTGGCAGCATCTAAGAAGACACATCTCTTTTAGCCAGAGGTTAAGATCAAGACCAAGACTTAATTATCAGGGCTGCAGAGCTCCAGAGAAGGTTAGACCCTCAGCCCCGACAAGTCCAGGATGCCAATGGTTGGATGGGAGTGGGACCCTGGTATTTGTAATGGGGACTTCTAGGTCAGAGGTCACAGAAAAACCCTTGAGGACTCTCTGGGTCTGCAAAGGTGACTCTCTCTTTCTATCAAAGGCTAGCACTCCTCCCTTGCATGAAAAAGCTGCAGAGGCCTGTGCCCCAGAAGCAGCAACTTTTCCCACTTGCCTTCTCCGCCCCCAGACTAGGTCACAGCAGCACCCAGCAGGGGAAGTGCTAGGGCTATGATAGGAAAAGAGCGACTGCAGGAGGTGGCAGAGAGACATGGACAGGACCCAAGGGAACACATGGACTGAGATGCACAGACCCTAAGTGTACAACAGGGAGAACACATCCACATGGGCACGTCTGCCATAACACACACAGTGTTACTCTGGCAAGGCCCCAGGGCTGCACTGACGTGCTACTGGGATGGCCCACACCAAAAAAGCAGAAATGCCAGACTGCTATCCAGACAGTAAAGAGGAAGAGGCTCAGGGAAGTGGGCTGTACAGAGCAGAGGTATCACGTGAGTTCAGAATACCAACCAGTCATGTTCATCAAGACAGCCCTGGAAATAGCACGCATGTGGGCAGCCAACAAGGACTGCACCTGTTGGGAAAGCTGATTGCAAGGCCCAGAGGCAGCCATCCTGCTGTTGCAGAACTGGACTCTCTACTGGAAATGGGCTGATGGAGTCTTGATGCCAAGACACTGTGGCATTGAACTAGATGCAAGGGGGGAGGGGCACAACTATAACTGGGCAACATGGCTGGAGTGACGTCCAGAGGGGCCTGGCCCAGAGACAGTCACGGACACAGCATGCCTAGGACTGCAGGAAGTGAGTGGCCAAGAGAGCATTATGCAACCTATATACTCAAAAAAAAAAAAAAAATCAAGGAAAGACAATCAAGAGGCTGAACCAGGACAATCAAACTGCTGGATGTGGCATCTGGAACTGAGCCAGATTTCAGGCCTAGAACACACTGACCGAAGAATAGGAGGGTCCCCAGGAGGAAAGACCTGCAGCTTCACAGCAGGTGCACATGTGAACAATTCCCTCATTCTTCCCCAGAGGGCCCACCCCACATACTCAGGTGACCACACACTGGAGGACAGGGGACACCCAGACCCACTGAGGACTATTGGGCACAAGATCGGAGGTGACACTGATAACTGGGGACCTGAGTCATTATCCCGAAACCCCTCACTAAAGTGAATGTGTGTGAGCCAGTAGTAAGGAAGACCTGGCTAGGTCTGGCTCAGAGTGGCTTCCCCGGGTCCACAGACCCAACCGTGGCCTTCCCCTGGCCCCCAAAGGTATAATTTAAAGGAACTTTTGAAATTAGAAGAACTACTACATTCATTTCTGGAGTAGAAGCAGTGGGGAAATTAAATGGAAGCCTCCAAAAGGCTTCCCTGACCCATGAACAGAAAATCAAAAATACATCACATAGCTGGAAGAAATGCCAGAGGTTGAAGACTGAGATGGTGCAGGTGTGAATCCAACACACATCTATTCAATTTACCAATCTTGCCCCGAAACAATCCCGACATACTTTACAGGACAGGTCAACCAAGTAGCAACCCCCTTTGTGACTTCCACTTGGAGTAGCTTTGCCAGAGAAGATTAATACCCCCCCACAGGCCCACAGGATGCAGCCACGGTATGGCCAATACATTCTTCTCCAGGTGCTATCAGAGTAGTTTGTATTTGTTTGTAACACCTGATAGGGAGGTAAAGAGGAACAATCAGAAGACGGGGACAGGATCTGGGGAAGATGCACTTGTCAGATGGATGGAAATTGGTACTGAGTGTATTCACACTCATGGTAGGTCATGCACTGTTCTAGGCCCTGGAGACCAGAAGCAAATAAAACAGGAAATGAATAAACAGCCTTACCCATGGGGAGCTTAATTACCACTGGTTGTCCTCCTTGTTGTTATTATGGGTGCATAAGAGATTGGGGGTGGAGGTGCTAAGGACTTAGAGAGGACAGACAGATAGACAGGTATGGTCCCACACACAGGCCTTGCAGCACAAGAGCCACACTCTGGATATGTGCGGTGTCGTGAGCGAGATACACACACATGCACAGGGGGGAAACATCTAGAGGCCACGCAGACCAGGACAAGGAAGACTTGAGCCAAAGCATGAGAAGATGGAGAAGGGGACACACAACAGGCATGTGAAAGATGCAAAACTGAAAATGTGTGTCCCCCCAAATCTATGCAATGAAGCCCAGAGCCAAATGTGACAGTATCAGGAGGGGGTCTCTAGGAGGTGAGTAAGTCATGAGGTGGAGCCCCCTCAGTGGCACTGGTGCCCTTCTAAGAAAGACACCAGAGAGATGACTTCTCTCTGCCAGAGGCACGCACCTGCAAACCACAGAGAGGACCTCCTGCTGCACGTGCCGCACCCCAATCTCAGATTTCCAGCCTCCAAAACTGTGAGAAATAAATCTCTTGGTTAAGCCCCTCAGTCTGTGGTGTTTGTTAAAGCAGCCCACACTAAGAAAGACAAGATCATGTAATTACTAAGATGTAGGAGATGAACTAAAGAGCTCTGTGTGTGTTGTCTCCTGCTGCTAGGCTTGGACCACTGGATAGCTAGGACACCACAAAGCAAAATAGGCACTTGGGACCAAGAGAGCAGGAAAAATGCTGACCTCAGCTTTGGGACTGTGAGTGAGAGAAGGGGACCCCCAAGTGGGACTTAAGAGAGAGACATGGGCTAGAGACAGAGGGTTAGCCACCATGATGATGGCTGCCACCCACAGAGATCCCAGGAGGGTCAGCCATTGCAAGGAGACCCCAGAGATGGGGACCAGGTAGGAAGAGACCCACCACATGGAGCCAGCAAACAGCACCTAGTGAGTGATGCCCCTGGATGCATGGAGCGGCACGTGGGAAGGCCCATCAGGCTGTTGGCTTCTTTAGCAGCAAAAAAATGGATGAACCACAAACTATCGTGAATGGAGAAATATGATGGTGTTTCATCTCTGCAAACATTTATGCTGCTCTATCAACTCTCTGCCTAGTCCTCCATTACAATTCAGTCCCTTATAATGTGTGTTGCTGCCTTTTTCTCCCCAAAATGAAAGAAGATAAAATTCAGATAATGCACGGATTTGCCATATGAGACAACTAAACAATTGCCCTTATTTTACTGTATATATTTTTTACCTCTGAAGAATTGGGATAATTTGAGGAAAGTACTAATCATGGAAGGTTTCAAGGCTGTTCTCTGCTCTAGTACCTCAGGGAAGTGCACCTGTTACCAGAGCTGCCCATGTGTGTCCAGGTCAAGAGGGTGATGGTTCTGCTTTACAGACCAACATATTTGCACAGGAAACCACATCAACTACCTTTGTTCACCAACTACCTTTGTTCAACATTCATTAAGATTCAACCAAAAATCAGCAGGAATTTGAAAAGGAAAAAAATAAAATAGAGGAAGAAATGGACAACTAATCCCAATGTGAAGAGAAATAATTATTGGAACAGAAGAGAAAATTTTTCAACTCTAATAGCATCCTTAGATCTCCAGAGCAAATAACAAGGACAATAGAGAAGAGAAAATAAGGAAATAAAACAGGAGAATCTTCCCAACTAAAGAGAGACCTGAGTCTTGAATAGAAAGGGCATAGCAAGTACTAAGCAGGATGAGTGGAAGAGAATACAAAACTACCTCATATACTATGCTAACATTATAGAAGCCCAATGATAACACAAGAGCCTTAACTGCTTCTAGAAGGAAAAAGAAAGAGATGATCTACAAAGGACAAGAATTAAAATTGACCTTAGACTTACTGATATAATGGAATGTTAGAGGATGAAGGAGCAAAACATTCAACATTTTAAGGAAGAGTTATTTTGAAAGTGAAATTCTATTCCAAACTATCAACCAAATGGTGTGGTAGAAAATAAAGATATTTCAAGAGTTTTTGGACTCAGAGAGTTTTACTTCCCTTTCTGAAAATATTACAGAGCAATACTTGCAAGGTAGTCTTCTGAGCACTTTGCAGGAACTAACTTTGTACCTTCACATCAACCCTATGACATTATTTTTATTCTAAATTTATAGATGAAGAAACTGTGGCACAGAGAAGTTACACTCTGGCAAGATGAAACAGGAACTCAAAAAAAAAAAGATGCAGGGAAGTCAGTTGAGCGTCCGACTCTTGATTTCAGCTCAGGTCATGATCCCAGGGTCACGGGATGCAGCCCCGCTTTGGGCTCTGCACTGAGCATGGAGCCTGCTTAATATTCATATTCTCTCTCTCTCTCTCTTCCCCCCCCCAACCCATCTCTCAAATAATAAATAAATAAATAAATAGGCTATAAAATTTAACTGATAGTGAACTAGGGAGGAGATCAAGGAAAGCAGTCCATGGCTGAGGGCTGCGTTGGGTGTCTAGAAAGCAATGGACCCATTAAAAGAGAAACGAAGAGGGCTCAGGGAAAGTCTTCAAGACAGAAACAAATCCAGTTCTGTATATTGTATAATTAAGATCCTGAAAGGTCTAAAAGACAGGAGAATGCATATGTTCCTTCAGTCAATAGTTACAAAAGTAAAAAAGAAAGAAAAAGAATGGAAACAAGAAACACCAGGGGAGTTAGAGGAGGGGTACAAAACACGCATGAACCAAAGATGGAGCAAATTTAAAGGTGCCCGAATTTTGAGCAACAGATGGAGTTTAGGGAAAAAAACACGTTTAATCTTGAGTCTTGGAAGATTATCCTTCAAATAGCACCAGTGTAATAACAGAGAACTCTTCCTTAATTTGTTTTGCAGGAAAAATATTAAATAATTGTAGTAATAGGACACCTGGGTGGTTCAGTAGGTTAGGTATCTGACTCTTTTTTTTAATTTTTTAAGATGTTTATTTTGCAGAGGGCGCAGGGAGAGGGAGACACAGAATCTGAAGCAGGCTCCAGGCTCTGAGCTGTCAGCACAGAGCCCGACGTGGGGCTCAAACCCACAGACTATGAGATGATGACCTGAGCTGAAGTCGGATGCTTAACTGGCTGAGCCACCCATGTGCCCCAAGTATCTGACTCTTGATGTCGGCTCAGGTCATGATTTCACAGTTCACGGGTTCAAGCCCCGCATCAGGGTCTGTGCTGACAGTGCAGAGCCTGCTTGGTCTCCTTCTCTCTCTGCCCCTCCCCTGCTCATGCTGTCTCTGCCTCTCTCAAAATAAATAAATAAACCTAAAATAAATAAATAAATAAATAACCATAGTGATATAAATGCTGGTTTTAAAACTCTTGGTTTTCAGAATTGATCCTGAAGCATAGGAGCATAGAAAACTTTTAGTTACAATAAACATGTAAATATAATATAAAAGTATGATGACATAGCTGCATAAAGAGGGAATAAATGTGGGGATTATAAAGATGCTAATTTTGTCACCTTTCTTAATGGTGAATCAACAGATAATGCCTCAGGTTGATGGCTCTACAACACCAAAGGCATGAGCCATGAAAGAATTCATAAGCTGGACTTCATTAAAATTACAATGTCTCCTCTGGAAAAGACATGGTTCCCATGGTTTCAAAAGAATGAGAACACAAGCCACAGACTGGGAGAAAATATTTGCAAAAGACGTATCTGAGCAACAACCGTTACACAAACTGTACCCTCAAATCACATAAAACTCAACAATAAGAAAGTAAACAACTGATTTAGAAATGAGCAAAAGAACTGAACAGGCACCTTACGGAAGAAGATAGGCTGGCGGCAAGTAAGCCTACAAAATATGCTCCAGGGACGCCTGGGTGGCTCAGTCAGTTAAGTGTCCAACTCTTGATTTTGGCTCAGGTCATGATCTCACGGTTTTGTGAGTTCAAGCCCCATGTCAGGCAGGCTCTGTGCTGACCCTGCAGAGCCTGCTGGCGATTCTCTTTGTCTGCCCCTCACCTGCTCATGGTCTCCCTCAAAATAAATAAATTTTTTAAAAACTTTAAAATAAAAGATGCTCCACCTCATATGTCATCAGGGAGATGCACATTAAAACAACCACAAAATACCAGGACACACCTATCAGAATGGCGAAAATCTAAAGTTGATGGATCAAGGAATAGATAAGCATGGTAGTTAAAGTTCTGAAGCTACAAAAAAACTTAAGAAGCACATAATCAGCAAAAATCAACATGTGAAGTAAAGATGGGAGGGTATATAAAGGCACTAAATCCCACCTCTTTTTTTCCTTTTTTTTTTTAAAGTAGGCCCTGCATGGGGCTTGAACTTACAGCCCTAAGATCAAGAGTTGCATGCTCTAACGACTGAGCCAGCCAGGCACCCCCCTCCCCACATCTTCCTTAGTGAAGAGTTAATACACACTGTCCAAAGTTAATTGATTAAGATACAAGGGTAAAAATCATTCTAGATAAAGCTATGGTGGTAATTTCTAGAAGAATTAAAACCAAAATTGCTTAGATCTGAAACTTAGTGGACTAAGGATGAGGGGATGTCAAAGACAGTTATTTTTATTTTGTATCCTCTATCCTGCTCAGAATTTTGTTTATATAATGGGGATGTAGTGCTTTGTAACCTAAAAAGCAATTTTTTAATCATCAGTAATTTTTGTGTTAGGGAAGACGACAGCTCAATGATGAAGTTTATGGAAATTTTCCCAGATGCTTAAGAACAGACGGCAGTGACAAAGCTTTGCCGACAATAATGAATTTTTGAATTTTGAAATGCCTTAAAATTTCCCTCAAATCATAAACCTCTCAAAGGGTGTTCCTCCAAGTCCTACTTATCAGACGCACTACTAAGTTCAAATTATAAAAATCTTACCTGTAATTGAAGCCAGCTGCAACCTTTTTGACAAGGACTAATTGCCGATAATGATTTAAGTGCTGTAAATTCACATGCCACAATTGTTTTAAATAGGGGGACCTCTTACAGCTTTCTCTGAAAGGAACTGTTAATCTTTGCTGCCGACTTACCAAACCCTTCAGTCACCTGTTTGCCATCGTTTTCATGAGCTGATAACGTGTTTATTAGAGTCATAATGTGCAGGTGGAGGAATAAAGGTCTCGTTTGATGGCACTGGGATTTCATCTGACATTTCTACGTGGGAAAAGTTGGCACTAGCTTCAGGCTTGACTTTGGCAGAGAAAGACAATAAAGGCCCATATTAGTTTTTTTTAATTCAGGGCAAATGAAAAGTCAGCATTTGTATGATATCAGTAACTTTAGATGATGTAGCTGGTAAAACCCATAACTTATAGGGCTGTCCGTGTACCTACTATAAATCAAGGGTTCTGGGGCACCTGGGGGGCTCAGTCGGTTAAGCGTCCAACTCTTGGTTTCAGCTCAGGTCGTGATCTCACAGTTAGTGAGCTTAAGCCCCACATTGGACTCCGAGCTGAAGGGGCGGAGCCTGCTTAGGATTCTCCCTCTCCTCTCCCTCTGCCCCTCCCCTGCTCTCTCTCTCTCTCTCTCTCTCTCTCTCTCAAAATAAATAAATAAATTTTAAAAAATAAAAATGAATCAAGGGTTCTTTGTACTAGCAAAGCTGGAGGTGCTAGGATGTGGTGAGCACTCTCCCTCCATACTCCGCATCCCTGTCCGTCTTGGGATGTGTCTGATCTTTTCCTCCTCGGCATTGCATCCCATCCCTCTGTCTGTTTGTTACCTGGTTTGGGGCACTTGACGTATCACCTCTAGTTATGGACAGAGGAGAAATTGGCAGCGTATACCGAGAGTTAGCATGTCCTCTGACTTTATGATTCTACAGCTAGGATTTATCTGAATTTAAAAAGAATACATCCTATGCCAATTTTTAGCTGCAAGGATTTAATCAAGGTGTCATTTCTACTGGAAACTGACAAGTAGGGGAGACGGGTCTGATCGATACTTAGAACTCAGACGTGAAAAAGATGTGGAGCGCCGGGTTGTGTGGCGTGACCGGTGGACACCCGGACTCCTTAGCCGGGACACCGATTTGCAAGGTGAGTCATTGGCATGCTGTATGGGCACCGTGGGCTTTGATGGGCTAGGTTGAGAAAGAGCAATAACTACCTGCTTTACCTGGACACTGGGCATTACAGGCCTGTGATATATAAAACACTTGGATTCGTGCCTGACATGTTGTAAACACTTGATCCACACCAAGTAATAATAAGAGAAATAATACTAATGGTAGCAGTAGTCGAAGTAAATCATAAAAATCGCGTCAAAGGGGAAGACGCACCGATGGAAAAAGTATATGCCTATGGGAATTCCTGGAGAAACAAAAAGTAGTTGTTCCTGACCTCATTAAAGGAATACATGCATAATGAAAGGCTGATTATCAAAGTAGAATGCTAAGCAGTGATTATCCCTAAGTGGCAGAATTATGATGAATTTATTTCCTTTCCGATTCATTGTATGGTACAAACTTTCTACAAGGAAGGTATATTACTTTTGCAATTAAGAGACCAAACAAGTCACATCTTAAAATGTATTTCTAGGGGTGTCTGGGTGGCTCAGTTGGTTAAGTGTCCGACTTCGGCTCAGGTCATGATCTCATGGTTCGTGGGTTCAAGCCCCGCATCGGGTTCTGTGCTGAGAGCTCAGAGACTGGAGCCTGTTTCGGATTCTGTGTCTCCCTCTCTCTGAGTTCACAGAAACTCAGAACTGGAAGAAACTTCCAGTGTTCTGGACTGATGAAGAAAGCCAGGTCTCAGCAAGGAGAGCCAGCCCCCTTCGCCTCCACCTCACAGAACCCAGGGCAGCCTCATGGTACCCCTGAAACTCCACACAAAGCACATTGATCTGGGTGTCTCCAGGGACAGATCTGTCTCCACTTTGTGTTTTCCTACCTGGGTATGAGGTACAGTGCCTGGCACACAGTAGGAGCTCAATACATCTTGTTGAATAAACACATGAGTGAACGCACTCAAACAGTCATTCTCTGTTCCCAGGTGTTAGAGGACATGCAAAGAGCTATAAAAGCAGCAGGTAATCCTCCTGGGGGCATCAGAGAGACTTCCAAGAGCTTTGGGAGGGTGGGGAGGGCAGAAGATGCAGCCAAAAGATCTCCAGTCAAGGAAACAGCCACAGGAACCTGACTCACACTGGGAGTCCGGGAGGAGGTTATTGTCTTAGAACAAGTGAAGCCTAAAGTCTGGCAAGATACCCTGTTGGGAGATCGGGGAAAGAGAAGTTATGTAATCAGTTTCCATTCTCCCATTTATTTCTAGGCCCAAGTCAGAGGCCAGTTGGCTATTTGGGGAAAGTGATTTACCATAAATTGTTACTAGCTAATCAGAGTTTAAAAAGTTTTTCTGGCCAGATAACATTTGCATTTTCTCCAGGGCCCTTGGACTTTCCCATGTCACCCACCCCCCAATCAGGGATGTGTGACTATAGGTCTCACTCTAGGGCTGGGCAGGCAGGAAGGGGTTCTCAGCAAGGAGTGCCTCTCCGCCCAGTAAATCACCTCGCCCGGACAGCGGCTTCCCCACCCAAGGAACCTCACCAGAGAGACAATAAAAGATAACCCCACACACCTTTGCGCCAGCCCACCCAACCCTCAGCCCGATCCCACCCCCTCCAACCAACATGCTCCCTGTGACATTTTTATGACGGATTTTTTCTTTCATTTAAAGTTAATCACCTTATCCTTTTTATCTGCCTTTCTGTACCTCTTACCGTTTAAGAGAAGTTGAGACAGTTTCAAAAAAAAAATAATAATAAAATAAAATAGTCACTGATTTCCCAAGACTTGATTTTTCTCCGGTTCCCTGTTGGTAAAGTACTGAAGACATTCCCCTCGGTTCTGCCGGATCCCATTATTTCCCTGGGAGATGTGATGTCTGTTTTGATAGGAGCAATTTATCACCCTGGTGAAATCAGACTGCTGTTCGGAAGGCAGGGCCAGGATTTATGAATCCCTTTTCTCTGGGAATGAATTTAATCCCCAAGGGTGGACACGGTATTAAAAGACTTGGCCTGCCGCACCTGTGGCATTTGAGACAAAGTGAGTGGCAGCTGCGCCAGGAAACCGGCTCACGTCCCATGCACACGGCGTCTACATGGAGCTGCAAACATCTTTATCCTTCCAAGCATGGGGAGAGCTCGATTTAGTGCATGACATCCAATGACGATGGGCACAAAACAATGACTTTAGAATTTACTAACGAATTCAAAACAATGAAATGGACTTGCAGCGCACTTTCACTATTTTTTGTGGGTATGAGTTTTTAAATCATTAATTGAAGATACTTTTAGAAAGTATCCATTTTAGGGCACCTGGGTGGCTCTGTCAGTTAAGCGTCCGACTTCGGCTCAGGTCACTATCTCGAGGTCTGTGAGTTCGAGACCCGTGTTGGGCTCTGAGCTGTCAGCACTTCAGATTCTGTGTCTCCCTCTCTCTCTGCTCCTCCCCTACTCATGCTCTGTCTCCCTCTCCCTCTCTCTCTCTCTCTCTCAAAAATAAATAAACATTAAAAAAAATGTTTTTAAAAAAGGATCCATTTTAAAGCTCCAGACCAAGTTATTTGGGCCAATTCCTTCTTGGAATTTATAGTCTAATGTCCTCATGTGTGTGTCACAGCCCAGTTAAGAGGTCATTATGCCTCTTGGAATCACCTTTAAAAGCCATTGTTGCCTGGGAAGCACTTCCAGGAATCGGAGACAATGTCTGCGAGATAGCCCGAGAATCAGGGTTTTTTTTCCGAGCTTCCCCAGTGCTTTCTAATGTACAAGTGGCCTTTGACAATGTGCGCTTAAACTGTGTCATGTCCACTTATACATAATGTTTTACAACCCAGTACGGTAAATGTATTTTCTCTTCCTTATGACTCTCTTAACATTATCTTTTCTGCAGCTTACTTTATTGTAAGAATACAGAATATAATACATATAACATACAAAGTATGTGTCAATCGACTGTGTTATCGGCAAGCCTTCCTTCCAGTCACCAGTAGGCTATTAGTAGTTAGGGTTTGGGGAAGTCAAAAGTTATACACAGATTTTCAACTGCCCAAACGGTTGGCACCCTTAATCCCTGAGGTGTTCAAGGGTCACCTGTATAACTGAGTTTGAGAACCAGTGCTATAAGATAATGAGCTTGGCATTTTTGAAACAAGCATAGCTTCAAATTAAACACCCTTCTTGTAACTGGTCATCTACTTCAAATGAACCAAACCTGATTTCCTAAATCATTTCATTGATCGAGTTGGTAATTGGACAAATATGCCTTATGTCTTCATGGGCAAGTGAATTGCTTACATGATGATTTATCTTTGCCCTCTTTAAAACTTGGGTGCAAATCAACAATTCTAGCTACGAGCAGTACTTTTGCACCAT
The DNA here is from genome assembly GCA_028646485.1 of Cryptoprocta ferox. NCBI lineage: Eukaryota > Metazoa > Chordata > Mammalia > Carnivora > Eupleridae > Cryptoprocta > Cryptoprocta ferox. Next base: position 127,077,355 of record CM053576.1, on the reverse strand, counting down.
AGAGTGTTTCCAATGGGTCAGACAGCTCACCTACATCAGTTTAACTTCATGCATTACTTGATAGGAATTCATTGTGCCAAAGAATGGTCACTTGTTTTCTGCTCCTATTTCTGCTCACCACCTGTGCCCCTCACCCTTCCCCCATCCACCCACCCACCCATCCTTCCATCCATTCAACCTTTCAGTAGGCCCTCGAATTACAATGATGAATGACACAATTCCTGTCTTAAAGGTGCTCACCATCCAGGGTGCAAAGTAGACAAGTTAACAGAAATCATCAGAAAGGGTGAGAAATGCTACAGGAGAGGCAAGTCAAGGCTGCCATAAGAACACGGAAGATAGGCACCTGACACCACACCGGGGCAGGGCGGATGGCTTATTCCAAATCAGAGGAAACGCAATGTTATTCCTTTAAAGTCATATATTGTATCGCTGAATTCCTAAATTCTTAAGTATCATCTGTAGGACACAGCCACAGAGAGAGGTGCGCAATTTGCAGGTGTAAACTACTTCTCTCTGTGTCCTCTTTCCTTGGAACTAAATAATGTACCCAACAATTAGGACAGTAGCAAAAGTATGAAATAACAGAATTCACACATCTTCCAACATAGATATTCCTGCTTGTTTGGGGAATAACATATGTACTAAAAATGCTCTGTTTTGATCCTGTTGGTTCTTTTTAAAAGGGCAAAACTTACATCCAAGGACAGATGTCCACACGAGGAAGGCTGCTTACTTAATGGCTGTCACTGGAGTCAAGAATGCTGTGATCGTCCTGGGGCTCCCTTTTTAAACCTCATCGACATTGGGGATTTCTTCACATTAGTAGGTCAGCACATGATTAAGCATGTGCCTATTTTAAGATCAAATGCAGGATACCAGAGAACCAGGGACCGGTGTAAATATCAAGAATTCCTAGGCAGCCACCTGGGAGAAAAGCTACACGACAAGATGCTGCATCAGAAGGAAGCACAAAATAGGGCATAAATGAAAAGACTGTGCGTTGGGTGATGATATGAGTAATGGGGGGGAAGGGAGTCCATGTGATGTCTTCCTTTCCCCATTTGAAATGAATTTAGTGTCTGATTTTAATTTATGATCTTATAAAATTGGGACTCCGAGGGACATTAGAGATAATGTAAACCAATATGAATTTATAAATAAAAAAAATAGAGGGGCACCTGGGTGGCTCAGTCAGTTAAGTGTTCGACTTCAGCTCAGGTCGTGATCTCGTGGTTCATGAGTTCGAGCCCCACATCAGGCTCTGTGCTGACAGCTCAGAGCCTGGAGACTGCTTGGAATTCTATGTGTCTCCCTCTCTCTCTGCCCTCCCCTCTCTCTCTCTCTCAAAAATAAATAAAACATTTAAAAAAATAGAGGTCCAGAATGGTGAATCAATGGCCAAAGCCATGCTTTGAGTTAAGGTCAAGGTCAGAACCAAACCACCAGGCTTTCAAACTCTGTGACCCTTCTCCTATGACCCTGCAGCATTGTCACTAAAGGTGTGCTTGACACCTTATGGTGACCAAGAACTCTAATTGCCAGCACCTCTATGAGAGCAAACTCATCACTAGCCAATACAAGCAATGGCGGCAAATCTTGGCTTTCAGATTTGAGTGCACAGGAAACAATAGTTTAGTTCTGTGATGCCTCCATTTAACATTAGGGTCTCACTTCCTCCTTTACAGGGTCACATCGAAGCCCTGGGGCGCCTCGTGCCCAGACAATGATGGCGGGATGGAAGCATTAGCGTGAGGATCTGGCCCTTGGTCACCGCCATCTATTAGCAGATATGTTTTTCGTGTTACAAAAATGTTCTCCTTCCAACTGGTTTCCTGGAGTCAGTTCACGACCTACGTCCTCCTCGTCCCAGCTGTGGGCCCTCTTCAGGTACAGCGGCCCCTGGGCCTCTCTGGCCATAAAGTCAACATTCTGTGTTGTTGCCCGTTCTGCACACGGCAAAAGTCAGCACGAGGTGGGGGAGGCTTCTCAGAGGCTCCTCAGACCCATCTACCTACACCCCTGGGAAAAACATTTCACCTGCTGGTCTAGGACGACTCTGGGTTAAGACTATTTTCCCGACTCTCCCCAGGGAATTTCAGGGGGGACAAGAGCCCTTTATTTAATCTCCGGGAGACCTGGAACAGAGACTGGCTCCGAGCTAGCATTCTTCCAAATGTATTGTTCATGCCCTGAGTTCTTCTGAAACTCAGCCCTGAGTTTCCCCTCTTCCATTGCACTACACGTCCCCTAAGGCACCAAACGTGCAGCTTTCCAAACTGGGAGACGTGCGTGGAGCAGCAGCAAAGAGCAGGAAGTCAGATACTCCTCTGCCTCACCAAGATCAAGGTGCCGGGCAGCTTGAGTCCTCACGCGGTCCTTTGCTGAACGTCACTGCTTGTCCGCTGTCACTCTCTCACCCCACACCCAGTCACGTTCAAAACGGCAGCCACAGAGATCAAGTGAAACAAGAGGCAGCGGAGAATCAGCGCACATCATCGCCCCTCCTAGGGGCAGAGCTCAACCCACCAGTGATGTGTCAGCAGCCTTTCCTTTCGCTCTGAAATCCACCATGAGATGAACACGTCCTCACTCAGCTTCGTTGTCCTTATCTGTATGACGCAGAGAGCACGCTGCTTGGAAAGACTGCAGATGTAATCGGGGGACATAAGCCCTCAGCAAGCATGCGCATAGAGCGGTTGCACAGTAAAGAGCAGCTGGTAGTTGAACCTTTCTTTTCCATATCATCATTAATCTCTTTTCTAAGATGGTGACATTTCCACCTGGCATCCTTCAGAGTTTCCCAGTTGGCGCAGTGAGTGAGGAGTCACCAGGTCGTGATTCTGGCCACTCCCCAGGCCATGTGGAGGAGGTATGTTTGAGAGGAGCCTACGTGTATATAAGATTATCTAGGAAATGTGAATGATTGTGAACCAAAGCGATTTGGCAAGGGCATGAATGACTCAGGGCAAGCCTGTTTCCAACTCAAACCACTTTGTCTTAGTAAGACTGAATCTCTGGCACAACCGCTTTGAGTTATGGCCCATTCTATACATGGTGCAAACCAGGGGTTTTCCATCATCCTCCCTGACTCAGTACTTGCTCCAAGGATTATCACCCAGCTTCCAGGGGCGTCTGGGTGGCTCAGTCCGTTAAGCCTCCAACTTCAGCTCAGGTCATGAGCTCATGGTTGGCTGGTGAGTTCAAGCCCCATGTCAGACTCTCTGCTGTCAGGATGGGACCCACTTCGGATCCTCTGCCCCCCTACCCCTCCCCTGCTTGCACATGTTTCCTCTCTCTCTCTCTTTCTCTCTCTCTCTTTCTCTCTATCTCCCTCTCTCCCTCTCAAAAATAAATAAACATAAAAAACTTTAAAAATAAGAAAAACAAATGCAGGCTCCCAAACCCACTCCCAGAGCTCTCCACTGGGAATTATTGCCATAAAGGGCTTCCTGGAAGAGGAAAAATTTCAGAACACATCGGCAGGCGTCGCACCTGAGAATGCCCCCAGCGATGGATGGACGTTCCGAGCGACAACAGGCGCAGCCACACAAGGCTTTCATGCACGTCCTGCTCCATGTGTTCCAGCCTGACGTACTGCCCAGCTTCACGCTACTCAGAAATCGACAGCACACCTCTGCCCGGCCCTCGGCTCCATCTGGGTATTCCAGAGATTTCCCTCTGACGGGGCACGCATTCTACCTTCAGATATTGGTACTGAGTAATCAGACTGACATAACCACCACACTTTCTCGTTTTTCACCGTCAGAAAACTGGGGGCTGTTTTGACCAACAGTCTCCTAAAACCGCATTTTATATAAACTTGGAGCCAGCACTGCTTATGTCCAGATCAACACCTCCCGGAATAGGTTCTACTTCAGTGGAGCCCTCGCCAGGGTGAACAATGCAGTGTTCTTCCAGAACTCACTCAAGCCTCACCATCCCAAACTGTCTAAAGACCTAGAAACTCACATGAAATTAACCCAGTTATTCTCACATGAAGCTACAAAGTAGATGAGAACCCCAGAATGTACATTATCACATTAGCAAATGGTTTCCATTCAGTCAAATCGTGAAATAGGTCAATTAAATTTCCTCTCTCTCTCTCTCTCTCTCCCCCTCCCTCCCTCTTTCTCTCTCCCTCCCTCCCTCATTCCCACTCTCTTTAAACAAGAAAATTCTAAGTCACACACCAAGAGCTAGATTAAGATCAATGGCTTAGGCAAACAGCACAAGAGTAAAATAATAGCTCAGAGCCCTCGAGTCCATAATGCTCCATCCAGGGGCCTCCCTGCATTAACTCAGTTAACTCTATGAAGTTCATACTGCTATTATCCCCCAACTGACAAATGAGGACACTGAGGCACAAAGACACTTAGGTCACACAACTAATAATTGGCAACCAGATGCCAACCTGGATTCCAACCCAGATGGTCTCCTTCCCGAGTCTACACTTTGGAACACAGATGCTTCAGAAGTGGAACAGGACAGTTCTGGATGCTGAGCTGAAGACAAGAAAGTTTTAAAGCAGAGAAAGAGGACTTTGGGAAGCATCAGGGTCATTATAGAAATTTAAAAAAAAATCCCTAAAGGCCACAACCCTTTCTAAGGCCACAGCATCCGACCATTCCCTCCTACCACCCCAGCCATCCAGGTTTACTCATTAGATCTTTCCTCCATTCAATATGGTGCTTCACAGGCCCACACTCAGGCATAATGCATCATCACACCAAGCAATCGGGGCTGACAGGGGAAGAAAGGTACTTCCTTCATGGAGATCAGGGATGGCAATGGCTCTTACGTCGCTCCTGGGGCCATCTGGGGGTGAAGGCCCCCAGGAGTCCAGCACCACTTTACAGGAATTCCTCTGATGGCACCCTGCTGAGTCCAGGTATCCTGTCGGCAGAGGCCATTCCTCATCGGCCCAAAGCATGAAAACACAGGCCGGTGGCTGGATTCCGGACCTAGCTGCCTAGTGCCTTCCCTCCACCACATTCCAAGGCTAGAAACGATTTTGAGAGAAAGCAGAGCACGAACCCAACACCCTCCTCCCACCCCACTCCATCCTCAGTGAAACCATGTTCACACATCAGGTGGGGAGAAGACACAGCCCCGGCGCCACCTCCAGGTAAGAAACACCCAGAGACCAGTGACCAGGGCAGACCTGGAGACAACGCCATCCAAGACCAGGGCAGACACGTCCATGACAGATAGCAGACCAGGAGACATCCTAAGCTCTGTGGGACTTTCCCCCAGATCTGGTCATCAGCGCCCGTTGAACCTTTTCACTGAACACCAAAAAAGTATGTCTTCACAGATGACTCGTAAGAAACCTTTGAACAGAAAAACAGTTTTTTCCATCTTGACCCAGATACTAAATACGGCATCACCAACAGGTCAGTGGAAGTTCTCTGGGCGTTGGGCATGGCAGTAAGGCACTTACTCACAAGGATGAGCTCAGATCTAAACGTCAGAGGAAAACCGACCGAGAGAGGCAGGCAGGCAGTAGTGCCTGTCTGAGGAGGCCACCTAGGGTACTTGTCCTGAGTTCCTTAAGACGAGGTCATGTTCTCCCCGACCAGCATGATGGCATGGGGCAGGAATCGTGACATCCCACAGATCACACAGGGCCTGAGACAGGCCTCCGTTTCACCGGCTCTCTGGCCCACAGTAGGGCAGAGACACCATCCATCCATCCACCTTCCCTCGGTTCGACTCGGAGCCGGGCAATAGAAAAGACTCAAAACCCATCCCTTCAGGGAGCACAACACGCAATCAGCAAAAAATGCATATATATGGTTCAAAGGTTTCTGGGCAGGAAATGTCAAAGCAGGAGGTATCTTGATGAAGGCCACCAAGGAAATGAAAGCTGTCTGGTCTCTGAAACTCAGCCTCCCTGCTCCCCAAAACACCCTTCAAAGGCTCTCAGTGCAGGCGGTCTCCTCTTAACGCAAAACCCCATCTGCCCGCAGCCTTCCGCCCACCACCCTCCCCCCTACCCCAGGTCTCAGCCTCACTCACAGCCAAAGACAAAGGGGGGGGGGGGGCAGGGAAAGCTGGCTTTGTGGGTAAAGCAGCAGATCTTTGAGATTCTGTGATGTCCCAAAGCCACGTACCTGGGAAGGCTGAGGGGTGGGGAGGCCTCTGAGGAAGCCGCCACCACGAGGTTCACAGACCCCGAGGAGCGCTCTCAGCCCAGGCTGCAAGTCTGATGGGGCTCTTTTGCGGCCCATCTTGGGATGGGTGCAATGAGCAAGTGGGCTGTTGGGGCCAAGGGGCAATGGGGCCCCGAAAAACTTGCATCACAGGAGGTGCCTTCCCAGCTTGGTTAGAGCCCGTTGGGGGAGAATGCAAAGGCAGCCAGCACCGGCAACTGGGGCACTGGGGGTGGGGGGTAGGATACTCGGCCAGACCCCAGCCCTCAGCCTCATCCACGATGAGCTTGGGCACACTGTCCCCCCCATTACAGAGCTGCGCTGCCTCAGACCCCTCCAGAGGGGAAACAGTCTCTGCAGCCAGAGATGTTTCGGAGAGTTCAGTCCCACCTGGCCGTCTTCTGACTCAGGACTGATAAAGATGCTTAGCCCCGTGGTGGGAGCGCGGTGGGGGTGTGAGGGATGGAGGGCCGTGGGGGGCGGGGGACGGCAGGAACGGTAGGGGTAAGGATGCGGGAGGCCAAGCGTGGGGGAGCAAGGGTGGAGGGTAGAGAGGTGCGGCGGCGGCGCCTGTCTCCAGGCTGCACCCACGCCCGCCCCGGGTGATTGCACCTGCCAGGAAGCTGGGCGCGCTCCCCTCTGTCTACCCTCCCCCCTTTGGCGCCTTTGGCACTGTGCTTCTGCCCACCCGGCCCGCACCCCTGCACCCCTGCACCCTGGGTTTCTCAGCCCCGTGCAGGGAGGGGGAGTGTGGAGTCACTGGCCAGGTCTGTGCAGCAGAGAAACGCTCTCAAGCTTTTCTTTCTCTAACTTTATTGAGTATATATGTATATATACACACAGTTCTTGCAGAAAGGAGTGTTGAGAAATGACTAAGGTCTCTATGTATTTAAGTGTATTCAATAAGTAACGGAAAATAAGCATTCGCTTGTCCCAAGCCGACTTTCAAAGGCTTTCTTCCCCATGGTGGGGTAAATCCCTAAGGTGAAATAATGCGAAAAGTCAGAGCCTTGTGGAAGGGGATGTAGAGAGACCACCGCAAACAGAATCTTCCTAAAGGAACAATCTCCTTCCGCAGCTGCAGGTACGGAAAAAACAGGAAACCAGTGAGAGCATTCTTAAAAGGTTAGATAAGAAAAACTGGTGCAGCCTGTGTGGTATTTACCTTCTAGGCTTTTACCTGTTAGAACTATTTATCCTCTATTACCTACTGTACTATATTTAGGGTCTCACTGGATTCCTGGGTCTTTTCTGTTTGTTTTTTTTTTTTTCTTGTTACCTTCCTTGTTGATGTAAGCAAGCAGTTCTAATTTCACTTAAGACCTGTGAACATTCTCGTCCTCACCCCCATGCTACAGTCTGCCCTCTCTTAACAGTAAAATAAAGTCAATTTTCCAGGTGTTAAATAACATTGAATAATAACTATATAATCAGCATAAAAATTAAGGGCTGGGTTACACCACAGGAAAATACCTTGCATTTCTCTGCCTGGTTTCTGTATTATTTCTTTGAGTTTCCAGGGTACCTCCCGGTTGCCGTATTTACTTACCGATTTTTAATGTATTACTAGAAAATCCTAATTTCCAACTGAGAGAATGAATGCATTCTAAATGCAGCACACAAGCAAGCTGATGGGATGGAGGGAAGACGTGAGTAATTTTTTTCCTTTCTACGGTGGGAAGTGGGTGACCCGCTATTGCTACAGCCTGACTTCATTTATCGGCCTGTCTTCTCCCCTGGTTTCTTAAGTTAGTTTCGTGTCTATGACATATTTCATACTGAAATGAGGATTATTACCTTGCTCACATCACTACTAAGTTACACTGTAGAGCAGAGGAAGGACATAAATCTAAAATGCTCGTGTTCACACAGATGCCCAGCCCAAACCAGGAAGAACATCACCCGGGCACCACGCCCTGTGTGACCCGTCAGCTTCTACTCCAGGGCCAGTCTGTGACCAGACCTGCCTCTTCCCTGAGTTGGCATGCTAGAGTTCTGACTCTGAAATGATGTTAGGATTCCAACTCAGGCCTCCAGGCGTTAAGTGTTTGGGCATTAAATCCCACCCACCTCACCACCTGAGCCACAACTGCTAACCACACTGATGTGACCAGGTACAAGTTTACAACGAGGTGCATAATATTTGGATCAGTGGCATAAATCACATCGGGCCTACAAATGGCATTTTCAAAAACGAGTAAGTCCCTGAACTTCTGGCTCTTGCATGGGTCCCTTCCACCCCAGAAACGTCATGTCCCACCCACCCTCCCAGTCATGCGGGTATCTTTCCACGGCACTCCATGCATGCACTCCTGTGCATCGACACACTAAATTCACCCAAGTGTTTTTCTCAAGTACTGGTTCCCTAAAGCAATCAGAAGTTGGAGGGACGTCTGACCACTTCGTGATTTCATTTGGTCTTTTTTTTTTTAATTTTTTTTGAATGCTTATTTGTTTTTGAGAGAGACAGAGAGCATGAGCCAGGGAGAGACAGAGAGAGAGGGAGACAGAATCCAAAGCAGGCTCCAGGCTCTGAGCTGTCAGCACAGAACCAGACACAGGGCTTGAACCCACAAACCGTGAGATCATGACCCAAGCCAAAGTCGGACACTTAACCAACTGAGCCCCCCAGGCGCCCCTTGTTTGGTCTTTAAAACCCTACTTAGGTTGGTGAAATCAACATCATTATTCAGTAACCTAGGACTATCTGCCACAGCATCTGACTCATGCTCAGTAAACATTTCTTGTTGGACCCACAAGCGTTAGAAGAATCTACGAGGTTCATGCTCTCTTACATCCTTTCAGTTTGAATGTCCCCTAAGATACGTTTGTTCAGGTTCCTGATTTTCTCGGGCCCCCTTACTCTTCCTCTATCCCTGAGGAGCCCTGCCCTATGAGAGCCGACCCGGTCAACTTAAATGAGTCTGCAGGTGGATTCCGCAAAGCCAGCACGCATACAGCACAGGCCTGTTCCCCCTCGTCTCCTCAAGAGTCTGCACTGGCTCAGATTAAGTAAAAACTATGGGCTCCGAGGCCAGTAATAAATATTCCCTGAGTTCCTGAACAAAGAAATCAGAGAATAAAAAGGTTACTACCATTAGTCCTTCCTCGTTGTCCCCTTCTCCCTGTGTTCTGAGATCAGTGGCTCCCAGACTTTTAGATTTCATTGATTTAAAAAATTGTATTAATTTCAGCTTATTTAATTTCTCTTCACTGAAATAGCCACGGAATTAAAAAAAAAACAACTCTTCAAATCTAGTCACTGTCCAAATGAGATTCCTTATACCTGATGTAATAGGCCAATGTATTTTAAAGTCGGAATAAATAGCGAGTCACTTTTGGCAGTGGTGGAGGTTACCTAGCATGATGTCAGAGTGCCCAACACAAACAACGGCACAGAGATGTTCTGTCTCTGAGACACGAAGGCAGTGTTTTGAGATATTTGTTTCCCTGGCCTAAAGTGCCCTGTGTCCTCCTCCAAGTCCTGCTCGTCTTTCCGAACTGAAATGAGGTCCCACCTCCTCCACGAAGTCTTTCCAGGCGGCTCCCGCTCTCCCGAATCTCTTCCACCCCTGCATTCAAAATCACCTCTAGTCCTTCAAGTGAGCATTTAATTATAAGGCTGTCCCATCTTCTTCACCATGGTCTCAAGTGGGATGCTCTGGTCTCCCTACATGTATCTTAGTGGGCAGGGCCCGTGTCTTCATGTCTTTTTCTTTTTCTGGGTCCTGCCCAAAAGGAGCAAGTGTAGACTAAATGCTAGAAGGAAGCTCAGATATCCTTGCCAGTTGGTTGATTAGATCTTCCCACTGATGGACAGTCTTCACGGCAGTCCCTTTGTGACTGTCAGTACTGGGGAACAGATTCTACCCTGACCTCATGAAAACCATCTTCCACGCAGTGCACTACCTTCTCATAGGATTCTAGCTGAGGAGTTCAAGGCCGGGGTGGGGAAAGGCACCTGGGTGGCTCAGTCAGTTGAACGTCTGACTCTTGACTTCTGCTCTGGTCATGATCTCATGGTTCATGAATTTGAGCCCCGTGTCCTGCCTGGGATTCTCTCTTTCTCTCACTTTTTCTCTGCCCCTCCCCTGCTCACGCATGCTCCCTCTCTCAAAATAAATAAATAAACTTTCAAAAAAAAGTTCAAGGGGAAAAAAGTGAGCAATGGTTACTTGCAATACATGGTACCCCTACCCAGACGAGTAGAAGAAGATAGAGAACACAAGCAGCGTGAAAGGAGATGCTGGTGGAGCTCAGAGAAAAAGGGAGTTGTCATCAAGGTGACAGGGCCGCATTGGCAGAGGGCACCCGGTTGTGGCATCCATCAGAGCAGGACGCCGGTGGCGTCTCTGTCGTCCACTAATTGTAGGACCTGAGGCACTGCACTGCTTACTCCCCACCGTGTAGTCAGCCCACACTGAGGTCTGTCCGGAAGGCCACTGGGCACACACGCAGAGCCTTATCCTCCATCAGGAATAAAGATGCATCCATCTTTACTCACCGTCTCAGTTCTTAACATGTTCAGAAGTCAAGCAGGGAAGAGGGGTGCTCGTTTGGGGGAGAATGACATCTGCAGTACTCCGCATAGCCTGGGGAGGGCTGAGGCAGAGGCGAGACAACGGACTTTGAAGTCTCTGCAAAGGACTAAGGACGTGCTGGCGAGGCACAGGCAGAGAAACGGAAAGGAGGGGCAGATGTGAGAGGAAGTGGAAGGGACCCTCGGGAATTGGCTCTTGTAAGATACAGGCTGGATCGGGGGGCTGTTGATAAAGGGAAGGATGGGTCATGGGGTTCAGTTTTGGGACCAAGAATGTGTCTTGATGGGAAAAGCCAGTGGGAAATAGAAATGGGGGACTGAGCATCAGCAGGAGGGAGAAAGGTGTTGCATCGAAGTAAAAACTGACACAGAGTCGTGGACGAAACCCAGGGAGGAATGTGGAGTATAAAGGAAAGTCTGTTAAGGACAGAACCAAAGAGAATGTGCACCTTTGGGAGGCTGGAGTAGAGCAAGGGACCAGCTAAGGACAGCAGATCCACCACGAGAGAGGTCAGGGGATGAGGAACATAGAAACCATCATGGGGATCCAGTTGTAAGAGGAGCCCCTAAAAGTGCTCTAAATAAATAAAAAAGGCTGCGGGAGAGGGCCAAGGGAGAAGGCATGGCTTGACCCCAGAAGCAGCTCAGAACCCGGGCGGAAGGGCCCAACCACCCAGCCAGCTCCTGGGCCCCCCACCGCCCTCCCCAGCAGCACAGGCACACAGCAGAGGGCAAGCCGGTACAGACCTGCTCAGGGCGCCTCACTGCCAGTGTGGACGCTGAATAAAGATAACCAGGAGGAACCAGGTCAAGGCCAAGGACAGGACACACTGTCAGAGCAGGATATAGTAACTCGGCTTCCATTCCAGCCTGTTTCCTCTGGACGTGCCTCTGATATCAGCCGGGATGGACCCTAGACAGATGACTATTTGCTCAAAGTCATGCCTTGTGAAGCACCTAGTGAGGGGAAAATAAGGGGAAGAAAATAAAAAAGCTACATAAAAGGAACCACAGAGACTTAAAAAAAAATCCTCTGATAAGCTGCATTGAAATCATGCACTTAAGAAAGAAATTAACGTTAACCGCGAAGGTCAAAGAATGAACTGAAGACATGGCTCTGAATTTTTAACCCCAATTTTTCATTCTGGTCACACATTATGACTTCTCTGCGGATGTGACAATGATTCCGCCGGTTAAAGCAACCATGCGGAGTCCTGGCCCTGAGACCCCTTGTGTGTGGATCCTGCCGCCAACAGAGGCCAGACCCCACCTACCACTTACTTGCCTGCTCTCTGTCACATGACCTCCAAGGAGAAAAATCCCCCTGGGGGAATCAAGCATCAAAATCCCATGAAACCGTCTCTCCTAGAGTTGGGTTATTTTCGAAAAGGGAGGTCAAGGGACATGAAAGAAACATTTTACACAAAGTACTTTAAAATTCAAAACCAAATGATACTCTTTTCTTCTGCCATCCATTCTCCACTGATTCGACTAAAGCAAAGATTTGTGGCATTCTTTAAGAATGCTTTTGCAGCACTGAGAATATTGTCAAAGACTCCGCAAGGCCAATTCAAGAAACTATTTTCCCAAAAGCATTTCAAGAGGAAGTAAGTGTTCTACCAATGTAATTTTTCTAATATGCTTGGGCTGAACACTTAGACATTCTAATTTCAATTGAGAACCAATCTTATTGTTCAGCATGACAGACATAATGAAAAAAGGACTCAACTTTCAGTGAACGGAAAAGAAAGCCCCTAATGCATCCATGTTGCCTTGTTATTCAGGTCACGCGCTGTTATTACTATGTGCTCAATAAATACACATTAAACCTTTCACCAGCTCTAATTACTCAGATGAAAGCAAATTTTTGCATAAAGCCCATATTATTAAAATATTATCACACTCTTCCACACTAAGCTAATTGGGCACTATTTTCAGATTTTCAGCATTAAATTGAATATATTCTCCAGTCATTACTTGGAGGCCAAGCAAACACATTTCTGAAACCGTCAACACTTGGAAATCTGCCGCCTGGATCTCAGCTGCTAAGGTAATGATTGTTAAACTCTTTGCACAGAAATGGGGAGCAAAGGCTTTTATTAAAGGCTTTCCTGGTGCTTCAATGCTCGGTGGAGACCGTGCCCGGACTATTCTGCTGGACCAGAAATGAGAAGGCCATGCGTTCATCACCAGGGTGGTGGCCAGCATCTCGCTATGCTGATGAGGGCAAAATCAAATAATTTAGCTTAAAGAGGAAAACTACTGCTTTCTCTTCCCTTATGTGCTCACACGCGCACACATGTACTCTCCCAGCAAAACTATCTTGTGTCTCATGTCTGGAACATTCAATCCCCCTTGCCCACGTCAGGAAAAGAATAACATCAACCAAGGAGAAGCTGTCACGCTTTCTTTCTTTCCACCACTTATAATGAAAGCCCAACATCTCCACTCAGCCTAGCAGAGGCACTCACTCCAGCCTACTTTACCAATTTGCCTGAAAGTAATAAAATTCTTTTGCATTTTTAAGAAAGGGATACAGATAGCCTGGTGATGAGCCTTACTTCATTTAATTATCAATAGTCGTGCTATTGAGAGAGGTTATGGTTGCCCACATGGTTAAGAAGTATCTTCCAAGAATGAATGGATAAAGAAATCATGGTATATAAATATACACATACAGATAGATAGATAGACACAGACAGACAGAGAGATAGATAGACAGACAGACAATAGAATATTATACAGCCTAAAAAAAAGAGGGAAATCATGCCATTAGCAAAAACATGGAGAAACGTGGAGGACATTAGAGTAAGTGAAATAAGCCAAACACAGAAAGGAAAAAACTGCATGATCTTGCTTATATGCGGAATCTATAAAAACCAATTACAGAGAAGCAGAGAGTAGGACAGTGGCTACCAGGGGTGGGGACGTGGCAGAAAGGAGAGGTGTTGGTCACAAGAGACAAAGCTGAAATTATGTAGGATGAGGAAATCTAGAGATCTAAAGTACGGCATGATGACTATAGTTAATACTACTGTATTGAGTACCGGAAATTCGCTAGGAGAATAGATTTCAGATTTCTCTCATCACAAGAGAAATATGGCAACTATGAGGGGTGATGTTAATTAGCCTGACTCTAGCCATCCTTTTCCTATGCATCAAACTGTCATGTTGTACACCTTCAATGTATTATTTTTATTTTTAAAAATTAAAAATAGAAGCGTCTTCCACAAGACCAATTGGCCTACTAAGGTGCCCTTGTGGCATGGAGGTTTGCATTTGAATCTAGAACAATAGGCAGAAGGTGAATATCTTTAGACATAGCTTTGTTATTAAGCAGGCAGAGCCATTGAGGTTTCGACACCTTCATCTCTGTAAAACCCCAATCAGTTCTTCAGGTTCAAGTCAGCACTTCCTATCTGAATGTGTCATGGTAGCAGTTCACCTACTTAGCCATCACAGATGCCGGGTACTATGGCAGGCACAAAATAAAGCTTAGTAGGACCCAGGGCATGCCCTCACGTTGCTCACACTGGGGATGACTGAGAAGTGTTTGCTGTTTGACTCATTGTACAAGGTGAGTCTAGACGCTAGAAATGGCTTACTTACCCTCTGGTCTAGGAGACTTGCTGGTTGGGTTACCATTAAGTGAAATGTAGGGAAACCTCTACTTTCCAAAATAAGGTACATGACTTCAATTATATAACAGTGTCTTTAAAATATTTTTTGAATGATGAAATATTTCTAATACACAGAAAATTATACAAATAATACAACACCTATAGAAAGACATCTGAGATTTAATAATTGTTAACATTTTGACAAATTCCCTTCAGGGCTTTCATTTTAGAAGGGAAAAAGATTTTTTTAATGTTTATTTTTGAGAGAGAGAGAGAGAGAGAGAGAGAGAGCACATGAGCTCGGGAAGTGTAGAGAGAGAGGGGAGCAGGTTATCCGAAGCAGGCTCTGCACTGATGGCAAGGAGCTCAATGAGGGGCTTGAACCCATGTGATCTCAGGTGAGATCACAACCTGAGTCGAAGTCAGAGGTTCAACCAGTTGAACCACCCAGGTCCCCCAAGGGGAAAAGATATTTTTAAAAAACAGTACAGATATGGAAGCTACCCATAGTGTTCATCTATAGATGAATGGTTAAAGAAGAAGTGATGTATATACATACAATGGGATATTACTCAGCCATAAAAAAGGAAATCTTGCCATTTACAGCAGCATGGATGGATCTAAATTGTACGCTAAGTGAAATAAATTAGTCAGAAAAAGATGAATACTATATGATTTCACTCGTATGTGGAATTTAAGAAACAAATGAGCAAAGGGAAAACAGAAAGGGACAAACCAAGAAAGAGACTCTTAACTACAGAGAACACACCAGTGGTCACCAGAGGGGATGGGGGTGGGGGACGGGTGAAATAGGTGAAGGGGACTGAAAGAACCCTTAATGGTGATGAGAACTGAGCAAAGTACAGAGTGTTGAATCACTAAATTGCACACCTGAAACTAATATAACATTGTACGTTAATTGTACTGGAATTTAAAATGTTTAATTAAAATTTAAAAAAATAAAAAAGAACAACACGGATATCTTAAAGCCCTTTTAATAAATAATATGAATAATGTATTTCCTGTTTATAAACATTATATAAATAGCATGTGCTACTTATCTTTCAGTAACTAATTTTTTTCACTTCATGCTTTGTTTGAAAACCTCACTGACATGAACATGGCCCACGTACAGTGCATTTTCCCTGCTGGGTAGTATTCTACTGTTTGAATATATGACAATTTGTTTATCTCTTAGCTCGGGATACACATTCAGGTGTTTCCAAGCTCTCACTATCGCAAACAAGGCTGCATGGATGTTTTTGCACAGAACTTCTCAGGCACAGGCTCAGGAAATTCCCTAAGGCACGTCCCTCGAAGTAGAATTGCTGAGTCAAAGTGTGCGGCTCTGTACGTTCATTGCCAAACTGTTCTCCATGCACCAATCTGCCTTTCCACACCGTGGTGTGTGATGGCCCTCATTGCTTCACATCTTCCCCAATACTAGGCATTTTTAATGCTCAGTCTTTCACGCTTGAATTTTTGCCCGTCTGAGAGCATGAGACACAATCTCATTGTCACTCTCATGGGCATGTCTCTGGGGCTGAACTTGGCCTCATATATTTGCTGTCCTTTCAAGTCTCCTGAGAATTGTCTAATCACATTTATTTTTGGCCCACTTTCCTCTTTGTTGTTGCTCTTCCTTACTTCATTATTTCTTTAAATTTTTTATGTTTATTTATTTTTGAGAGACAGAGAGAGACAGAGTGTAAGCAGGGGAGGTGCAGAGACAGAAAGAGGGAGACACAGGATCCAAAGCAGACTCCAGGCTCTGAGCTGTCAGCACAGAGCCTGAGGTGGGGTTCGAACTCACAAGCTGTGAGATCATGACCTAAACTGAAGTCAGCCGCCCAACCGACTGAGCCACCCAGGCACCCCTGCCTTTCCTTACTTTAAAGAAGTTATTTGTATATTCTTTTTTTTTTTTTTTACTTTTTTGGTAACATCTTAATTAAAAGATAATTCACATACCATACAGTTCACTCATTCGAAATGCATAATCCAGTGGCTTCTAGTGCACTCACGGAGTTGGGTGTCCATCACTCTAATCAATCCTAGAAGCAATTTCTAGAATCCCAAACAATTTTCATTGGCCCCCAAAAATACTCTGTACACTTTAGTCCCCACCCCTAGTCTCCTCATTTCCCCAGGCAACCACAAATTTTTTTCTATCCCTCTGGATTTGCCTATTCTGGACATTTCATATAAATGGAATCCTACAACATATGGTCTTTTGTAATTGGCTTCTTTCACGTAGCGAATTTTCAAGGTTTGTCCTTGTTATGACATGTATCCACACTTGATTTATTTTTTTATTGTAGTAAAGTGTACGTAACATAAAATGTACCAGTTTAACCATCTTGAAGTGTACAGTTCAGTGCCATTAAGTACATCGTGATGCCACCATCACCGACATCCGTCTCCAGAACTTTTTCATCTTCCCAAACCAAAACTCTATATCCATTCAACAAAAACTCCCCATTGTCCCTCTTCCCTCCAGCCCCTGGTAACCACCATCCTACTTACTGTCTCTAAGAGTTTGTCTAACTCTAGGTACGTCATGTCTGTGCAGTTAGCCAATATTTGTCCATTTGTGACTGGCTTACTTCACTTAACCTGGTGTCTTCAAGGTTCATCCATGTTGTGGCTTATGCTGGAATTTCCTTACTTTTTAAGTCTAAATCATATTCCATTGTGTGTATAGACCACATTTTGTTGATCCATCCATTCATTCATGGACACTCAGGCCGTTTCCACCTTTTGGATATTATGCTGCTATGAACATTGGTGTGCAAATATATATTTGGGTCCTCGCTATCAATTATTCTGGGTATATACCCAGCAAGGGAATTACTAGATCATGTGACTCTTCTATGTTTAATTCTTTGAGGAGCTGTCATACTGTTGTCATATTTATATATTCCTAATACTTATCTTGTATTGATTATATTTGTTGGAAATATCTTCCCCCATACATGATTATCCTTATCTTTTTTATTTTTTTTTATATTTTTTATTTATTTTTGAGAGACAGAGAGAGACAGCGCAAGCAGGGGAGGGTCAGAGAGAGAGGGAGACACAGAATCCGAAGACAGGCTCCAGGCTCTGAGCTAGTTGTCAGCACAGAGCCTGACACAGGGCCTGAACCCATGAACTGCGAGATCATGACCTGAGCTGAAGTCGGATGCTTAACCTACTGAGTCACCCAGGCATCCCTGATTATCCTTATCTTTTATTGTACAAAATTTTAATTTTAATATAAAATTTACAAACATTTCCTTGATGACTTTTGCTTCTTGTATCTTACTTAAAATGCTTTCCCGCCACAATGTTAGAAGATATTCTCTTCTATTTCCACATTTCCCATGTAAATCTTTAACTTACTGGAACTGGCTTCTTTGAATGTTGTGAAGTAAAGATCTAATGTCACATTCTTTCCTATATAGATGACCAAATGTCCCAATAGACATTCCCTAGTAATTTGTAAATAGATCTCTGTCCTAGATAAATTTCCCAAATGGTTCAATTTCTGAGTTTTCTGGTCTTTCCAGTTGATCTGCTTCTTATTCTAACCTCAATGTACTGTCTTAATTAC
This sequence comes from Cryptoprocta ferox, assembly GCA_028646485.1. Lineage (NCBI taxonomy): Eukaryota > Metazoa > Chordata > Mammalia > Carnivora > Eupleridae > Cryptoprocta > Cryptoprocta ferox. The sequence continues at coordinate 127,059,445 of CM053576.1, read as the reverse complement.
AGCAGCTTTTTATTTTTAATAAATCTTATTATTCAGAAAAGAAGTCCCACATCATATCCTTTTCCTTTAAAATTAGCTTGGTTCTTTACTCTTGCACAGAAACTTTAGAATTCTCTATTCATGTTTCATGAATTGCATGGAATTTATAGATTAGTATTAAGTTTGTACCGAAACCCTTTTTTTTTTTTTTTTTTGAGAGAGAGGCAGCATGAGCAGAAGAGGGTCAGAGAGAGAGGGAGACACAGAATCTGAAGACAGGCTCCAGGCTCTGAGCTAGCTGTCAGCACAGAGCCTGACGTGGGGCTTGAACCCATGAACCGTGAGATCATGACCTGAGCCGAAGTCAGACGCTCAACTGACTGAGCCACCCAGGTGCCCCTGTACCGAAACCTTTGTGGCCTTGTCCCTTCCCATCCAGGCTACCAAGGTCCCGACTCCAACTGCTTTGTTTTACCAATAAGGACCCCATTGACATTCCCACAGCTGTGCAAAGAACGAGAGGAAGAACCAGTCTAGAGCCCCAGTCCCCATGTCTAAAGCTCCTTCCACTAACTTTAGTCCTTCCACTCCTCTAAATGACAGAGTCCTGCCTTCTATCATCTGTCTACATAAGTCCAAGCATTCATTTTTCCATTAGCATTTTTGAGTGTCACCAGGCCTTGGGGCTCAGGTTGTGGGCACAGATCCTCTGTCTAACATGCAATAGGATGGAGCCATGGGGGCCGAGTGACAGCCCAGAACCCTTCCTTGGAATTAAAATTGGCTCAGAACCCTTGGTGGTTAGCAAAGAGGGACAGCAGCAGTGGCTGTGAGGAAAGAGAACGACACAGGCGAGGGGAAGGACACAGCATTGGGGTCAGAGGTGGCGCATGTGGGCCATACTGACTCCAGCTCACCAACCCACAGGAAAACAAAGTGCAGACACCAGAGTGTGTCAACGTATTAAAACAAAATATGACCACCAAGGGCACATCACTCACTTCCTATAGCCAAACATTTGCTCCATGGAGGCAAATTACACGGAAGCCAAATTATAATCAGAAGTGTGTTCAGTGACCTCAGAGCGAGAACGTGGAGAATTGTCTATGATATGAATGCGCCCTGATGTCAGGTGAGCCTGTTTCCATAGCAGGGAAGGTGGTGCTGGAGATGGACAGTCCTGGGCTAGGCACCCTCCCTGCAGTGGCTGGACATCAAGGTCTGCCCCCTAAGTGTTCCCCTCCAGGACTGTCGCTCTCCTTTGCAAACACACACTCTTTCCTTGGACGTGCTCATACTGTGACCTGATTGAGCCAGGCTTTTTTTCTCCTTTCATTTGAATTATAGTTTAACTCTTAAAGTGAGTTGTTTCCAATTACTTGTCCAGAAGAAGCTCCCTTTGCCCAGCAAGGAAACCAAGGGTGGAAGAAGGTAAGGGATTCACTTTTTCAAGCTGTCCAGTCAGTGATGGCCTGCACTGCATTTCAAGCCAGGTTTTAATCCAACAGAAAGGAGGAAATGTCTGAAAATACAAAGTCCCAAAGGTTAAGCGGCTACTTTGGCACCTAACCACATCAACCTCTGAGGTTAGGAAACTTGGAAGTGGGAACCCCCAACTCCCACCCTGTATGATTTCCCACAGCACCTCCAAAATGTGCTCATGCAGGTGCCTCACCCTTGCTGACAGCCAGGCTCTTCCCCCACCCCAGATTGTCCCAAACACACAAGAGGCCTAAGACACCAAGCCACATAGTTTCACTTTTCCTGTCAAGTCACCTGTCAATCCACATAGGGTCTACTTCAGGGAGCAATGAGAGTCCTCTCCTCTAGGGTCCATGGCCCTCCTGTCCCTGCCCCACATGCCAGAATTTTCTGGCCCCTTCAGACATCACCCCATCCCAGAGCTACCACCCAAAGTCCTTGGGATGGTGATGACCATTATTTCTGGCCCCATCCCCAGGGCAGAAGTAGGTCTTACCTATGCATCTTGGACCAGCACACTTTTCTCTGACCATGGCCATGGCCCTCATCAGGAGTGTGGGGTCTCTTGGCTAGCAAAGCCTCTGTGCTTTCCCTCTGTGACCAAAGATACCCTTCCTGGAAGGATATTGGAGCAGAAGGAAGGAGGGAGTAAGGCCAGAAGAAAATTCCATCTGGCCACACATTTAACAGGTAGGTACTGAATGCCTGGAGGACAGACATGTTGCAAGGAAATGAGCCCTAAAAGAAGTCAGGACACTAAGGCCCTAGTCCCTCTGCTACCAACTCAACCTGTAGCCTGGAGACTGTCAATTTAACCTCTCTTTGCCTCAGTTTCTCCTTCTGCAAAGGAGGAGGAATTGGGTTGGATGATCTCTGAGCTCCCTTCCATTTTTGGTAGCTCATGATTCTCTGGCCTGAGCATTTTCAAGTATTGTTTAGAAGTGGCATAAAATAAACAATAAGTTTAATACAACATATACAAATAACCATATTCCAATGAGATGCAAGTCCTCTTAAGATTTACTTCAAGAACATCAGGGGCACCTGGGGGGCTTCATTGGTTGAGCATCCAACTTCGGCTCAGGTCATGATCTCGCGGTTCGTGGGTTCTAGCCCCGCGTTGGACTCTGTGATGACAGCTCAGAGCCTGGAGCTTGCTTTGGATTCCGTGTCTCCCTCTCTCTGCCCCTCCCCCCTTCTCTCTCTCTCTCTCTCTCCCCCTCTCTGTCTCAAAAATAAATGAACATTTAAAAAAATTACTTTAACAATAATGCAAAACGATTCTGGATAATTTCATGGAAGTCATCTCTACATGACTTGTGAGAATGGACCATCATCCTAAGCATAAAATATTTGCGTAGGAAGGGAAAAGGAAATGGATGCTATAGTTTACGCATCCCAATGTAGTGTTTTAAGTTATTTTATGTTTTGGCCCCATGGTAGAAAAAAAGATCTACCTGTACAATGTTCAAATGGGTTGTCCATTTTCACATGTACATTACACAAGGACATTTATCATGGGAGGTAATATGACCATGTTTATTTAAGCTTGTTATGTTCAAGGCAACAAATTCAGAACGTATACGCTATACTGACAACTCAATTTTCAAATCTGTTTCTGTTGAAGTTTCTTTCTCTTTTAACTTCTCCGGGCCTCCTTCTTCTTACCTCAGGAGTCCCTGAACTGAGTCCATGGACATTAAAAGGCTGATGGATCACTTCAGGGAGTCCTTAACCCCTAAAGTTGTAGGGCATGTTTATTTTACATATTAGTTTTCGTCTGATTTTCAAAGGGGCCCTTGACCCAAAATATGGCCTCTGATTATGCTCCCTGTTCTTCTTCTTTTTTTTTAATGTTTTATTTATTTTTGAGAGAGAGAGAGAGAGAGAGACAGCATGAGCAGGGGAGGGTCAGAGAGAGAGGGAGACACCGAATCTGAAGACAGGCTCCAGGCTCTGAGCTAGCTGTCGGCACAGAGCCCAACGTGGGGCTCAAACCCACGAACTGCGAGATCATGACCTGAGCCGAAGTTGGACACTTAACCAACTGAGCCACCCAGGCGCCCCTGCTCCCTGTTCTTATACACGGGAGAAAATGTTTCAGGCAAGATCTGTATGTGAACAAGAAGCTTGGCAGAAAGAATCTCAATTCTGGCATCAGAGAGACCTGGTTGAAATCCCCTTGCCAGCTGAAATTTACTTTTGGACAAGTTACCCACGTAGAGTGACTCTCACCTGCCTCATCTTTGTAAAATGTGGGTAATAGCATTTGCCCATTTCGTGGTGTTATTGTGAGGATAAAATTCTTTGATAGCTATAAACCCCAGCCCATGGTTGGTGCTCAGTGGATGGTAGACCTTGTGAAGCCCCTCATGGTCAAGGAAAACCAGAGCTGCCTCCCTGGAGGAACCAGCACACCCCACAGGAGCTCGCATTGGCTCAGAACTAAAACACCAGCACAAGTCAGTCAACTAAACCTCTTTGAACTCAGTGTTTCGTTGCGTTCAGAAGTTAAATTTCTCCTCAAGTGGCTTCCATGAGGGCTGACTAAGGATCTCCATATACCAAAAGTCTAACCCCGGGTTCCAATACCACTCCTCATGCAGACATTATAAGAGGAGAAAATGGCTTCCACACCCACCTCAACATTCAGCCTAGATACTGTTTTCTCCTTCCACCTTTGCCAACAAAGCCACTTCCTTGTCCTCGAGGCACCTACGGATCCTACTTCTACTTCCTCCTTGACTTTCATTTCTCATACCTTGTCTGTGCTAGAAACAGCTCCCACTTCCTGCTAGCCCAGCAGCACACTCGGAGCACTTCCTCCACGGCTGTCTTTATCAGGAGCTTCCACCCGTATCTCTAGGGGTGCTTGTAAACCACGCAGCCTGCCTTGACTGGAAAGCCGGCAACTTGGTAAGCTCCTATCAAATACACTGTGTACTGGAAGCCAGAAGGCATGTCCCAGTCCCCTTGCCCAGTTAGGGAGAGCAGAGACCTGCTGGTTCCCACCTCTGTGCAAAATCAAGAGAAATCGAGTTTCAAGAGCTTGCAGCTGAACACCTCCTATTTCCCTGGAATGAGGAGTAGGATGAGTGTTCACACTCAGCTCCACCACCAAGTAGCTCACCAACTGTGAGCTTCAATCTAAGAGTCACGGAATGCAATGACAAGCTGGTCATTCAATAGATACCGTGGCCAGACCAGCCAAGAACTGCAGGGGGGAGAAAAAGGTGGGATCTTTTCTGGGAACAATGTTGCTAAGCGCTTTCAACTCCCATGAGCTTAGATAGGCCTTGAAAAATTGGGGTTTGTATGATAAGATTGTTATAGAATAATGACAACAGCAACAACCTTTTATGGAGTATCTACTTGTTGCCAGGTGCTTAACCCGCATTATTTTGTATCCTTGCAATGGGGACATTATGGTTCTCACTCTTGCAGGTGTGGAGTGTGAGGTTGAGAAGGAAATGACTTCCCCTTATAGCCCTGGTAGAGCCAGGTCTGTCTGGTGCACCACTGCTGCCACACCCCCTCTCCCAGTGTTGTTGCTTACAGCTCTAGAAGGTTCCCATAAGCCACAGGTATCGTTAGATATTGTAATAAGAGGATGAACCACGAAGCCTTGGATTTTTCCTTTCTTGTTCTTCTAAGACAGCCCTTCTTTAGGGGACACGGCCACATCTAAATCCTTGGAAAGAGGCATAAACAGACACCATAGCCAGGGAAAGGGTTACCCAGACGCCAGCTAGCCCCAGCCTGTTCGTAGAGTCTGGAGTCTTTCCTATGAGAAAAGGAGCCCATGTCAAGAAACCCAAGTCTAATGAGGATGTGACAGCATCAGAGTGGTCTAGTGCACTTCCCCAGGGGAACTGTCCATACCCCAAGTCTTCAGAGAACTCTCACACTCAGTCAAGAGCAGTGCCTGAGTTTCTAGACTTACAAATCTGTTGAGTGTCCAGAAGAACAACCAAAGTGCAATTCTTTTCATGGTGGTTCTGTTGAAAGCCATTTTGCAAAGTTGGAAATCCATGTTCAGTAGCTTAGACGGACGGATTTGGCCCCTTTGCAGGGCCTGGGGTAGCCAGTGACTGAGGTCCCCCGCTTCCCCCCACCAAGTGTTAGCAGGTGACAGTCCTGGCTGGCCCGTCTCAAAGAAAGGGGTGCAAGAAACTGAAGAAAGCTGCAGAGAACTGAAACAAGGGCATCCCTAGGGGCCGTTAGATTTGCTGATGAAGCAGTTCCCCCAAGTGACTGCCTACTAGCGATGCCACAGAGGGCGTTCCTTCATCAAATCCCCTGAGACGACCCTGCAGTGGAAGAACACCAAGGTCACCGTCAGCTGGTGTGAAGGCTCCGTTCTGGCAGTGATTAGCTCTGTGACCTCAAAGAGGTTATTTCCATCCTTTGGACCTTTGCTTCCTCCTCTGCAAAGTACAGCTAACAACACTGCCTTGCAAAGTTCTCCTAAGAACTAATGAGATGGTGTGGGCAATGCCTTGGCACCCAGTAAGTGACAGCTTACACCCAGGACAGCTAACGTTACCACCACTTAGTCGAGCACTGACACTGGAGAGACCGATTACTAGGCTTCCAAACAGAAAACTCCAAGAATAGGATTCCTCTTTGTAGCCAGGGAATTCTACAGCCACCAAGTGGTGCATAGACCCCAAGAGGGGACCTATGGTAAAGAGCACCCCCACCCCACATGCACACACACGCACAAAACTCGTGTCAGGCTGTGAGGGCGCCAAAAGGATCATGAGGCTTCGGCTGCACAAATCAGATGCCTTTCTTAAGGGAAGTTAAGAGACTTCTTAACGTCTCTCAATTTCCAGAATCAGGTGCCCCAAATAACACTCCCCCACAAAGGCTTGAGTCCATAGCTACATTAGGTGCTCACAAATTGCTGAAAGGCAGATGATTGTCTCTTTCGTTTCTCACCCCCACCCCCTCCCAGCAGGTTTCACCAACTGATTGATAGTCTCCATGGCAACAGCCAAAACCTTGCTCAGCTCAAATCCTGGCCCCCTGCCCTCTCGGGCCCAGCTAGTAGGATGGTCCTCACCGCTGAGTTACGGGGCTCTTTCGGATCCCTGAACAAAGGTTATTTTGAAATGGCTTCCCCGGCTTAGTACTCTGTTCCTGAAACCAGGTGCCAAGATGAGGCGGACTTCCCTCTAACGGTCGGAGCCTTACCAAACAGGGAATCGTGGGTCTGATGACTAGAATAATCAGACGGATTGAAACAAGGAAGAACCATCACCAGGCCATCTACCTGTGAGCGCTTTTGGAGAAACTCGAGCCAAACAAGTTCTACTGGGCTCCGCAAGCAGCCCTTGTTTAGAACGTTTATACAATCACACCACTTGGAAAAGCCCAGTTGCTGTCAGAGCCTCACAAAAGCACTTTGCTAAACTCAGCCCAGCACCGCAGACCCCCGCTCGCTGCTGGGACTGCGGCCACCCCTTGCCTTATTCGAGAAGGTTGTTTCAAGTACATTTAAGCAGGAAAAACAACAACAACAAAGAGAGAAAATCACAAACTATATCTGGCTACAGGGAATTTGGGGAGGCAGAGAAATCAGGCTTTCCCAACCTGCATAATTCCCTGCCAGACGGATGACAATGATGGGGATTGAAATTAAAAGAGAAGGGACACAATGACCTTTTCATTTAACTTCAAGGGCAAGCTCTTTTGGTTTGCAGCCACAGCGGCCGGCCCCTCACCTAGAAGTCTCCCCAGGGATCCAGGAGACATTTCAAGCCTCTCAAAAGAACTCACCAAACAGCTTTAGAAATAGGACTAACCTTTGCAAGGTGAGAAGTCTGGCTTCATTATTTATTTTCGGGGGAAAAGGGGAAGGACAAGAAGCAAGATGAGAAATATACCACAAAGAACACCACCAACAAACTGAGTTAATAGCTTTGAACACCAAAGAATAATAAATCTGCTCTGCATGCATTCAACCAGGGTTTGTTAACTATTACCTCCCAGACACCGTGGGAGTGACCAGGACGTCAAAGAAAATAATTCTAGGCCTGTGTCCTTGAGAAACACAGAGAAACACAGACACTAAGCAAACAACGATATTACCTGGGACCAGCCCCATACCAGAGGTAGGAGCAAGTGACATGGCAACCAACCCCTCCACCCTGAGGTTTAAGGACAGGGTGATTTTGCTGGAAGGATACGTGTGGAGACAGGATGAAAAAAATGGTGTTGAATGTCCAGAAACTGTTGAGTTCCAGCCACATCTTGAGACATACCTTTTACTTCCTTAGTACCTTTTCTGAATGCCTGCCACCTGACAGGACAGAACAGTGCAAAGATTAAAAGAAGATGTGAGAGGGGCGCCCAAGTGGCTCAGTCAGTTAAGTGTCTGACTCTGGCTCCGGTCATGATCTCACAGTTCATGGGTTCAAGCCCCACGTCCGGCCCTGTGCTGACAGCTCAGAGCCCAGAGCCTGCTTCAAATTCGGTGTCTCCCTCTCTCTCTCTCTGTCTCTCCCCTCCTTGTGTTCTCTCTCTCAAAAATAAATAAATAAACATTAAAAATTTTTAAATTAAAAAAAGATATTAGAAACCATCCTAAGAATTTTTAGAGGCGATCCTAAAATCATAACACTTGTGAGCTATTTTATAATAGGCAGATTTTTGGTGCCTACTCCATCTGGCCACCATTTTTGTTACTGATTAAAATTAACTGCTATTTTTTTAAGTATACCTATTTCCTTAAAGATTTTCAAACGTGCTTCTGTGTTGTAATCAGTTGAGGAGTATTCACTGAACACCTCCCATGTGCCATATCCTGTTTGACATCTATAAATAAGTCTTAAAGAGTGCGACTAAGCAAGAGTATATCAGTGGTATAAATCTCCTGGTTTCCCCCTTTCATTTCTCTTCATTTGGTACTCGCCAAGTAAATGCAATTTTTTTCTCTTCAAGAAAAGATTTAGTCACTCATGCTTCACTGTGTTTTTATTTTCTGTGCAAAGAGACTAACTTACAGTAGAAAGAACGACAATGGCCTTTGGCCAGAGGAGTAAATGTTATATGTGGGGGGTGGGGTTTTACCATCCTCTGAACATGGACTTCCAAGGTAAAATCCAAAATTTGACATTTATGGTATTTCCAACAAAGGCAGATTTGAGAGAACCAGTTGGTCAGAAGAACCAATGACAAGTCAGCAATTCATCGGGTAGCCCGGGCTCAAACATACAACAGAAAGTGCACCTTCCTCTACGCATGCGTCCTTCATTGGCCCTCCCGCAAATCTTCGTCGAAGGGATGAGCGGCCTTCCAAGGGGCTTCATGACAATGCACTGACTCAATTCCTTCCCCCTCTCTCATCTGGGTTCTATCTAGGTACTGTTTTTTTTCTTCAAGGGGACAGAAAAGAAGAATGCCAAGATTACTGGTGCATTAAATGATTGAGAAATGTTTGCCATTTAAAGCCATTTCACTTCCTGCCTGATACCACAAAGAAGCTTTTTAATAAAGTTAGCCTTTCCTTTTCTTAATGTCACCACGCATGTGGCTGGTTGTGTCCATTTTTTTTTTGTTTTGTTTTCAAAACTGGGTATGATAATGAAACATTTGTTTCCATTGCTTAAAACAACCATAGTTCAAGACAGTCAATTTCGAAAAAACATGTCAGTGGGCATCGAGAGGAGGCCAGGGAGGAGGGGTCAGGCATGTGAGGTTGGCCCGTTGGAAGTGGAAGACAGCAGGCAAAGGGACCCGGGTCCTCACCCCACTCTGAAAGGGCCTGCCTGCCACCGAGTTCCCAGGGGAAGCTGACCCCTCAGGCTGTGGACAGACAATGAACAGTTAGCAGCTCCCAGGGCAAGGGCCACTCCCCTTTGGCGTTTGCCCATTCTTACCAAGCCCCATGGATGGCATGTGACTTTTCGCAGCTATGGCCAAAAAAGAAAAACACCATGAATTGCTTTAAGATTTCCCCAGGGTAATTCCCAAAGCAGGGAGAACCCATCCCTTACATCAGCACTGCTCCGGCCAAGCCACACTGCTGCTTCTAAAACCCAAGCTGCCCATGTGACCCACAGAACATCTAGTTTAAAATAACTATACCTACGGCCTCTCCCATCTTTACAATGTACCGGGCACTACATACGCATTTTGTGTACGTCTTCCCATTTAATCTTCTTGACATCTTGCAAGATCGATGTTGGTGTCTCTCTACAGATGAGGAAACACAGGCATAAAGAGGCTGAATGGTTTGATCTGGGTCCCCTGATGATAATGCCACACTTAGCTCTGTGTAGGGCTGTCTGTGGTCTTGACTGCCATCCACACGCCTCCAAGGGCTTCTTGGTCTATCTCTCCAATACTGATGTTTGCCCTCGACCCATTCCCAACAGTGTGGCCATACGTGTTCTTTCAGCACTTCCTAAGGGCCTGCTGCTGTGCCGGCGCTAGAGATCAGAGAACCATGTGTGTCCTCTACAGTTGCACTCTCTAATACGGTAGCTACTGTCCACGTGTGGCTACTGATCACTTGAAACTTGGCTAGTCTGCATGGAGACATGTCAAGTGTAGACTACAAACCAGATTTCAAAGACTTGGGATGAAAAAGAGTGAGAAACAGCTCACTAATAATTTTTCTATGATTAGGTATTGAAATTATATTTTTATTATAGGGCAACAACTAAACTATAGTTTGCAATTTATTTTCACGGGTTTCTTTTTACTTTTTAAAACGCAGCTTCTCGACGGTTTAAAGTTAGGTGGGTGACTCACCTGGTACTTCTGTTGGGCCATGCTGCTCTCCAGGCTCAGACCTGGTAAGAAGGGCAAGTGAACAGAGCTGTCCCTGTGACACAAGGAGGCAGAGACAGTGAAGGGAGACCCACGGGGAAGGCCATGGTGATGCCTGTGAAATGCTATACTTGGGCCTAAAGAGTTCAACTATGAAGGTCAAGAACTATGAAGGTCAAGCCCTTCTCATCAGCAGTCTAGCTGACTGAATGGACCATCTGCCATGCTCGCAGCCTGTCCTAGGGAGACTCAATGACACCCCGAGAAAGCTACAGGGACTGGGTACCAATAGCACAAATGCTAACAGCAATAATACGATGTTCTGCCCATCGGCATCAGCTCAGACTCCAGCTGTGCTCTGGTTTTCACCTTGATCTTGGCTTTATTTGTATCAAGAAGTATTCCAGACCCGGACCCTCCTACCTCCTGGGTAGGAGATGTATTTTTTAAACCTCACTTGTCTTGTTTTTATAAACCTCTCCCCATACCCCAGAAGTCTTTGCAGACTGTGACATACACTATTTACTGCCTAGTTGATGTCCATTCCTCCCTTTTTTCTTGCTAGAAGAATCCCACTTTGGTTCAGAGCAGCTGTAGGACAGGCCCGAGTGACGCCCGTGATTGGTCTAAGCCAGTCTTCACCATCTGCTCCTCACTCCCCAGCCTCCCTGGTAGCAGGGCTTGGGGAGAAGGGTGTCACCACGTTCTGGCCAGGAGACCAAAGCCGGACTCTGCTTCTGGACCAGAGCCTGTTAAACTTTGTTTCTTGGTAAAATGGGACAGAGTAGAGCTCAAAATGTCTCTCGTTGCCCCACCGTTTCCATCCTGCTTCAGACATGACAGCTGGGACTCTAGCAGCCATATTGCCACCGTTTGTGGAACTCCAAGAAAATTGCAGAAGTTTGGCAGTAATGCCACTGAGCTTCTGAACGAGTGCCAGCAGCCAGTTACCTCTAGTCTTCTTGTTCCATGAGGAAAAATAAAGTCCTTATTATTTAAACCACTGTAGAGAGTCAGATGCACTCTTACTTGTAGCCGCTGACATTCGGGACTGATATAAACCTAATCTGAAAGGAGAGAGGCATTTGTCCGAAAGCTTAGGCAACTCCACAGGAACTCAGTCACCACTGCCCCCGGCCCCCCGTGCCCAGTTGCCTATCAGAACTAATTCCCAGGGAGCTCTGCGTCGTCTTTCCCCTTCTGTGGCACCGTGGCCATTCGAGGTGGGAAACCGGAGGGCTTAGGCTGGTAGATGTTGAAGATCCACACGGAACGTTCTTATTTTCAGATAAACTTCGTGATCATGAGGCATGTTCCTCTTCCCCAGGGCAGCACGTGTCATTTTTTCACCTCCGTCCCCCCATTCATACGAAGTTACACAAGATGATTTGTTACTCAAAAAAATAAATAGGGGCGCCTCAGTGGCTCAGTCGGTTAAGCGTCTGACTCTTGATTTCAGCTCAGGTCATGATCTCATGGCTCGTGAGTTCGAGCCCTGTGTCAGGCTCTGCGCTGACAGTGCGGAGCCTGCTTGGGATTCTCTCTCTCTCCCTCTTTCTCTCTCTGTCTCTGCCCCTCTCCCACTCATGCCGTTTCTGTCTCTCAAAAATAGATAAATAAACTTCAAAATAAATAAATAAATAAAATGGCCACTCTCTCACCTCAGAAGATCAAAACCGAATATATGTTGTCTGTTTCTTAAAAAAACAAAAACATATAGACTTGAAAGTTGCTAAGAGAATACCTCTTTCATGTTCTCACCACACAAAACAAATGTGATTATGTGAGGCAATGGATGTCTTCACTAACCTTATTGTGGTAACTGTTTCCTGATCTCTACGTGGATCAGACCCTCACCCTGTACACTTGAAGCTTATACAATGTTAGATGTCGATTTTATCGCCATAAAGCTGGGAAAAAGAAAACCCACAGCCTTCCTTTTCCTGCCCTGTGGCAAAGGCTGTTTGGCAAGTCTCTCACTCCCCACTGTTCAGAGCCCGGTTGTGCTGACGTGAGCAATCCTGATCATCCAAGCGGATGGTGGTAGGGCCCTTGCCCCAGCTGGGGATCGGCATGGGGACGGCCACCAAGCCTAATTCTGACCAACAACATGAGGGGAGGAAGTCAGCTGGGAGGCTTCTAAGAAAGCCTTCCTTCCCCTGAAAAGAAGTTGCATGGCAGCACGTGGGGTAACAGAAAGCACGGAGCTGAGCCTGGAGTCTCTTGACACAAGAGACATTTATTTTTTGCTCCCATGAGAGTCCAGGCAGCTCCGAATGCCCGGGACCAGCAGGTGGGAGGCAGGGCACCCTGCTCCGCGCAGGTGTCCGGACACGCAGACACAGGCCAGCAGCAGCTACACCAGCTTCAGCTCGGGCTTCCAAAGTCCCCCCGGGGACCCAGCCCAGTGAGCCAAAGCAGGGAAAGCCTGGTCCACTTTCCTTGACAGCACCTCCTAGAAGCACAACTTAAGGACCCTGTGAGCAGCTGCGTCGTGGTTGAATGATGGCAGTGAAAGGGCACAAGTAACTCTCCGCTGAGCACGAGAATTCTCTGGCACTCCTGAACCAAGCTCGTGTTGGGGGCAGGCCAGGCGTGCAAATGGTACTCACGTTCCTTTGGCTAAAGCTAGTCACATGGCCATTTCTGGCTGCAAGAGAGGGTGAGCGATGGGGTCTAGCTGCGTGTCCAGAAAGAAAAGGAAGCAGCTTTGATACAAAATGAAAATACAGAACGCCAGGCCCATGATGGTGAAGAATTTCAAAACAGTGACACAGAGCGTTCAGTCTCATGCAGGACCCTTCTAAGTGCAGGCGTGGAGCCCCTTTCCATGACCCTCCTTGACAGCTACACAGGTCGTACACTGTGAGTTCAGCCCAGGATGGAGCAGGTGGTCCTTACAAGGTGGGTGACACCAGCAATTCGTTCCCTGACCCCCCATGGGACCCGCGGCCCGTGCCACGTTTTCCCATTAACACCCTGCTATTTGATGCTATCTTTCTGTAACCCCTTGGGATCAGGAATCACACCACAGACCTGAGAGCCCTTACCTGAGGGTACTCAGGCACTTGGAGTGGCTAAAGGTGAGCGTCACTTCGTCACACGGAGTCTAAATGTTCAGAGTAACCGTTTCACGAAGAAAAAGAAAGCTCGCAGATTTGAAGGTCTGACGGTGCTTTGAAAAAAACAACCAAAATAGGTTTGGCAAATTGGGTTAAATGTGTGGACCGCTTTCCCTGACAGCATCTCCTAAAACCGCAACCTAATGTCTCGATGAGCAGTTGCATTTTTATTGGATGAGAGCAGTAAACGTGCACAAAATCACTCTCTGCTGAAATCAAGAATTCTCTGGCACCCCCTGAACCAGGTTCATTTGTGTGTTTTAAAACAATTTGTGTTTGGCCCTGTGCTATGCAGTTCTTGCCGGCATCACCCCCATGGTGCAGGCGTGGGATCACTGTGCATTGGCACATGTGCCCATGGCCAGGGTGGCCTGGACACTGCATCGCGGCCTCCGTGGCTGGCATTCCAGCTGTGTCCAGAACACCCTGCCTTCCAGCCGGCTCACCTAACAGCCGCAGCAGTACTTTCCAGAAAGGGGTATGGTCAGGTCCACGGACAGCTGCTTCTGAGCAGTGCGGGTCCAGAGGAGGGAACCAGCAGCAGAGGGAGGGCACGGGCCACGGCAGGCTCCCAGCTTCCAGGAAAACACCTAGACTTCCTCCACTCCTTACACTGCACCAATGACGATGACGATGGTTGCTTCCTTCCAAATGCATCATTTCCTTGTTGAGAGTGAGGGGGCATTTGCAGCCATTTGGAGCTTTTCTGCCTAGCAAAGCATGCCTGGCCAAGGGAACCTGTGGTCCGCACACGTGGCACGGAGGAGAGTGGACACGGAGGGTGCTAAGGGTGGACCGGCAGCCCTCCTCCGCTCCACCGTGGACAGAAGAGGGAGACAACAGTTCTGTCCACATGCAGATTGGGAGCACCTTTCCCTGATCCCCTTCTTTCCTTCAGCACAAGGAGACCCCCACCTACCCCACATGGCATGGGCCCAGTGGGTCACACAACACTGCTCTTGCATAAATTAAGGCAAAGCTTGAAGAAGAGAGTGGTGAAAATGATCTCGGATCCATTTATTGGGTGAAAAAACACACCCATCCACACACACATGCACACCCACACATGCACACACATCAGTTACAGGGCATCTGTTATGTGGCAGGGACAATGCTAAGCTCCTTTTACATACCATCTCCCTTACAATTCTGGAGGTTTTATTGTTATCCCCATTTGACAGGTGAGGAAACAGATTTTTAGAGGTGAGGAGACCCAACCAAGGTCAAAGGCATTTAAGTAGCAGAGCTGGGAAGCCAGTGCGGGCTTAGCTGAACCCAGAGCCCATGCCTTTATCTGCTACCGTCTGCCAACTGCAGGACCCCACAGGAACAATGGCTCCCAGGGCTCAGACTCACACAGGTCCCAGGTAAAGTTTGCAACACCTGAGATGGGGGTGTCATGTATGCTCTTTCTAGAAAATTAGGGGGAAACAGAGTACTTATTTTTTAATGTTTATTTATTTTTGAGAGAGAAGGAGAGTGGGAGGGAGGAAGAGATAAAGCGTGAGCAGGGGAGGGGTAGAGAGAGAGGGAAGACACAGAATCCAAAGCAGACTTCAGGCTCTGAGCTGTCAGCACAGAGCCCAACACAGGGCTTGAACTCACAAGCCATGTGAGATCATGACCTGAGCTGAAGTCAGATGCTTAACTGACTGAGCCACCCAGGCACCCCGAAAACCGAGTACTCATAAAAGAAAAAAAATTTCATAGTTGTCTCATTGCCCAGGTACAGCCACTCTCCATATCTTGGTGGCATCCTTTCCAGTCTTCTTACAGTACACACACACATATAAATATATGCCACATATACATGTTTTTATATGATTGGGCTCACACTATACTAATAATTTTATATGCAATAGCTTAAACGTAACATTCCAGCATAAACATCTTAACTACTCTTCAATGTGATTTTAATGACTTCGAAATATTTTAAGATATGCATGTAAATATCAGAACATATTTAGTTATTCCTCTATTTTGGACATCAAGGTTTAGTTTCCAATTTTATACCTATATCAGTGAGAGAACTTTTAGAATGAAATCCTCAAACATAGATCTTTACGAACATATCGAGATGGTTCCTGAGAAGAAATTCCTAGGAGTTAAAATGCCGAGTAAAAGGCTGTGAACATTTTTAAGACTCTTGATCTATATTGCCAAATTGCTCTCTAGGAAGGCATCACTAAGTCATGCTATCTTTGTCGGTTGCTTAATGAGATTGGTTTGGATTTTACTTACGTACCCAGGAATTTTCAGCTGGTCAAGGGAGGACCGCGCCTATTACTCCCTCCTCTGAACTCACACATCTGCGCCTGTGTGCATCCATGCACACGCAGGAATTGTGCTCTGTATCGAGGTGTCCAGAGTGGGGAGGGCCACACGTACCTTCCCCAACAAGCCTGGGGGCGTTGCCCCAAGGGAAGGGGGCCTCAGAACTACTCACTGGATGCATGGGGAGACAGCGGGCAGCAGACCTGCCCTGTTCATCCATCTAAGCAGAAAACTTAGCCCCTGCTGCTGCCCTGAGGGCTGGAGGTTTGGGGAGACCCCTTGGAGGGAGCACTCTGCCATGGACAGTGGCCTTCAGAAAGCTGACAATGACAGCAGTAAGATGCCGCCTTGTCTGTTCATGAGCCGCAGCCCTCGATGGCAGATGTCGGCGACCTCAAGTGACGTGGTTGGTGGGGGACTTTGGGGAAATGCCAGAAAGACTTGGGGGGCCCTCGGGGAGGAGGCTCATAGTCTCGCTCAGGTAGCAGCTTTTGAGCCAATTTGATATTCATCATTCTTCTGAATTAATATTCACAGTTTTTCTGCATAATTTGTCAGCATTTCACTGGTGTTTCATGGCTGGAATCCATTCACCCATTCATCCTCATACTAGAAGGCTGAATTGCTCACCTTTGGATCACGGTTTCCTTACCTCCAGTGACCCTGGTAGGGAATGAAGGGTCGGGGAGGGGGGGCTGCCGGGGGCTCTGTTACCAGCTTGTAAACTCTGCCTCCCAGTCCACAGGCCTCAGTCCCAAAGAGAATCTCTATCACAATGCTCTAACAGCTAGAACCCAGGGCTGGCTAAGAGCGGCACAATTCAGCAGCTACAAGAACACTGTGATCGTCAGAGTAAATTACAGTCAGAGGGAGGACAAGTTTAGCAAAATTAAGAATAGTGCTTTAATTTACACTTCCCTAAAAATATAATTGTTTATTTAAGAAAGCTTGTTGCCTTGTTAACAGAAATTAGCAGATGAAAATGTATTTCCACTCCAGAAATGTATTGGAAGTTCACAAAGCCAGCCTTCTATAATAGAGACAAAGTCTAATCGATATTTTGACCTATGAAGGTCAGAAATCAAAGCACACAGCTTTTCCTTAAAGTTCAAGGCTTAAAGAGGGATGTTTAGAAGAGAGGTCCAAATAAACACAATTTATATGGCATTATCTATCTGCCTACGTTTTCTTCTGTAAACTCAACCAGCACCCACCCTATGTTCTTCCCGCGCATATCCAATGACCTCATAATAACAATAATAAATAGTAGCTACCGATCATCAAATAGTATTCCTTGAATGTCTTACCTTATTTCATTTTTACACCTCTGTGATGTGGGTAATATTATTATCCCCATTTCACAGAGAAACAACTGAGACTCAGAGAAGTCAAGCAGCCTACGCAGATTCAAATATTTGGTAACTTGCTCAAACCAGGCCTTGCCCAACTCCAAGGCTTACGGGCCTAAGCCCAAGTGCACCAAGCATTTCCGCCTACGAGGTTAAAGGTCACTGGGTGCCTTTAGTTCTAGAAGTACCTAGAACCCAGCAACCTCACCCCACAGGCCTCCCCATCATAACTGAGAAAACCACAGTCGGGAGGGAAGCCAACGCGGCCCCGGCAGTCAGGGCCCCAAGCCTGGCGTCTGCCATTTTGAGTTATCCTCACAGTACAAACTCCCTTGGGGGCTTTTCAAATGTTGATGGCCAGGCCTCAGCGCCAGAGATTCTGACCCCTTTGGCCCAGGGTAGAGCCTGGGCTCCTGCCTTATGTTTTCAGTCCTTAGAAGAGTCAAATAGTCCACCAGGTGGAGGGCTAATTGCCACCACATGCTTTTGCTTACTCCTTATAGTCGTGTGCCGAGTGACCCTCGCACTGTGGTCTGGTCCGTGGTCAGCGACACACTTCCTGCCCTCCACGAGCTGCCAGGAAGGTGGCAGCCTGAGTGAACCGCTCCCCAGTGGAGAGCTCCATGGTGCCAGGGAGATCACAGGGGTGAGGACTGGGCCCCGTACTGGGGGGGGAGTGAGAATCTTCAGGGAAGGACACATGGAGGGGGCACTTTAAGATGGGTAAGAGTTAGCCGACAGAACAAGGGAGAAAAAGAAACCTCTCTCCATTTCTGTGTCCCCGCTAAGCGGGCAGAGAGAGCGCAGCCAGCTTCTGCCTGTGCAGCAGGTCCTGTGGGGCGTGGGGAGGAAGGACCCTCTCTGCCCAGCGGCCCAGAGGAGCTCCAGGTACCAGCCCTACTGACTCATAGATGAACTGCATCAGGCAAGACTCACAGAGTTCAATTTTCACTTCAGCACCACAAAGCAAAATGAGGATCTGGGTGGAAACGGAATTGTTAGAGATTTTTTCATTCTAATCGGGAAACTCACCCAGAGAGGCTACGGGAGCCCAGACAGTCCGTCTCCTGCCCAGTGAGACCCTCCAGATTTCCCATCCTGCTCGGCTCTGTGGGGACAGATCACACCTTCCGGGAGGCCCCGTAGGGGTCACGGGACGCTCCCCTTACACAGAGCAGCTCCCACGGTCGGAAAGAACGGGATGACAGCCTATTAGCTTCTCAAGGTCCAAATCAATCACCTACATTTCAATTCCCTTTTTTCATCAAACATGGGCGGTGAAACGGCCCCGCCTCACCAGATTCCTGCGGCCATGGATGTTGAGACTTCAGAAATTGAGAAATAGGTCACCCCGTGGGGTGGGAAGGTTGCTGTGCGGTTTCATCTAACTAGGTTGCTGGAAAGCCCCCATGCCCACAATTATCCCCTGAGTCACCAGATCGCCGTGAAGTGGTAGATTTTCAGTACCCGAAACTCATTCTTGTGGATAAAGAGCATCACGCAGGATGGAGACAGGCTCTGTTGTTAAAACCAGATCCATTCATTCAGTAAAGATTTCCTAAGAGCCTTCTAGACACTAGGGAAACAAGGCTCAGTGAGACTCAGCCCCTGCCCCGGAGAAACTCACTTCCCGGTGGCTCTGATGGGAGCCAGCAGCAGACCCCACCAGGTCCGGGGGAGGCCCCCAGAGCCGCGTGAAGCTGGTGGCAGAGGCAGGTCTGCGGGAAGCCAGGACCTCAGAGCCATGACACCTGAGCAGAGCCGAGGTTCATAGAGTGCTTTGACCTTGCTGGTATCCCAGCCCCGGTGGAGGAAGAAAACTAAGGCTCAGGTGATGGCACCCACCCTGGGGTCGGACTCTAGAGCCTTTGTGCAAGGCCTCCGCCTGGGCATTTGGGGGCCGCAGGTTATAGGTGAGCTCACGGGAGGGCATGAGGCCCCTAGGCAGTGTGTGGAATGAAAGGAAAAGGTGCTGATGATGGAGTCCTAGTGACCTAGTGAAAAGGAAACAGCTCTAAGGGACCTCAGAGGAAATACCCAGAAAAATAGGAGGAAACCATTCACCGATTCATTTTTTCCAAATGGAAGAGAAGTAGGCTGGTCCTCAACTAGTTCATATTCCCAGGGGTGGGGGAGGGGGGTGGCGGAGAGACT